>ML685802.1:1345696-1413196 GCA_007922175.1 Pelusios castaneus | reverse complement strand
GGTTGCCCCCGCCAAAGAAAACCCAGGCAAGGGGACATTGCACCAGACCCCTGCTGCACCTGCTGGTGAGTGATCCCTCCCTCTTTCCCTCCCTCCCTGCAGGCAGGGCTGTGCATGCTTGTGGGACAGGGACAGCAGGAGGACATGGCCCAGGGACAGGCAGGGTCAGGGGGGAGGCGCTCCTACAGGGGCAGAGGGGCTGGGGACTGCGTGGCAGTGTGGGGGGAAGCCAGAGGCCAGAGAGCATGTGCCCGACACCAGTGGCAAGTGGCCTCAGGAGAGACCCCCAAGGCAGGGCTGCCTGCAGCTCAACACCATGGGCCATGCACCTGACCTGGGCAGCACAGCACACCAGCGTGTACCAAGGGGTCCCTGTCCTGAAGGACAGGAACTGGGAAGCAGGGGGATGGTCAGGGGACAGCAGCTGCTGTCAGGCTGCACATCGCACCAGCTAATGGGAGGAACTCTCTTCTTTGCTTCTCCCCAGCAGCCCTGCACTCTTGACATGTGGCACCCCACCAGGCCTGATCATGAGAAGGATGGTGCATCGCTCGCGGGACGAGCTCCTCAAAGACATGGTCCGCAGCAGCGAGCGGACTGAGGAACACCTGGTGGCGCAGCAGGAGCAGGAGGATACCCACCAGAGGGTCAAGCCGCAGCTGTGGAGGGGCGAGCAGAGTCTGCTCGAGCACATGCTCTGCCTCAAGGAGCAGCAGACCCAGTCCCTGGAGCACCTGGAGGAGCACCTGTTTCCTCGGGGCCCAGCCCTGCACCTCAGAGGCAGCCCTCCTCACTGGTGGGCCAGGAGCCAGGGCGGATGTCTGTAAGCCAAGAACCCACCTACAGGAGGTCACTAGCACCGTCCCCTCCCCACACCCCTCTTCACTCCCCCCGTTCTTCTCCCCCGACCCTCTTCCTCCCCCAAAACCTCCCACTCCCTGCAGCTCCTAACCCCTATTTCCCTCTCTGAATAAACACCTTGAACACTGTTATACAGTGTGTCATGCTTTTTACTGGTGTGGGGGGGGAGACGGGTGCATGTCGGTGGGGCAGGCATGGGCAGGTGGTGTAGGTTATGGGGCACCCTTCAGTGCTCCTTGCTGTCGAAGTGGGCCCTCAGCGCTTCTCGGATGAGCTGTGCTTGCCGCTGGCCCTTCTGAGTCTGGGGCAGGGTGTTGTTGGGCTACTCGTACTGCACAGTGAGCCACTCGGCCTCCCAGATGCAGGGGAACCTTTCCCCCGGAGCTCGAAGAGGTTGTGCAGGCAACAGCATGAGCTGACGACCACCAGGAGGTTGCTCTCGCCGAGCTGCAGGAGGGTCAGGAGGGCCCTCCAGTGGGCCTTGAGACAGCTGAAGGAACACTCGATGACACTGCAGCACTGATTGAGCTTCCGATTGAAGAGGTCCCTGCTGGCATCCATGCGGCCCATCAGCCAGGGGAGCAAGGGGTAGGTAGCATCCCTAAGGATCAGGACTGGCACCTGCACATCCTCAATGGTGATGGTGTGGTCGGGGAAGAAGGTGCCCACCTGCATACACCTGTACAGGGCAGAGTTGTGCAGGATCCATGCGTTGTGCGCCTTCCCTGGCCAGCCAACATAGATGTTCTGGAAGATTCCATGGGGGTCCACAAGGGCCTGCCGGACCACGGAGTAGTACCTCTGGTGGTTGACATAGTCCCTGGCGCGGTGTTCCAGGGCTTGGATGGGGATGTGGGTGGCGTCTGCAATGCCTCCACAGTTAGGGAAGCTGAGTCGGGCGAGGCCATCGAGTAGTTCATGCAGGTTGCCTGGGGTAACAAGGCAGGCTAGCCAGTTGATTGCCCTGCAGACCTGCATAAGGGCAGTTCCTACAGTGGCCTTCCCGATGCCAAATTGCTGGAACGGTTGGAGTCTGGGGTTGCCAGCTTCCACACGATGACAGCCACTCATGGGCAGGGAGGGTTGGAGTCGGGTGACCATGCGCTGCAGAACCGGGGTGAGCTCGCGGACCAGCTCAAGAAAGGTCCAGTTGCTCATCCTAAAGCTCTGCAGCCACAGGTCATCGTCCCAGGTGATGAGGATGATCCGCTCCCACCAGTCACTGCTGGCCTCATGTGTCCAGAAGTGATGAGGCAGGGAGCACACTGCTGTGAGCGCGGCAGCTTGCTGGGGCAACGAGGTGGGGGGCAGGCTGTCATCTTCCTCCATGCTCCCGGGTTGCCAGACAGGCCTGCTTCACAGCCGAAGAAGCCTTACCACTAGCTGGCAGATGTCGCGCAGCTGCCTGGCAAAGCGCAGGAGAAGAGACTGATCCATGACCTGCTCAGCTTCCAAGTTCCCAGGCACAATGAGAAGGAGCTGAGCTCACTTCCTCTTTTGAAGGCATGGCCGGGGGAGGGGAGACCTTCTCTGCTGCCACACTTCCCACAATGCACCCTTCCAACTCTCTACGTCAACCTGATAAAATCTGCCTTAAGTCAACTTAGGAGTCTAGTGTAGACTCTCTATGTCGACTTGCTAAGGTCGACTTAAAGTCAACTTAATAAAGGCGACTTACTAAAGTCGACTTAACTTTCTAAGTGTAGACATAGCCTTTGACAGTAAAGACTGAGACCTTGAAATTCATTTTAAATTTGATGGGGAATGAGTGCAGAATAAGACTGATGGGCTCACAGTCAATTATTTTGCTGAGGAGTATTTTGTACAAATTGAAATTTCCTAAGTGCTAAAAGCTTCATACTTAGGTGTATTACATTGTTGTAGTCCACCCAACAGGTGACAGATCATGAGTATTAAGACCAACTCTTCATTCACCAGGGTGGGACAGAATCTGCTAACCACCTAGAGAAGGTTGAAAGCCTTAGTTGCAACCATTATGATGTGAGAGCTGTGCCAGTGAGGAATTTAATAATATTTCTAGAGTCTAAACTATGGACAAAATTGACCAATTGGGGATGTGAACTTTCATTCAAAGGACAATATTTGGACTCCCCCAAATAGCTTCCTCTGCCTACCAGCATCACCTCTCTTTTACTGAGATTCAGCTTCAGACTGTTGTTTTTCATTTCAGAGCTGTTCTCGTCCAAACAGTGGGCCATCTTGGTGGTAGTGGTGTGATTGTATGGAATGAAGGATAGGTAGAGCTGAATGTCATCTGCATATTGCTGGCACTAGAGTCCATGTCATTTGATCTGGTCATCTAATGGTAGCATGTTAAATCTTCTAAACCTCTTTTATGGGTATGATTAATCCTTTGATTCTGTAATGGGCTTTAGCACACACAGCCTTCCCTCTAGGCTCAAGAGTCCTTACAGTGTTTTACCAGCTGTCACAGGGTGTGTCACTCACTGCTGATCTAGCACCTCCTTCTGGTCACTCTGGGTATTAGCTCTTGAGGTCAATAGCTTCTTCCTCCGTTTGCTTGCTATCACTCTCTCTCACAGGTCTTCAGTTCCTCTCTTGTCCCAGGAACTACAATGTCCTCTTTGTGACTCAGCCCTCTGTCTAGATCACTCAGTGTTTCCCCCCTTGAGAGGTAGTTCCTTGTTCTAGGCAGTCCTTCCTTCCACTGCCTCAGTGCTATCTCCTCAGTCACTGGTAGGGGAACGTGAGTCCACCCTCTACTCCAGGTTCCAGTCCACTGATCCTCAGCTCAGCAATTCTGGGCTTTCGTCTCTTAGCCCTCACTGCCTCTTCCCTGGAGTGTTTCCTACCACACCTCATTCCCCTTTGCCCTCTGGGTGTATCAGCTCAAAACCCTCTTCCCTCTTCCCAGGGAGTGACTGCTGCCTGCTTTCTAGCAGCCCTCCCAGAAGCCCAGAGGCAGTCTCTGGCTATTGGGGGCCCTAGGCGAAGGCCAATTGTGGGGCCCCCTATAGGTCTGCAGGGGCCCCCTGTCCCCAGCTCCAGCTCCTCCTCCTGCTGCCGATGGGGCCTCCTACTGCTCGGGGCCCTAGGCGTGCGCCTACTTCACCTACCCCAAAAGACGCCTCTGCAGAAGCCCCATCTGTTGTCAGCATTAGACAGGTCCCACCTATTTCTGAACAGTGGGCCATCCCTAGGATCTGGCAGCTGGTCTCTATGACTAGTTCCATGGTGACCAACAAGGAGGAGGACCTCTTTGTGGTGCCCCTCCTACAAAACCCCCAGGTCATTGGCAGGTGGCAGAGTCCTCTTCAGTGTGCCAGAAGTTGGTCTTGGCAGATGCTACCAAAATTGGAGATCTCCTGGACTACAATTGAGGTGGCCACTGTGGTGATAGCATGGGCTGATTCTCTGGCCTATGCCCACTGTGGCTCCTTCTCCTCTTTGAGGTCACAGATCCATTGTCAGAGTCTGAAGAGAAGTGGCTGTATGGGGACCATGAGGGAGTAGTGCAAGAAGGAGCAAGTGAATGATGCCGCAGTTTATTTCTAGCCAGAATGGCATCTATTGGCATGGGGGTTGAGCCGTGCTGAGTTGCAGTCACTTCTACAATTGCGGTGCTGGGAGACGGTACCAAGGTCCTCCGGCTGCCATTATAACAATACTGGGGAGCAGTGCAGGGCAGTTGAAGCTCAAGTCACAGCAAGTTGTGATTTCTGTGCTAGGCGGAGCGGAGAGAGCACTTTGGTCTTCTCAGTGGATGGTACTGGGGATTGGTGCCATTGGGAGTGAAGCCTCATCACTGTGTGTGCTTTCCCTGTCTGTTCATATAAAACACAGCTGTGGTATTGTCCATCAGCACCGACACCTCCTGCCCCACCAAATGAGACTGGAATGCTTGGCATGCCAGCCAGATATCTCACAATTCCCTCACATTTATATCAAGCAACAGTTCCTTTTTGGGGATCAGACACCTTGAGGTCTCAGATCTCCAAGGTGAGTACTCCACCCCAAGGCCAAAGCATCTGTAACCAGCACTATCAGTGGCTGTGGTCTTGCAAACAGAACCTGCCTGCACACCTGACAGAGCCACCACTGAAAGGATCCTATAACTTGTGGAGAAAGAGAGACCACTCTTTTTAGGCTGTCCCCGTGAGGCAGGTATACTGATGCAAGCCACAGCTGGCAAGGTCTGAGTGGCAAACTGGAACACATATATGCAGGAGGCCTGTGGCCCAGAAGGGTCAAGCAGTTTCAGGCTGTCATGGTGGGAAAGCAGCTGAGCATCCTTATGATGGAGCACATAGTTTGGAGTCGAGATTCTGGAAGCATAGCTCTCGCACGCATTGAGTCTAGAGTTTCCCCAATGAACTCTATTTTCTGAGTGGGTAATAGAGTAGATTTGCTCACATTCAGCTATAGGCCTAAGTTGACCAATGTTGTCCATGTTAGAGCAATTTGTGCTTTTACCTGCTCTTTGGAGCGGCCTTTCACTAACCAGTCATCCAGGTATGGGTATATGTGGACCTAATGCTTCCTCAGGAATGTGGTGATTACTGCCATGCATTTGGTGAAGACTCTTGGGGTCACCGAGAGGCTGAATGGGAGGATGGTGAATTGATAGTGACTGTGACCTACTATGAACCCGTGAAATCTCCTGTGGTAGCACTATTGGAATATGGAAGTAAACATCTTTTAAGTTGAGGGCAGGATGTCAGTCCCCCAAATCCAGGGAAGGAATTATTGCAGTTAGTGAGACCATGTGGAATTTCAGCTTTCTTATGTTCCTGTTGAGGTTCCACAGACTAAGGATAGGCCTGAACCCTCCTTTTGCCTTCGGGATTAGGAAGTATCTGGAAGTACCTTTCCCTTTATTTCCTGAAGGACCTCTTCTACTGCTCCTGAGCAGAGAAGTTCTTGCACCTCTCCTAAGAGAAGCTGCTCGTGAGAGGGGTCCCAGAAGAGGCAAAGGCAATTAAAATGATTAGCGGTATGGAAAAGCTTCCATATGAGGAGAGATTAATAAAAATGGGATTTTTCAGTTTGGAAAAGAGATTACTAAAGAGGGAATATGATAGTCTATAAAATCATGACTCATGGAGAAAGTAAATAAGGAAATGTTATATACTTCTCATAACATAAAAAATCAGGGATCACCAAATGAAATTAATAGGCAACAGGTTTAAAATGAACGAAAGGAAGTATTCACACAACACACAGTCAACCTGTGCTTTCTTCTTTCAGTCTAGTTCTTTTAATCTGGTTCTTTCTTTTAAAAGGGAACTAGATAAATTCATGGAGGATAGGTCTGTCAATGGCTATTAGCTAGGATAGTCAGGGATTGCTGTTTACTAGAGGCTGGGAATGGCTGCTGGGATGGATCACTGGGTAATTACCTGTTCTATTCATTCCCTCTAAAGTACTGGCATTGGCCACTGTCAGAAAACAGGATACTGGGCTAGATGGACCATTGGTCTGATTCAGTATGGCTGTTCTTATGTTCTTCAGCTGTATTTCTAAGTTAAGAACTTATTTTATATCCTGTGTTTTGCAATAAGAAAATGCATATATTTAAGTCTGAAAAGCTGTTTAAGTACTGGCATTTTATTTTTTGCAAACACTTCTTGGTGAAATGTACACATGTGTTCTTAAACTCTTGGATTTAAAAGTAAAATTGTTAATTCAAAAATGTAGCTCTAAAAATGTTTGACTTCGGATATGAATTCCTCTGCAATTCCAAAGTGAAAGCTTTTCCCTACACCTAGTACAGCTAACACTGAGCTAGTGTGTCTTGGCATTATGCACAGTTACAGCTGCAAAGCACTGGAGCCACCAACTGTTCAAACAGGGCAACAGCTAACTAATGGATTACAGAAAAAACAATGTATATATTAAACTAAATTCCAAGAAATGTATTGAGAGGACAAATAAAGTATACATATAAATTGTCAACACTGGGTTTCCTCTTTGTTGCTTAGAGACAGTGTTAACATCTATTCAAACACAGAGAAGTTTTCAGATTTGAAAAATAATTGTGCATTATAGTCAAATGACTATGTTGACAATATTCAGTGAGTGATTTAATCACTTTATTTAAAATAATGCTGACATGTACAGTTTAGGTAAGTGAAAAAGAAAATATGAAGTTATTGATAGCAGTACAAAACAGATAATCACCTTAATATCAATTAATTCATAAAGAAATACTAGATTGCTTATTTATATCAATATACCCCTTAAAAACTGTAACTGAAAATTTCTCACTGATTTGCATTACTCTACACATGGGTAATGGAAAAGTCACATGCCAGGATACTGTATGAACAATTTAAGTATTTATAGTTTTTAAAGCAATTAATACTATTGATGTGAATAAAAATTAAATTAAATTGAAATTTGATCCATCTAAAAAAAGTATTCCAGATGCAAGAAGATTAACATGTCTATATTCTGCTCTTTCTAACTCTCCTTCTGTTAAAGGAGTAAGACTTTTCTTAGGTTTTGATATTTTTCAAATCAGTCTCCTAGAAATCCAAGTTGATACTAAGCTGTGTTTTACTTCCACATTTTTTTCTTCCTCACAGTACCTATTTATGGTTCTAATCACCATTACATAATAAAAACACACAGAGGTGAGGCTCTCACTGATTTCATCTGAGTAATACCAATAGAAAGCAAGTAGTAAAGTTCCCTACCTCTTTAGGGTCGGGTTTACAGAGGTATTTCGACACCTAATTTCCACTGAAATTAACAGGAATTGGGTGCCTAAATACCTTTGTGTTCTACCCTTTTGGATTTATAGAGGAGGTTGAAATAGACAAATCTGGCTTCAACAAGCAGTGTACTGGTAATCACTGCAATTTATGGAGCATCAAAACAGCATGAACTCTGCATGGCACACTGGTCATTAATCAATGTGGCCATATCACAGCCATGGTTACTTTATTGCCATGCCTAACTTTTGCTTTAACTTTTAGGCAGCTAAAAAATCACTGGGATTCACAAAGCCTGAGTTAGGCAATTAGGCTTCCTACACAATGAACAGGGTGCGGGATGTAGGAAGGCAGTGGTGGTGAGGGAAGCACCTCATTGTCTCACAAAAGCAGCTCCCTGCATAAAACCAGCCCATGGGAGATGCTAAGAGAAGTGATGTGTCCTAAGCCCTGCCCCTTTCTCAGGCCATGTACACACGATCACTTTATCGCGCATGAACAGTCATTACCACGTGATAACAACAACAGCGTACACACGTGCAATAGGGCTGTTGCACGTCAACAGCCCTATTGTAGCGCAATAGAAAAACCACCTCGACGAGGGTGGTAGCAGTTAACGCAGAACAGCTGTTGCGCCTTTCGACTCGTGTGTACGCTTACCACGCAATGATTGGCCTCCGGAAGTGTCCCAGCATTCCAAAGTCATCCTCTCTGGTCTTCCCCCCACCCGCTCTGTGGCCGTGATGAAACAGTCCCCGCCCTGTTTGATTCCCGGGATTTTCGAAATTCTCCTCTGTTTCACTTCCTGTTCTCTTCCTTGTGGAGTGGAGTGCTGCTCCGATCTTCACTAGCAATGGCGGCCCATCGTGGAAGACGCGCACCCATTTGGAACACGGCAGAGGTGCTGGACCTGATCAGCATCTGGGGAGAGTCTGCTGTGCAGGCGCAGCTACGCAGCAGCAGGCGAAATTACGATACATTTGGCATAATTTCTCAGGCCATGTCAGAGAGAGGTTATGATAGAGACACTGTGCAGTGCAGATCGAAGGTGAAGGAGCTAAGAATAAGCTATCACTGAGCGAAGGAGGCAAACCGCCGTTCGGGATCAGTGCCTGCTACTTGCAGGTACTACAAGGAGATCGAAGCCATCCTCAGTGGGGACCCCACAACCACTGCAAAGAGTCCTGTGGACACATCGGCTCCCCCTCATCCACTGAATGCCAGAGCCGAGCAGGATGAGGATGTGATCGATGAGGAGGAGGAGATGGAGGATGACCTGGAGGAGAGCTCAACAGCGTGTAGCCAGGAGCTCTTCTGCACCCCCGCTGAGACGTCCACCCAAGACATGAATTGCAGCGTGCCCTCTGAGGCAGCAGAGGGGGGTTCAGGTAAGTTTCTCTTTCGTGCAGCAATGGCTCCTGCTAAAATATCATTGTCCGGGGCGGGGGTGCTTGCTGTCTCGGTCCCTGCTGTGCACGCTCTTTACTATGCATTCATTAGAAGTGCATCAACACAAGCAGTGATTGTCAAAAAATCATCTGTATTTAGGTCACTAAAGGTTTCCTCGATGTACCTCCAGTGCATACTCAGGTTAGATGGGAGAGCATATGTGTCTATGCTCCAGTATAAGGATACTCGGCCTCACCAGCTGCAAAGCACAGCACTGGGAACCATGGCAGCACACAATGCAGTAGCATACGGTCCTGGCTTGCATCCGGTGGCATGTAGGATATGTATTCTAGCTGGCAGGGGCACTTTGAGGAGAGAAATATCGGGTTCCATCTGTGTGCCCTGTGCAGAATGTTAGCCCCCAGTAAGGTTTCTATTAGGACGTACCTTGTCCGCTTCAGCAAAGCATAGGATGTTGACTGCCCTGTACCTTCCAGTGGAATGTGCTACTGGAAGGTCACATTGGTTATCTATGCTATGTGTTAACAATAGCTTTATTATTATTATTTTTATTAGATTCGACTTTCACAAGGCCGGTGTCTACCCCAGCTGACCGCATGAGAAACATTCGGCGGTGTGCTCGAAGAAACAGGGAGGATATGTTTCAGGAGATGATGAAAACAACAGAGGCATCTGCGAGGGAGAATCAAGCCTGGAGAGAGAAATCATAAGAACATAAGAACATAAGAAAGGCCGTACTGGGTCAGACCAGAGGTCCATCTAGCCCAGTATCTGTCTACCAACAGTGGCCAGTGCCCAGGTGCCCCAGAGGGAGTGAACCTAACAGGCAATGATCAAGTGATCACTCTCCTGCCATCCATCTCCATCCTCTGATAAACAGAGGCTAGGGACACCATTCTTAACCCCTTTCTGGCTAATAGCCATTTATGGACTTAGCCCCCATGAACTTATCCAGTTCCCTTTTAAATATTGTTATAGTCCCAGCCTTCACAACCTCCTCAGGTAAGGAGTTCCACAAGTTGACTGTGCGTTGTGTGAAGAAGAGCTTCCTTTTATTTGTTTTGAACCTGCTACCTATCAGTTTCATTTGGTGACCCCTGGTTCTTGTATTATGGGAGTATTTAAACAACTTTTCCTTGTCCACTTTTTCCACATCAGTCATAATTTTATATACTTCTATCATGTCCCCCCTCAGTCTCCTCTTTTCCAAGCTGAAGAGGCCCAGCCTTTTCAATCGTTCCTCATACGAGGCACTCTCCAAACCCCTAATCATTTTAGTTGCCCTTTTCTGAACCTTTTCTAGTGCTAGAATATCTTTTTTGAGATGAGGAGACCACATCTGTACACAGTATTCGAGATGTGGGCGTACCATGGATTTATATAAGGGCAATAATACATTTGCAGTCTTATTTTCTATCCCCTTTTTAATGATCCCTAACATCCTGTTTGCTTTTTTGACCGCCTCCGCACACTGTATGGACATCTTCAGAGAACTATCCACAATGACTCCAAGATCTTTTTCTTGACTCGTTGTAGCCAAATTAGCCCCCATCATATTATAGGTATAGTTGGGGTTATTTTTTCCAATGTGCATTACTTTACACTTATCCACATTAAATTTCATTTGCCATTTGGATGCCCAATCACTTAGTTTTGTGAGATCTTTTTGAAGTTCTTCACAATCTGCTTTGGTCTTGACTATCTTGAGTAGTTTAGTATCGTCTGCAAACTTAGCTACCTCACTATTTACCCCTTTCTCCAGATCATTTATGAATAAATTGAATAGGACTGGTCCTAGGACCGACCCTTGGGGAACACCACTAGCTACCCTTTTCCAATCTGAGAATTTACCATTTACTCCTACCCTTTGTTCCCTGTCTTTTAACCAGTTCTCAATCCATGAAAGGACCTTCCCTTTTATCCCATGACAACTTAACTTACATAACAGCCTTTGGTGAGGGACCTTGTCAAATGCTTTCTGGAAATCTAAGTACACAATGTCCACTGGATCCCCCCTGTCCACATGTTTGTTAACCCCTTCAAAGAACTCTAATAGATTAGTAAGACACGATTTCCCCTTACAGAAACCATGTTGGCTATTGCTCAACAGTTTATGTTTTTCTATGTGACTGACAATTTTATTCTTAACTATTGTTTCAACTAATTTGCCCGGTACCGACGTTAGACTTACCGGTCTGTAATTGCTGGGATCCCCTCTAGGGCCCTTTTTAAATATTGGCGTTACATTAGCCGACTTCCAGTCTTTGGGTACCGAAGCCATTTTAAGGGACAGGTTACAAATCTTAGTTAATAGTTCCGCGACTTCACATTTGAGTTCTTTCAGAACTCTTGGGTGAATGCCATCTGGTCCCGGTGACTTGTTAATGTTGAGTTTATCAATTAATTCCAAAACTTCCTCTAGTGACACTTCAATCTGTGACAGTTCCTCAGATCTGTCACCTACAAAAGCCGGCTCAGGTTTGGGAATCTCACTAACATCTTCAGCCGTAAAAACCGAAGCAAAGAATCCATTTAGTTTCTCTGCAATGACTCTATCATCTTTAAGCGCTCCTTTTGTATTATCATCATCAAGGGGCCCGACTGGTTGTTTGGCAGGCTTCCTGCTTCTGATATACTTAAAAAACAATTTGTTATTACCTTTGGAGTTTTTGGCTAGCCGTTCTTCAAACTCCTCTTTGGCTCTTCTTATTACACTCTTGCACTTAAGCTGGTACTGTTTGTGCACCTTTCTGTTTGCCTCACTAGGATTTGACTTCCACTTTTTAAAGGAAGTCTTTTTACCTCTCAGTGCTTCTTTTACATGGTTGGTGAGCCATGGTGGCTCTTTTTTGGTTTTTTTACAGTGTTTCTTAATTTGGGGTATACAGTGAAGTTGGGCCTCTATTATGGTGTCTTTAAAAAGCGCCCATGCAGTTTTCAGAGATTTCACTTTAGTCACTCTACCTTTTAGCTTTTGTTTAACTATCCCCCTCATTTTTGTATAGTTCCCCCTTTTGAAATTAAATGCCACAGTGTTGGGCTGTTGAGGTGTTCTTTCCCCCACAGGGATGGTGAATGCTATTGTATTATGGTCACTAGTTCCAAGCGGTCCTGCTACAGTTACCTCTCGGACCAGCTCCTGCGCTCCACTCAGGATTAAATCTAGAGTTGCCTCTCCCCTTGTGGGTTCCCATACCAGCTGCTCCATGAAGCAGTCATTCAAAGTATCAAGAAATTTTATCTCTGCAATATGTCCTGAAGTGAAATGTTCCCAGTCAATATGGGGATAGTTGAAATCCCCCACCATTATTGGGTTTTTAAATTTGATAACCTCCCTAATTTCCCTTAGCATTTCATCATCGCTCTTACTATCCTGGTCAGGTGGCCGATAGTAGATCCCTAATGTTATATTGTCATGGAAGCATGAGATTTCTATCCATAGCGATTCTATGGAACAAGTGGATTCGCTTATGATTTTTACTTCATTTGAATCTACATTTTCTTTCACGTATAGTGCCACTCCTCCTCCCGTACGACCTGTTCTGTCCTTCCGATATATTTTGTACCCTGGAATGATTGTGTCCCACTGATTGCTCTCTGTCCACCAGGTTTCTGTGATGCCTATTATATCAATATTCTCCTTTACCACTAGGCACTCTAGTTCACCCATTTTATTATGTAGACTTCTAGCATTTGTGTATAAGCACTTAAAAAACTTGTCCCTGTTTATTTGTCTGCCCTTTTTTAATGTGCCAGATTCTTGGTCATGTGGCTGTTTATCATCGGATCCGGCCCCCTCACCATCCTTTTCTGTCCTCTGTTCCTGACTATAACTATAACTATAACCTGGAGATTCCCTCTCATCAGACTCTCCCTTAAGAGAAGTCTGTGTCCGATCCACCTGCTCCTCTGCAGCAGTCGGCTTTCCCCCATCCACTAGTTTAAAAACTGCTCTACAACCTTTTTAATGTTTAGCGCCAGCAGTCTGGTTCCCTTTTGGTTTAGGTGGAGCCCATCCCTCCTGTATAGGCTCCCCCCATCCCAAAAGTTTCCCCAGTTCCTAATGAACGTAAACCCCTCCTCTCTACACCATCCCAAAATCCCAACAGAGGAGGCAGAAACACAGGGACGAACTGATAAGCGTGATGAAGGAGCAAACAGAACTGCTCAAGAGCATGATTGCTTTGCAGACCCAGGCGATTAATGTACGGGCTCCACTCCAGACAGTTCAGCCATGTCTGCCTCCCACACCCCGTAGTCCTTCTAAGCATTTCTTTGAAGGCCACCCGTCACCCTGGTATACTGCAAGATCCAGTCCCTCACAGAGCTACTTTTTAGAGACCTGCAGCTACACCCACTTGTAACACCTCCCACCAGCACCCCCTTTCATCTTTTAATAAAAACAGTAACAAAAAATTTGAAGAGTGCCTTTATTTGTACACAGTGAAAATCTCATAAGGTGCACTTGATGCGTCCTTGAAGTGAATTATGGGAGGGCATCATCGAAATGCTCCCTGAATGCCTCCCTTATGCGAGCAGCTCCTCGTTGGGCCCCCCTAATACTCCTAGTGGCTGGCTGTTCATATGCTGCCTCGAGGCGCTGTGCCTCCATAGCCCACCCCGGGGAAAACTTTTCTCCCCTATTTTCACAAATGTTATGAAGGACACAGCACACCGCAATTACAGCAGGAATGTTGTCCTCGTCCAAGTCCAGCCTCCCATACAAACAGCGCCAGCGCTCTTTTAAACAGCCGAAGGCACACTCTACAGTCATTCTGCAGCGGCTCAATCTGTAATTGAACTGCTCCTTGCTGCGATATAGGTTCCTGGTTTACGGCTTCATGAGCCATGGCATCAGTGGGTATGCTGGGTCTCCGAGGATGACTATGGCATCTCCACATCCCCCACAGTAATTTTTTGATCTGGGAAGAAGGTACCCCCTTGCAGCTTCCGGTACAGATCAGTGTTCCTGAAAATGCGGGCATTATGCACCTTTCCCGACCACCCAGCATTGATGTCCGTAAAACGCCTCTTGTGATCCACAAGTGCTTGCAGCACCATGGAGAAGTAGCCCTTCCTGTTGATGTACTCGGTTGCGAGATGGTCTGGTGCCAAAAATCGGGATATGTGTGCTGTCTATTGTTCCCCCGCAGTTAGGGAATCCTATGGCAGCAAAGCCATCCACAATCTCACGAACATTGCCCAGTGTCACTGTCCTACATAGCAGAACGCGATTGATGGCTCGACACACTTGTGAGAGGGCTAATCCGACCTCCCAACTCCAAACTGGTTTGCAACCGACCAGTAGCAGTCAGGAGTCGCCATCTTCCAGACAGCTATCGCAGCATGCTTCTCCACGGTTAGGGCGGACCTCATGTTGGTGTCTTTACGTCACAGAGCAGGGGCCAACTCTGAACACAGTTCCAAAAAGGTTGCTTTCCGCATTCCAAAGTTCTGTACCCACTGCTCCTCATCCCACAGCTGCATAACAATGCGATCCCACCACTCGGTGCTCGTCTCTCGCGACCAGAAACGGCGTTGTACCGTGTGCAGATGATCGGTGAAGAAGCTGAGCAATGCAGTGCTGTTGCTCTGCAGGGCATCGATCAGCCCCTGCTCCTCAGCATCCTCGTCTGACTCGGAGCTCATTGCGTACTGAGCAACCAGCTGAGATGTATTTAGAATGCTGAAGGCAACAGTGGAGATTAGAGCAGGATCCATGCTGTCGCAATTGTGATTGCTCGCAAGTAGTGCGGCACTGCACTGTTGAAAATAGGCGCGAGTTGCTATTGGCAACGAGGAGTTGCAAGGGGAACACAGTGCACCAAGGGAAACTGAGAGTTTACCCATGGCGCTTTGTGTTCCTTTTCCTTATCCCAGGATTCCAAGCGCCGATTCAGGGAAAATTGAACTATGGGATAGGTGCCCAGAATTCATTGCGCTACACTGTGATATTGCAAAGAATTCTGTTGCGTTGCAAGAAGCGATATGAGTACACGCTTTCCCGCAATAAATGTCACGTGTTTTTTATAGTGTTATTGCCATGTTGCGCTTTAATCTGATCGTGTGTACATAGCCTCAGAGATAGGTGCCTCCCTGTTTAGAATTCTCAGTTGCAAATCCTTTGTGTTATGTGTTTACACCCTGTCACAAAAAAAGCTTGGGGGGGAAGCACAAACTCCCTCCTAACTTTTAGCCTAGCAGTTAGAATATTTACCTAGGATATAGGAGACCCCAGGTTCATACCCCTGCTCTGCTGAGATGTAGAAGGGATTGAAGAGTGATCTATCACACCTTAGGTGAGTGCTCTAGTCACTGAGTTCTGGGATATTCTGAGGCAGAGAAAGGAGAGAAAAAGAATGACGCTGTAGCCTGGTGGAGCACTCATCTAGGAGGGGGAGACCCAACATGCAGTTTCCCTGCTCCAATGACTTCTTAGAATTATTTATTTACTATGCGAAAGTGTCATGAGGAGAGACGAGGGAGCCCCACCTTGAAATATTCCAGGCTAGAATGCTCACCTGAGACATGGCAGATCCCTCTTTAGTTCCTTCTCCATGTGAAGCAGAGGGGGGACTTGATCTGTGGGTCTATCACAGCTAATGCATTTTTGTGATGGTATGCAGGAGTACCGGCATTTTTTTTGCCAACTCTGCTGCCCAGCGGGGGACGCAGGGTCAGCAGGGAAAAGAAGCACACTGCTGGAAGAAGAGGGGTGGTGCAAGAAGAAGAGGGGTGGGAGAGGCGTTTTTAAAATTTACTATCAAGATATGAATACTGGCATTTTTTTTTAAAACAAACAAAAAAAAAGCACTGATCACAGCCCAAATAAGTACTTCAAGCACTGGGGGCTACGAGTTAGAAGGGAAAGTGTCCTCACCTATAGAGATCTGATCAGGTAGATGAGCTATGAGCATGCTTACTGGATCAGGCCCTGCAGGGAGTTAGGCCACTGAATGTGTATCTTTCCCTTAGTTGTGATTCACCTTAGGGCTTGGGCTTCCAGTCACCTGGTGCAGGGCTGTAGCATGCATATGTGGAGTCAGAAACATAGATGTCTAAGGAATTTGTACTGCAAAAAATTAGGCAGCAAGCAACTTCAGGTACTTATATGGTTTAGCAGCATTCGACTGGGAGTTGTGAGAATCCCAGTTGGGCCTGATTGTAATATTTAGGTTCCTAAAGTAGCAGTTAGGCACCTGTGTCTTTTTTATGGATACAGACCCTGAAGTAAATTTATGCTGAGCACACTGAAAGTGGGCTTATCTCAAAGTGAGAGACAACTAAAAAAGATAAATTAAAAGTAGTTAGCAAGATCTAGCTACTAATAGCACACCTGTCTTCTCAACCTTCAGCAACCACCCACAAATCCCCTAACCTTCTATAGTCACATTGAACAAGAAGGCTGAAAGAACAGCTGTCTCCGGTACCTTGTATGAGATAACTGCAGGTCCAAAAGGAATTGCTTTAAATTCTCAGGTAGATCACTCAAGAAAAGGAGTGGAGCAACCCAAAAGCAACTTCACTTACTACAGGAAGAGGCTGCAGACATGCCAACCATATCAAGCTCAGAAATATCAAAGGCAGCTGAGACAGCTACAGAAATTATTACAGCCACTATCTTCATCCATTGCCTGCACAACAGCATCCATTTCACTTAAGTGGTCTTGCTGAAATAACCAAACTTGAGTTGAAGCTATGTTGATTGGATCCCAAAAGTCAAATAGCTCCATATATTGTCAGTGTTCCCCTGCCAGACCTTTCAGCCATGTTTCTCCAACTTCAAACAGAAGGTCAAACTGGTAAGCAACTGGCAAGATGGCCATCTTAGTCCAGATTCAAGCAAATTCAACTCCTTAAGTACTTCACAATGAGCAAAACTAAGTCAGTAGCCATGTAAAGGCAATGTATGGCTGTCCACTATGTAGAACAATTCAGCTTGCCAAAGCTCTATAAATCCAGAGTATTCACCTAGTTTTAGTAAACTTTTTGGTAAAATTAAAAAAAAAGGCCAAAAATAATGTTAAGTTTTAATAACATTTTTCACAAAACTTGTTCATCTTTAAAAAAGAAAAAGCAACCAGTTTTCAAAGAAGAAACTTTAGGTGAAAAATTTCATCGAGCCCTACTATACACAAATTAGTTGGCGGGGGAAAGTTCCGAAGTAGGAGGTGTGACATTCAGGTTATAATGAATATTTAAATGGTTAGTCAATAAATAATATGTTCATTCAGCACTGCTTCTTTTCATTTAAAGGGTTTTATATTTCCCCAATGTGTCCTTTAAAAGATTATTCTTCTATTAATCAAACAATTCTAAACTGAATACAAGATTCAAAAATCCATTGTCCAGGGTAATTGAGACTGTGTGTGTGGAAGTCATAATCTATCAATTCAAAGCTGTTAACATACAGGGAAAGTCATCACTTGAACTAAAAACAGCAATAAAAAATTACCACGCTATGATCATAGACGTCTGTGAACCATCATAAGATTAATTCAGTTACTCTGCCTTCTTAACTAGAAGAAGCAAGTGTTATATAGAGATGATAAACCATTTGAAAGTGTTAAGAGTAGTGTTACATATTCATCAGTTTTAATGAGTTAGGCTCAGACCCATAAAGGTACTTAGGTATCGAAGTCCCAACTTCTAAGCACCATTGCAAAACTCCTGCTTAGCTGCCATTTAACCATAAGGCACCTACATTTCTGCTGCAAAAGTTCTCTTAGCATCTGTTTTTCTGCCTCTGGGCATGTGCATTGCTGCCTCCCCCTAAGCATCTGGATGCCTGTTCTACAGCTGGAGACCCAAAGTGATCCATGAACCTGGAGCAGATAGGTGATCCTTTACCTATCTCACCTATGGACAGGGCTGCCTGGGGGTGGCTGTAAGGCTCAAAATGCTCAGTTAGCCCCAGGTCCTCTGCTTGAAAGGACTCCCAACCAAGTGGCACTGCAAGCCTACACATGCTGGGTTATTACACTATTCTCTGAATTTTATCTCAGTGGGCCCTCCACCAAAATGGGGGGATGGCCAAGCAAAATCTGAATGGCAATACAATTTTGCATGCTAGATCACAACACTCAGAGCAGAGAGCCAGGACTAGCACCTTGGGACAGGAATTGAGCTGCTGCTGTGGGGAAGGCAATGAGGTTCTCTCTCTAACTCCTCAGGTTCCTTTCAATAGTAATTTTTTTTTTTTTTTTTTTTTTTTTTTTTTGGAACAGTGGGATGGGGAGAGGAGGCTCAATTTCAGATTTTGCCCAAGGCCTTCCAAAATCTCTTTGAACCTCTGAATACAGGTCCTGATCGGGTAGACATGCTCAGAGGCCAGACTGGATCCTATTCAAAATCTGGCTGGAGAGAAGGTGGTAGGTTTATAATTTTTATCCCAGTGGATTAAAGTGCTCCTCTGGGATATGGAAGACCCAGGTTCAGTTCCCTCATCTGCCCAAAGAGCAAAAAGCATTTGAACAACAGTCTTCCTCTGCTCAGGAGAGTGGTCTAACTACTGAGCTATGGGATAGTCTGAGGTAAGGGTTCCCCTAAAATCTTTCTAGTTGAAGCTGTTCTATGGTGCATAAATGCTTAAAGAATCATTGAGGTCAAGAGAAGAAAGAGACAATGAGAATGAGTTTGTAGCCTGGTGGTTAGGCACGCCTCTAAAGAAGTAGCAGACTCCAGATCCAGTCCCATTTTCCCCCTAACTCTCATCACTTACCCAAAGTAAAACAGCTTCAACAGGAAAGAAAAAGGGAGCCAGATATGTATATCCCATAGTTCTTTGGTTAGAGCACTCTCCTAATCAGATCTGAACAAGGTGATTCCTGGATGGTGTTCTAAACACTGGGCTAAAAAAGAAAAACTTAGGTGCCTAAGAGGCAGGATTTGAGGAGAAGGGTTGCCAGGTGTGACTAACAAGCAGAAGCAGGCACCTAAGTGTTGGATACAAAGAGAGTCCTTTCTCCCTCACAAAGGCTGTCTACACTTGTTAATTTAAGTCAACTTAGCTAAGTCGACTTAAAGTCGACTTTAAGTCGACTTAGAGGGGACCCTACAAAATCAACCTAGAGCGTCCACACTGGACGCCTAGGTTGACTTCTAGGGGCTAGGTGGACCTGGGACAGGTCCACAGTGGCAGGGGGAGCACCCCTTGCCAAGTCCCAGGGGGCTCAGCCTTTGCCCCATTGTACCTTAGTACAATGGGGCAAAGGGGGACAGGGACCCTGGCAGGGCATAGGGGCAGGGCTCTGCCCTGCCCTTTGGGGGGGGGCGCGCATGCCAGGCTGTGGCTGTCAGCCACTCTGGCAGGGAGGGCAGTGGGGAAGCCCTCAAAGTCGACTTAGGGCTACTGCACGTCTACACTGGCTAAGTTGACTTTCTAAAGTCGACTTAGCCAGCAAAGTCGACTTAAAATGAGGTTTAGTAAAGTCGACTTAATTTTTCCTTAAGTCGACTTAAGTAGCTGCTTAAGTCGGCTTAAGGAAAGTGTAGTGTAGACGCAGAATAAATTAAGTCGACTTAAGTAAGCTTAAGTCGACTTAATTCACAAGTGTAGAAGCACCCAAAGTGAAGTCAAGACAAGCTGCTCTCCTGAGTATCTCTTGTCAGCTAAGCAGGAAACTACATAGCTTGTTGGCTTTGTGGATTACATTCTAAAGGACATAGCCCTCCCTGTTCACTATACAGTGTGTTTAGGGACCTAATTCAGGCTTGATAGACTGCAATGTGGTTTCAGTGATTTTTCTAGGTACCTAAATCTCCTTCTGGACCTGGGCCTTAGTTTTTATAATTAGAAGTGAACTGTTTCCAAAATCCATCCATATATATTTGGCTTAAGATGCACTCAAGTGTTACTAGGAAAACACTTTGCATTATACCAGGAGGAAATAGAAACAAAAACAAATGGTAGTTTAGGCTTCAGTCATAGAATCATAGAAAATTAGTGTTGGAAGGAAGCTTAGGAAGTCATCTAGTCCAACCCCCTGTTCAAAGCAGGGCCAACCCCAACTAAATCATCCCAGCCAGGGCCTTATACTGGGCCTCATACTCATACTGGGCCTTAAAAAACCTCTAAAGAAGGAGATTCCCTCACTTCCACAGCTAAACCATTCCAGTGCTTCACCACCCTTCTAGTGAAAAACCTTTTCCTAATATCCAATCTAGAGCTCCCCCACAGCAATCTGAGACCATTGGCTCCTTATTGTCAGCTCTCACCACTGAAAACAGGCTAGCTCCATCCTCCCTCGAATCCCCTTTAGATAGTTGAAGGTTGCTATCAAATCCCCCTCATTCTTTCCTTATGCAGACTAAATATGTTTAGTCTCTACTCTTAAGTCATGTGCCCCAGCCCCCTAATCATTTTTATTGTCCTCCACTGGACTGACTCCAATTTGTCCATATCCTTCCTATAATGGGGGCCTAAAATAGGACACAGTACTCCAACTCTGGCTTCAAGAGAGCAGAATAGAGGGGAATAATAACTTCCCTTGATCTGCTGGCAATGCTTTTTACTAATGCAGCGCAGTAAGTCGTTAGCTTTCTTGGCAACAAGGGCACAATGTTGACTCATACTGATTTATAACCTGGGGATTGTCAGTGGGAAAAGAATGTGAGGGTAGCGGATGGGAAAGAAAGGCACAGCACTGACAGAGATGTGCATTACTGCTGTTCATTACAAAAATGGTTTTGCAATGTTTCCCAGAGGTGCAGCGCTCCAGGATGGACTCTCAGCATAGCACTGGAATCTCAAAATGTGCCACCAACCTATCAGCCTACATGACCCAACGCTGGGGCACAATGTTGACTCATACCTAGCTTTTTGTCTACTGTAACCCATAGGGTCTTTTCTGCAGAACTGCTGCTTCAACAGTTGATCCCCAGTCTGATACAGTGCATTGGATTCTTTTGTTGTAAGTGCAGAACTGTGGCTGCCTACGTGTGGCTCCAGGCGGCCCACTCGTGCCTCTAGACCTCCTCCCCCGGCCATTGGGAGACCCTGCAGAACGCCCATTCCTGGCTCCAAGGTCCCTCACCACCACCAAAGAACCCTGTGGCTGGCACCTTGACCCAGTTCCCTCCCTCCCTCCCTCCCCCCCCCCCCCCCCACCAGCAGGCTACACCCATTGTGGGCCTCAAAACACTTGGTTATTGAAGGAATTTTAAAAAATGGCTCTTCTTATCTTTTGGGTTGCCGATCTCTGTTATAAGTGAATAAAGAAAGATGTTTTTAAATTCGTAAAGCTTTATATGTGATCTATTTCAGTGTGGAGAAAGAAGATAACTTAACACTGTCGTCAGGCAGCTTGGCCATCCAGAGCAAAAATGTCACTGTGCATACAATTTTTCCATGTGGTTCATAAAGGGACTGTTGCCTCTTTCTGCTCGCCTTCACTGGTGTAGAGTGGAACACATGCTGCACCCTGCTCAACCTTCTGCTAGAGCACTTGGAGACTAGTAATAAATTGGCTGGTGGTTGAGCATTTTGGAAGAGCTGCAGCGGGAGTCTGCCCTGCCATTGCTGTTACTCGGGCTCTACTCAGCATGTCAGACTGATTCCTCATAATGTGCAACATCTCCTGTTGCATTGCATGTTTCTGCTCCAGTCCCATTCTGCCTCTTCCACCCATGGCCTCACCCATATAGATTACCACTGTTCTGGCCCAGGATAGGTCATGCACATTTAAAAATGGATCCAGAAACTCCCAAAAGTTTAGAACCACTGCTATAGAGTAAGTCTTACAGGAAGTATAGTGATCTTACACTTCCTGTACACTCTTTATTTAAGTAGTTTTTCTTCCTGCAAGGTGCTGCATGTTGAGACAGAGAAAACAAAGGAGGCCAGGACAAGCTTCAGCTAAAAATAGTAAGAATTTGTTTACTTAGTTTCTGTTCCATAGTTTACATTCTCAGTAAAGGACTTATCTTAGAGCCACTCTGCTCATCAGTAAGAGACTACAACGGATAGGAACTTTATGAAAGTCTGGATGTTAGCCCACATCTCCTGAGTACCAGTGCAATTCGTTAACCAGAAAAAAAGCGGTTACTTACCGGTACCTGTGGTTCTTCGAAATATATTGCTGATGGTCATTCCCTATTAGGTGTGCACATGCCTACATATACAGCCACTGGAAAATTTTATGCCCTTCGTACATCCTGTAGGGCCAGTCTCTATGGCCCCTGGAGTTCCATGCACATGGCGTGGTAAGACAATGCAGGTCCTATGTCCCCTCAGTCCCTTCTTTCCACTAACTCCGAAAAGTGGGGAAGGAGGATGGGTACGGAATGGACATGAGCAACATCTCAAAGAACCACACTTACTGATAAGTAATCACTTTTTTCTTCTTTGAGTTGTCGGGCTCATGTCCATTCACAGTTAGGTGAGTCACAAGTCTTACCTTGGAGACAGGAAGGAATTAAAGATGAGCTGCTTGTAGCACTGCCCTCCTGAAGTTTGCATCATCCCTCACCTGCTGAACAATGGTGTAGTCAGATGTGAAGGTACAGACCAATTTGACAACCAATCGGCAACTATGCAGATTTTCTGGATTGGCACCTGCATAAGAAAGGCCATAGAAGAAGCTCAGACTCTGGTTGAGTGCACTATCACTGATCCAGGCAATAGCACTTTGGCTTGCTCGTAGCAAGCTTTGATGCAAGCAGTGATCCATGACGATATCCAGTAGGACAATCCCAGCAGACCCTTCATCCGGTCCGCTATGGCGACAAGGAGCTGGGTCAATCTCTGGAATGGCCTAGTGAACTTGATGTAGAAGGCCAGGGCTCTCTTGATGTGCAGTGTGTGCCATTTCTGCTCTTCCTCTGTTGGATGGGGTTTTGGAAAGAAGATGGGGAGAAAGATGTCTTGATTATAATGGAACAGAGACACAACCTTAGGTAAGAAGGCTAGATGCAGCCTCAATTGCATTTTATCCTTGTAGAAGACTGTGTAGGGGAGCTCTGAGGCCAGTGCCCTGATCTCAGAGACTGTTCTAGCTGTGGTGATAGCCACCTGGAAGGACACTTTTCAAGACAAAACTAGTAGTGGGCATGTAGCCAGAGGTTCAAAGGGTAGCCCCATCAGTCTAGCGATGAGGTTAAGGTCCCACTGGGGTGCTGGGTCACGGATCTGTGAGTAGACCCTCTCCACCCCCTTCAGGAATCTGGATGCCATTGGTTTTGAGAAGATTGACATCCCACCCATGGGCTGGTAGAAGGCTGATATGACCACCAAATAGACCTTTAAGGAGACCAAGGCTAAGACCTGGTGCTTAAGGTACATTAGGTATTTCAGGATCACCTGTGTCAGCAAGGAACTTGGGTATGCCCTGGGTCTGGGTCCAAATGGTAAAACACTTCCACTTAGCCCAGTATACATCCTGTGGAAAGATTTCTGCTGCCCAGCAGAATGCATTGGACCTGCTCTGAGCAGGCTCTTTCCTCCACACTCAGTCATGCAGCCTCCAAGCCATCAGGTGCAAGGAGTCCAGGTTCAGCAGCCAGCTGTGATCCTGGATCAGGAGATCCTATCCCCTTGGTAGATCCAACAGTCGTTGACAGGTTGCATGGGCTGCACAGCATTCTGTACCAGTGCTGGGGATGACGACCGCCTTGTCCCTCTTGATCTTCAGCAGTATCCTGTGTATCATCAATACCAGCAGAAAGGCATACATTAGGGTCCCTGACTATTTCACAGCAGGAAGGTATCATATAGGGAGCCCTTTCCAAATCTGTGGAGGTAGCAGTAAAGTGGGCACTTGCGGTTCCACTGATCCAGAAAGAGATTCACATGGGATAACACCACCTGAGGAAAATTAAATGAGTCAAATCTGGATGCAGCGACCAGTCATGCTGAGGCAGAAAATGTCTGCTGAAGTGGACTGCCTTGTTATTCCTCTCTCCAGATAGGTGAGAAGCCACTCTGTGAAAGCTGGGCCTCACTGCTAGATCCCAGAGGCAAATAGCCTCCTCACAGAGGGCTGAGGAACGAGCTCCCTCCTAGTGGCTGACATAGTACATGACTGCCTTACTGTCCATCAGTACCTGAATCACTCTGTCCTCTATAAAATGAAGGAACACTTTGCATATGAGGTGAATGGCTCTCAACTTCCTTATATTGATGTGGAGGTTCATGTCCTCTCTGGACCGCCTCTCGTGTACTCAGCTTGGCACCAATATGGGTCCCTCAGCCCAGGCTGTAAGTGTCGAAGATCAGAGGGACTGACAGGGATAGTTCCTCAAATGGAACCCCTCTCAGCACTGATTGGGGCCGCAATCACTACCTTAGCAAGGTTAAGACTCGAGCAGGGATTGTGATTACCTTGTCCAGATAATGTCTGTGAAGCCGGTACTGATGACAGCCAAGTCTGTAAAGGCCTGAGTTTGAGGTGGAGGAGCCTCATGACATACGTGGAGGCTGCCATGTGGCCTGGCAATCGTAGGCAGTGTCTGGCTCTTATAGTCGATGGATTGTAAATGGAAGTTGTCAATGATTGCTGTCATTGCATTGAACCAAGCCTGGAGGAGGAATGATGGGGCCACAGATGAGTCCAATACTACCCCTACAAACGCTATTCTCTGGACTGGCTCTACTTTGGATTTTTCCTCATTTAACAATGGACCCATAGAACTGCACATGGCGCAAGTGAGCCAAACCCTGTCCTGGACCTGGGCATGGGACCTATCTCTGATGAGCCAATCATCCAGAAAAGGAAATAGCTGAACTCCCCTTCATTTTAGGTAAGCCACTAACACTGCCCTACATTTTGAAAAGACTCTCTGGGCTAGGGAGAGGCGAAAGGGCAGGGCTTTAAATTGGTAGTGGGAACCATCCACCATGAACTGAAGGAATTTTCTGTGGCTGGCCAGAATTGATACATGAAAATCCTTTAAATTGAGGATGGCATACCAGTCAGTTGGATCCAGGGATGGGATAATATGGGCAAGGGGGACCAAATGCAACTTTAACTTTTTCAGAATTTGTTTAGGTGGCCTAAATCCACGATAGGCCTTAAAACCTCTTTCACCTCGGGGATCAGAAAGTATCTGGAGTAGAACTCTTCCTTCCATGGCCTTTGGCACCCTTCCCACTGCTCCCAATTTTAAGAGGGATTTCACACCTGAACTAGGAATTGTTGATGAGAAGGGTAACTGAAGAGGGATGGGGAAGGAGGTGAGTAGTTGGGGTATGTGAAACAAATTGGACGGCATAGCCAGCTGAAATTACATCCAAGACTCATCAGGCTGATGTGATCCTGAACCAGTCCAACTAGAATTTTATTAAACGGTTCAAGAAGGGGAGGGAAGGATCCTGCAATTGAACTGTGGCACCATCTTCGAACACACCATCAGAATTGCTGCCTCTGATTGTTGGAGCGGTGGCTTAACCCTTGCTGTTGTCCCAAAGACGAGCCTGGGGTATATCTTTTCCTGTGGGCTCTAAGTCTATACCTGTTCCTTGAGCTATAGGACCTTTAGAAATGGCACCGCTGCTGCTGCTGCTGAGGGACCTGTGGGCAGAACAGACACCTTGACAACTGTGTCATATACAGGTCCAGAGAGTGAAATGTTGCCCTTGAGTCTTTGAGGCCGTGCAGCTTCCCATCTGTTTGGTCAGAAAACAAGGCTGAGCCATCAAACAGAAGGTTCTGGATGTAGTGCTGGACTTGCTGTGACAGGCCCGACACCTGCAGCCTGGAAGCCCTTCTCATATAGTGCCTGGGATGGGGTGAGTGTATAGACACTCAAATCCCTTAATGGGCACAAAATACTTTTTCTCTGTCCCCTTTGAAGTAAGAGATACAGAGGACGGGATTTGTCACAATGGATTGCACTATTTTTAACACACCCTCACGCACTGGGAGTGCTACACTTGCTGGGGCTGCTGCTAAACAGCACAGGGAAGAGGTAGTCTGAGGCTTCTCTCAGTTCCTCTGTCGCTTAGCGCAAGTTAGAAGCCATCCTTTTTAACAGGTCCTTATGGGTCTTGAAATCATCCAAGAGGGGTAAAATCCCCATGGCCACTTTCTCATCAGGGGAGGATGAGGAATAGGGTTGTGGGGCCACATCTGGCATTCCTGAAAGACACTCTTCTAGATCTGAGACTTCCTCGGACCCTGAGACCTCTGAGTCATCAAAGCGGCCGGTGCCAACTTCATTTTGGCTAATTTGAGGGAGTCATCCCATTAGGAAGAGCCCAAAGAGCCTAATATGGCCATTGGGTCGGCCACACTTCTGTTAGTGGCTCATTTTGAAGGAGGTTAGGGGTAAATTTAATACCCCCAAGTTCACACCTGGCATGGTCCTTCCCTTTGGACTCCTCCAATCCACTGCTGAAGGATATTAAAGAGGGAGACCTGGAATCCTTCTTGGTATGGCACTGCCTCAGTCTTTTCTTTGAGGTGCTCCCCTGTGGGTGGGTGCACTCTGCTCTGGTGATGGTGAATTGTGCCAAAGTGACATGGATCAGCATTGGGGTTGCAGTATTGTTGGTGCTGGTGTTGTGCCAGACAGAGATCCATGGGTCAGTGACGATGTCTCCTATAGTGGTAGTAGGTGGCGTCACGCTGGAGAGCCCATTGTGCGTTTGCCTCTTGATGGCAGGCCTCTTTCCTTTCTAGTATCCTCAGGATGAGGTGGACGTATAGGCAAGACCAGCAAGGCTCTTTCCACCTCAAACGCCTCAGCCATCGAGAGGGTCAGCAGGGTTGACACCTGTACACTGCCCAGTGTTAGAGATGGTTTAATCAGAGATGAAGTCAGAGGGCCACTCTGCTGCAGCCTCCTGCTCAGTGTCACCTTTCTGGCTAGTACCAGTGAGCAACCTTGACCAGTTCACAGCTTCCTCTTTTTAGCCAGTGTGGACAGAGATCAGTGCTGAGGTGGGGGCGGTACTGTTCAGGCACTCTGCACCGAAGAACTCAGTGCCGAAGTGGACCATACCATTTCTGACGCTGGTCTCAGCACTGCTTCCATTAACAAAGCCTTCAGCGAGACATCTCTGTCTTTTTGAGTCTGTGCTTTAAAGGACTTAAAGATCTGGCAACTTATCTGATCCATGAGCTTCTCCCAGGTGCTTCAGGCATTTATCATGGAGGTTGCTCTATGGGAAGAGCTTGCCACGTGCTACACAAGGTTTGATACCTGGAGACCAAGGCATATTCTCCAGGGAATAAGTCCCTTATTTAACAGAACTGAACAATACTCTATTGCTATTCAACTAACTACTCAACAGAAAATAACAGCAGACAACAAAATTCAATAGGGTAGTTGTAGACAGCAAGAGGAGAAAAGCAGTTCCAGAGACCATCAGACCATCACGTGGAAAGAAGGAACTGAGGGGGCAGAGGGCTGACGGTTTGTGTGTGGGACTTCCGGGGGCACCAAGACTGGCCCTATGGATTATGTTAAGGACAAAAAGTTTTCTGGTGACCGTGCATGAAGGCGCATGCAAACCTGATTGAGAATGATATGAGCAATGACTTGGAGAAACTATATTTCTTCCAAGAAAGCAGAAGCAACACAAGAGACTACAGTCTGAACAGAATGTCAAACTGTTTAAAAGTAAATGGAACATTTAGGAATTATTACATACACTACACTCATCTCTACTCCCCTTGGGCATGCAAATTAATTTAAGTACCACTTATTGACTATATGTCATCATGCCAACACATTCAGTGACCTATTTACACATGAAGCACAACATTTTAAAAGATGGGGTACTGTGGAGCCCTGTCAGTAAGAGCTGAACAGGCCTCAGAAAAAGTTGTAAAGAAAGCATGGAACTATACAAACTTTGCCAATTCTTCAACATATTTATTTACTTGTATATTGTAACCTCAGCTTCTACTCTTCCTCTGCTTGTTTTCAGAGTGCAAGCCTTTCAAGGGAAATGTTGTCTACAGTTTACTTTTCTTTTTCCACAAAAAGGAAAGTTGCACTGTTCCTACTCTCTTAAAGAGAAATGCCTGTACTCAGGCACTTCGAATCCATTGCCTTCTAGACGAGGAAGAACCCCTTTACCAGGCCAGCTCAGAGTATGTGGTACCTGCTGCTTCCTTCATTTCCTATTCCATGCCTTAACATTTTTTCCTGTTGAAGTATTTCTGACAGATGCTTCACAGTGGAGCTTATCAGTGCCCAATTGGTCCTTTTATTAACCTCTTCCTGCTCTGAACTGACATTATACACATCATAACAGGACATGCTATAATATCAACACACCATTGTTATAATTTATTTTTATTGACAACATCCCACTTCATGAGGAGAAATCCTTAATCAGGGAACAACTGATAAACTATAGCTATGACATTTTCCAAAGGTTTGAAGCAATCGCAATTACATAGGTTCAATGGTTCATTTGTATCAGCTTTCTCAGCCCTTAAGGATGAGGAACTAAGGTCACTTTTACATTCAGCTAGTTTTTGGCCTTTTGTATGTATATATTTATGTTCCAGAAAAGATTAATATATTAAACCACCACAAGATTACGCAAGAAAACACTTCAGATATGTAGCTGTACTTGATATGCCACTCCAATACATTTTTGGAATATTTGTAAAATAAGAGCAACTCTAGAAAAACCTGGCATGCAACCATCTGAAATTACAATATTTAAAGTTGAACTATGATTCCAGCGCATTAAAATGTAGTCATTCTATAAAGTTTCTTTAAAAATGCCTTTATTAAATTTCAGTTAAAGATGGCAAGCTTTTGTACATTCACAGTGAAGGGCAAAAATAGCACATTATTTTATCACAATTAACGGTGGGTAACATGAACAACACTAGTATTTATTTCATTTCTAGGATGTCCATATCTTGCTAAGGTCACTGGAACTCGGGAAAATGTCCTCTGCACTCCATAGGAATAGAAATGCAAATTCTAAATGCATTTCCCTCCACAAGTCATTTATCTGATCTAAAGCTAGGAGATCACTGAGGCATCACAAATGTATCCATATCTTAGAAATGTATTAATGGTGTCCATTAACTCACTTAGATGGTAGAATAATGGTGTGGAAGAGGTAAGACATGCTTGCTTCAGGAAACAGTTGGAATCCTAAACTGACATATATTTGACTTGGCACTGTGTAGAAAAATAAGTGCTTTTACCTAAAATTAAAGCAGATAGCTCCTGTCTATCCTAAGCAAATGACATCCCAACAAGCAGTTGGCTAGAAAACCTTAAGCTTCTATTTGTGATACAGTGCATCCATACAAAATACCCACTTGAAGCATCCAAGAACCTTTGATAATATTGCCTGGAATTACTAGAAGAAAGGTCTCGCTGTTAGATATAGCTGAATGAGTGGCGTCTATATTGGTTCCTCCCCAGTGCTAAAAGTAGTTAAATTGTTCATTATGAATAAATTATGTAATGAATGTAACCTTTATTATTGTTCACTTTTTTGTTGTTGATTAATCCTGGTAAAAGCTTTTTGTATTCACCTGCTCCAATAATTTTCAACTTAATGATTGTGAAATGTTTATTTTGACCATATGTTATTTCTGACAGGGTGAGTCATAATAAATCTGATACTATTTCTGTTCCCTGATGAGATGTTGATTTTTAAAACAAATTAAAAGTTTAATGTTTTTTGACAAATAATCTCTTGTGTTAAGGGCTATGAAACTTCCTTTTACAACTGGGGCCAGTCCTCCTTTCCTCAAAGACACCACTTCTTTGTGAGTGGGCCCAGCTACTAGATTCCATATGCTTCTAAGTCGCCAACTCACTATTCATAGGGCATACCCCCATATCTCTGCCCCTTCCTGGGGACATGATAGTAATAAATATAAACCAAGAATTTTAGAAAACTGATAAGGGAAGAAAAAGAACAAAAGGAAAAATGTATATGAGCAGCAGAGTACAAGACAATAAGACAGTTTTTTGTTTTGTTTTGTTTTTAAAGCATATTAGGAACTGAAAGAATCCTAACAGTGGTATTGCTTCCTTACTAGATGAAAGTGGTAGAATTCTCAATAAAATGCAGAAAAGGCAGAAGTGTTAAATAAATATTTCTATTTTGTATTTTTTGGGGAAAAAAGATTATGTAATCATATCATACAACATTCTTTCCATTCTACTAGTACCTCAAAAGAATGCTAAACAGTAGCTACTAGACAATTTTAAATCAGCAGGTTCAGATAATTTGCATACAACCAGGAGGATGGAATGCAAGTATTTCGTTCCCGCCAATGACCACAAACATTTTTATATGCACCCTACCCTGGGATCTTTAGTGGTAGCAGTGGCCAATGAGAAAGAGCACCCAGGGCACCAGGGCCCTACCACCAAATCCAAAGACACAAAAAAGATGGATTTGTTTGGCAGAAGAAAAGGTTTCTTACCTGTAACTGGTATTCTTCGAGATGTGTTGCTCATGTCCATTCCACTTTAGGTGTGCGCTCGCCGCATGCACGAGCTGCCGGAGACTTTTTCCCCCAGCATCCCCCGGGGCCGTCCGTGGAGCCCCCTACAGTCGCGCCTTCGCGGCGCACTATAAAGGGTCCCGATGGCCCTGCCCTCCCAGTTCCTTCATGCCTTAGTCCGACAGAGGGGTAGGAGGGCGGGTGTGGAATGGACATGAGCAACACATCTCGAAGAATACCAGTTACAGGTAAGAAACCTTTTCTTCTTCTTCTTCGAGTGATTGCTCATGTCATTCCACTTTAGGTGACTCCCATAGCCTTACCTGAGGAGGAGGGGTCGGGCCTCAAATACTTGCTGCCTGAAGGACCGCTCTGCCGAGCGCAGCGTCCTCTCTGGCTTGGTCCACGATGGCGTAGTGTGCGGTAAAAGTGTGCACGGACGACCAGGTGGCAGCCTTGCAGATATCCTGGATGGGGACCGATGCCAGGAAAGCTGCAGAAGACGCTTGGGCCCTTGTTGAATGGGCCGTAACTTTTGGGGCTGGCTTGCCCGCCAGTCTGTAGCATTCCCTGATACAATCCGATATCCAGGAAGCGATCCTCTGTGCTGAAACCGCCCTGCTTTTCATCCTTTCTGCTACTGCTAGAAAGAGCTGAGGGGATTTCCTAAAGGGTCTGGTCCTCTCCAGGTAGAAGGCCAGGGCCCGTCGCACATCCAGCGTGTGAAGCCTGCGCTGTTTGTCAGTTTCGTGAGGCTTCGGGCATAGTACTGGTAGGAAGATGTCTTGATTTACATGGAAACTCGAAACAACCTTGGGGAGAAAGGCTGGGTGTGGGCGTAGGCGCACTTTATCTTTAAAGAATACGGTGTACGACGGGTCTGCTGTCAATGCCCTAATCTCCGAGACTCTCCTGGCTGAGGAAATGGCCACCAGGAAGGCCACTTTCCATGAGAGGTATAGGAGCGAGCAGGAACCCAGAGGTTCGAATGGGGGGCCCGTGAGTCTAGTGAGAACGAGGTTCAGATCCCACTGGGCTACAGGGGAGCGGGTTGGCGGAAAAACTCTATCCAAGCCCTTTAGGAATCTTTTGACTAGAGGGTTTGTGAAGACTGAGTTGCCTGCCTCTCCGACGTGGAAGGCCGAGATAGCCGCCAGGTGGACTCGGACGGAAGAGCTCGCCAGGTTGCTGGAGGGCTAATAGGTAATCCAGGATTAAGGGAATGGGGGCTCTAGGCGGGTCCACATTCTTATCCGCAAGCCACACGGAGAAGCACTTCCATTTGGCTTGGTAACTCAGCCTCGTTGAGGGCTTTCTACTACTGAGGAGGATGTCCTTCACCTGTTGGGAGCATTGAAGCTCTGTCGCGTTTAGCCATGGAGGTTCCATGCTGTGAGGTGCAGAGTTGTCACGTCTGGGTGTCTCAGCCTGCCCTCGTCCTGGGAGAGGAGATCTGGCAAGCATGGTAGAGTTATGGGGTCGCTGATCGAGAACTCTAACAGCGTGGGAAACCAATGCTGCCTGGCCCATGCTGGAGCTATAAAGATTACCGCTGCTCGGTCCTGTTTGATTTTGACCAGGGCCTTGTGGAATAGTGGGGTGGGGGGGAAGGCATAAAGGAGTCTGCCCCCCCAATGCATGAGGAAGGCGTCCGAGATCAAGCGTGGGCTCTGTCCTTGGAATGAGCAGAAGTTCTTGCATTTCGCGTTTGCCCCTGATGCGAATAGGTCCACCAGGGGAGTACCCCACTTCCGGAAGATGCCCCTCAGGACATCCTCCCTCAGAGACCATTCGTGCTTCAGAAAGGACCTGCTGAGGGAATCCGCTAAAGCATTCTGCTCACCGGGTACATACGTCGCTACCAGGTGTATTGAATGGGAGAGGCAGAAGTCCCAGAGACCCAGTGCCTCTCTGCACAGATGCGAGGAGCGAGTGCCCCCTTGCCTGTTGATATAGAACATTGTGGCTACATTGTCCGTGCGAATCGACACTACCTTGTTTCGTAGGTGGGGGTAAAAGGTCTGGCAGGCCAGACTCACCGCTCTGAGCTCGCGTACATTGATGTGGGCCAAGAGGTCCCATTGGTTCCACATGCCCTGAGCCCTGAGGTCCCCCATATGTGCTCCCCACCCGATGTTTGACGCATCTGTGGTAAGGCAAACTGACGGTTGGGGGGCCCGGAAGGGGACTCCTGCGCACGCCCACCTGGGGTTGGTCCAGCAGTCCAATGATTCGAGGACCTGTTGGGGAACTGACACTAACTCGCCCATGCTGTCCCAAGCTGGGCGATAGACTGAGGCCAGCCAGGTCTGAAGAGGCCTCATCTTCAGCCTCGCTGAAGTATCTTAAGTATCATAAGTATCTTATGACTGAGGTGCAAGCTGCAAACAGGCCTAAAAGCCTCAGAATCGCACGCACGGTGCATGTCAGGTGAGTTCTCAGTTCCCTTACTGAGTAGTTGATCATCTCGAACCGATCCTTCAGAAGCGAAGCCCTGGCTACGATTGAGTCCAGGGTCGCCCCTATGAAGTCTATCCTCTGAGCCGGTGAGAGGACAGACTTCTGGGCGTTCACCACCAGCCCTAGCTCGCTGAAGATGCGTTGATTTACTTGGAGGTGTCCATTGACTTGGCTTCTGGTTGGTGCCTTCCCTAACCAGTCGTCCAGGTACGGAAAAACTTGGATGCCCTGGCGCCTGAGGTAGGCCGCTACCACCGACAGGCACTTTGTGAAGACTCTTGGTGCAGCTGAGAGCCCGAATGGCAGCACAGTGAATTGCAGGTGGGTGCCGTTTACGACAAATCTGAGGAATCGCCTGTGGTGCGGGGCTATGCTTATGTGGAAATACGCATCCTTCAGGTTGAGGGCGGCATACCAATCTCCCGGATCCAGGGAGGGGATGATGGAGGCAAGGGAGACCATCTTGAACTTGAGCTTCCTCAGGTGCTTGTTGAGATGTCTCAAGACGAGGATGGGGCGGAGGCCGCCTTTCGCCTTTGGGATAAGGAAGTACCTCGAGTAGAATCCTTTCCCTTTCCGATGGTGAGGGACCTTCTCCACCGCTCCCGCCTCCAGTAATCGGCACACCTCCTGTTGGAGCAGGTGTACGTGAGCTGGGTCCCTGAAGAGGGACTGGGAAGGAGGTGGTGGGTGGGGAGGGGGTGCAGAAGCGAATTGCAGGGAGTAGCCATGTTCTATGGTGCGAAGGACCCACTGGTCCGAAGTGATGAGCTCCCACGCATGGTAGAAACGGGATAATCGGTTGTGGAAAGTGGGGGTGGGTGGATCCGGAATTGAGGCGGGGACGCCGACCTCGAGCGCACCCTCAAAATCCCTTTTTCTGGGAGGGAGGGCATCGGGAGCTGCCTTGCCCTGAGTCCGAGGCGCTCCTGCTCCTCCAGTTGTTCTGGCCCCGCCCCTGGTAGGAGTCCTGTCTCCGATTGTATCCCCTCGGATGGGGTTGGGGTTTAAAATGTTTACGCTGGGGTGCAGGGGTGTGGAGGCCCAGGGACTTTAAAATCGCTCTTGAATCTTTCAGGCTCTGAAGCCTAGAGTCCGTTTGAGCGGAGAACAGGTCCGGGCCCTCGAAGGGCAGGTCCTGGATGGTATTTTGGACCTCCTGCGGCAGGCCTGAGGCCTGAAGCCATGAGCAGCGCCTCATGGCCACCCCTGAGGACATGGAACGGGCTGATGTGTCGGCGGCGTCCAGGGCGGATTGGAGGAGGACCTTGGACACCACCTTACCCTCCTTGACCATCGCGGAGAACTCGGGCCTCGTCGATTGGTCAAGTTTGTCTTGGAATTTTTCCATGGAGGCCCAGGAATTGAAGGCGTACCTACTTAGGATCGCTTGCTGGTTTGCGATCCTAAGCTGCAGCCCCGCCGTGGCATATACCTTGCGTCCAAATAGGTCCAGACGCTTTGAGTCCTTGGCTTTTGGAGTCGGGCCCTGGTGACCCTGCCTCTCTTTCTCATTGGCGGCCGCCACTACCAGCGACCCCGGGGTGGGGGTGAGTGTAAAAATGTTCGTACCCCGATGATGGGAGGAAGTATTTCCTCTCGGACTTCTTGGCGGTAGGGGTTATGGAGGCCAGTGTCTGCCACAGGGCCTTGGTATTGTCCCTGATAGTCTTTATAAGAGGCAGGGCGACTCTTGAGGGGCCCTCTGGGGTCAAGATGTCCACCATAGGGTCAGCCTCTTGGACCACTTCCTCTGCCTGTAGGCCCATGTTGCGGGCTACCCTGCGCAGCAGGTCCTGATGTGTTTTAGCGTCATCGGGAACTGTTGCTGGTGCCGCTCCTGCCACTGCTTCATCTGGTGACGACGACGACGAGCCTCGAGGGGGGGGGGCGGCGCCCCCTGGTTCTCGGCACCGGATCGAGGGTGCTTTGGGTGCTCGCTCCCGGCGGTGCCGGGGTCCTGGGCGTCCTCCACGGCGGAGCCTGGGTCGGAGAGGTCTGTGGCCTCTGGCGGGGCACTGGCCGTGTAGGACGGGCGGGTCCTTGAGCCCAAGGCCATGGAGCGCGACCTGCCCGAGAGCTGGCCTTGTGTTTGGTGGAACGCCCAGGGCGTCCGGAAAGGCCACTGGGACGGCATTTGCCAATGGTGCGGTGCCGCATGGCCCTGGCCCGAGCGGTGCCGACGTGAGCTCCTCCTGGATCTGATCGACTCCGACTCAGAGTCCGAGGAGGGATAGCTGCACAGGGACCACGGTGGAGCGGTGCCGGGTGGTGCCGTTGGTGCCGGCGGGGTGCAATGCTGGGGGGACCTCGATTTGGCTGCCTCCGCTGTACGGCCGCTCTCCCTGCTTTGCTGCGGGGACGGTGCCGTGCGGTGCCGTGGAGACTTTGGTCCATCATCGGGGGTTTCCCTCTGGACACCGGTGCCCGTGTCAGGCTATGTGCCGGGGAAGCGACCTCCTGGATTAGTTCCCTGGCTGCTTCAAAGGTCTCGGGTGTGGAGGGCAGGTGAATGTCCTCCTGGAGAATCTCCCTGGTAGGGGAACTTGCCGGCACCGGACTCAACGAGCGCCTCGGAGTCGACGGTGCCGGGTCTCAGCTGGCCGCCGTCGAGCGGCCTGACACAGGTCCTGCTCTGTCGGCTCCCTCCTTGTTTTTCGGTGCCAGGGAGCGGCCTCTGTCCGCTCTCTTCTTCTTGGGCGGTACCGGGGAGTGAGAGCGGTGCCGCCGTCTTTCATCGGCCCCTTTCTTCGGTGCCGGCGATCGGCGGTGCCGTGGTTCCTTGGGTGTGCCCTTGGAACGCGGCGAGTGAGGGATGGTCGGTGCGCTCTGTACCGAGGCCGCACCGGAAGTCTCCTCCATCATCAGAAGTTTTAGCCTCTGGCCCCTTTCTTTTTGTGTTCTGGGGCAGAAACTTTTACAGATCTTACAGTGCTGGCCGAGATGGGCTTCGCCGAGACACTTGAGGCAGGAGGAGTGCGGGTTGTCCAGGGGCATAGGCCTCTTGCATGCGCCGCACGTCTTAAAGCCGGGCATGCCCCGGATCCGCTCTAAACAGCGGGCCCCCTAGTTGTTGGGGGGGGGGGTGCTCTAAACTAGCTAAGAACTACTTTAGGTAACTAACTAACTAACTAACAATGAGAATGGGAGGAAAGCTCTTGCGGTGCGCAAGAGAGAGACGTTCCAGCAGTCGCCACGTGCGGTAAGAAGGAACTGAGAGGGCAGGGCCGTCGGGACCCTTTATAGTGCACCGCGAAGGCGTGACTGTAGGGGGCTCCACGGATGGCCCCGGGGGATGCTGGGGGAAAAAGTCTCCGGCAGCTCATGCACGCGGCGCGCGCACACCTAAAGTGGAATGACATGAGCAATCACTCGAAGAAGAAAGATTTATTCTATAGGGGGGCCTGCCAACCAGCATGCTATCCTCAGCCGCTATGCATACAACTCCTGGTCCTCCATGGAGAAGTTTGCCAGCTCGCTGCCACAGGACTCAGGGGCAGAGTTGACAGCGATGGTCAAAGAGGGGAAGATCATCTCCAGGGCTTTGCTCCAATCGGCCTTGGATGCTGCGGATGCAGCCACAAGAGCGATGGCTTCTGGGGTCACAATGAGAAGAAGCTCATGGCTGCAGGCATCAGGCATAGGAGGTTCAGATGACCATCCAAGACCTCCCATTTGAGGGGTCGGAGCTCTTCTCTGAACAAATGGACAATAAATTACAGATCTTGAAAGACTCTTGGGCTTTGTTAAAGTCCCTAGGATTGCATACCCCAGCTCCCCAGAGGTGCCCTTTCCACCCTCATCCTCCTGCCAAGCAATACCACACCAGGTTGGTCTCATCACGGTGCAGGGGCTGCAGCAGCCAACCCCCAATTCAGAGGTCTTCGGGCCATGGCAGGAGCCACTCTCGCAGCTAGCCAGGCTCCAAGAAGAACTTTTGAGGTCATGCCCGAGGCGACCTACCAGTTATACAACCGGATCCACACTCCCCACCTTTTGGGAACAGGCTACCCCGATTTTATCGGATGTGGTCCAACATTACATCGGACCAATGGGTCTTATGCACAGTGAAATGCGGGTACTCACTCCAATTCTCGTCTATACCCCCTTCCCAACCGCCGACCCTTCCCTGTCCCTCCTCAGGGACCCCCTCTCATGAATATCTACTGGAAAACGAGGTGCAGACCCTCATTGCCCTAGGAGCAGACCAGGAGGTACCAGTAGAATAATGGGAAAAGGGTTTCTACTCCCGTTATTTTTTGATCTTCAAAGCAAAGGGAAGCCTGCAGCCCATCCTGGACCTGCGAAGAGCGAACAAGCTCCTACGCAAGTTGAAGTTCTGCATGATATCCCTGGTCGCCATCATCCCTTCACTGGATCCTGGGGACTGGTATGCTGCCCTCGATCTGAGGGACGCCTATTTTCATATTGCTAACTGACCATGTCACAGACGCTTTCTACGTTTTATGGTTGGCCAAAGGCACTTACAGTCCTGGACTTGCAGTCCTGCCCTTCGGACTGTCGGTGGCCCCTTGGGTCTTCACAAAGGACCTCACAGTCTTTGCTATCTTCTCAGAGAATACAAGTATTCCCTTACTTAAGCAACTGGCTGGTGAAAGGTTGCTCCCAACAGGAAGTCCAGTCACACCTCTGAGTAATCCAGTCCACGTTCAACAAGTTGGGCCTAAGGGTAAACGAGAAGAAATGCACGTTGATTCCTACTCAGCGCATTGAGTTTATAGCAGTCTTGGACTCAAGAGATGCCTGAGCCTCCCTCCCTCGCTCAGACCCGGTTCACTGCCATGTTAGATCTAATCAGGAGTTAACCAATTGCCCCCTTAACTCATTCGTACATGCCTGAAGCTGCTGGGCCACATGGCCTCATGCACCTACTTCGTAGAGTTCTCATGTCTGAAACTGCACCCCTTGCAGGGTTGGTTAGCATCAGTTTACTGACCATTCCACGACTCTCTAGACGTGCTAGTCTACATACCCAGAGGTTAAAGGGGGAACGCACCGGAACGCCGTCCCGGGGCCCCCAATTTTTAGGGGCCAGCGTTCCGGGGCCCCTAAAAACAGAAAACCCAGGCGGAACACTGCGTTCTGCCCAGGGGCCCCCCCAACAAAGCCGCAGACTCCTGCTGCGGCCAGGCTGGGGAGGTTCAAATCTCCCGCCCTGAGCACGCTCAGGGCGGGAGTGGCCTGGCCCAGCCCAGGAGCGGTTCTGCCAGCCACCCCTGCAGCTCCGAGCCTCCGGCCACATAAGGGGGTTGGGAAGGGGCTGGAGGGGAAGCGGCAAGCAGCGGAGCTGGGAAAGGGGCAGTGGAGCCGGGAAAGGAAGGGGAAGGGACCCATTGGGCCTTATCTGGACACACTGCCTGCGTGTGGTGGCGGCGGCAGAGGGGCAGGATCAGGCCCAAGGGGCCGGCATGCGGCGGTGGCGGGAGCAGAGGGCGGCGGCCGCCAACAGCATGGCCTGATCCGGCTCTGCCGCCTCCGGCCGGTCCCAGGCCTTTGTAGGCAGGGGTTAAGGTAAGGGGCAATGAGGAGACTGGAGGTGGGAATAGGACTCGTGAGTCGCTGGATCAAGGAGTCAGGGTGGGGGGCTGGGTAGCGGTGGAGGGGACTATGGATGGCTGGAGCAAGGGGTCAGGATGCGGGGAGGCTAGGGAGGGATGGATGAGTTGGAGGCCTGGAGAGGGCAGAGGGGGCATGGGGACAAGGAGACTGGGTGGGGGCTGGGTAGTGGTGGAGGGAACTATGGACGACTGGAGCAAGAGGTCAGGATGAGGGGCTTGGTAGTGGTGGAGGGGACTATGGATGGCTGGATCAAGGGGTCACTATGGGGGGCTGGGTAGCGGTGGAGGGGACTATGGATGACTGGAGCAAGGGGTCAGGCTGCGGGGCTGGAGAGGGCCTGGTAGGGGCTGGGTAGTGGTGGAGAAGGCTATGGATGGCTGGAGCAAGGAGTCAAGATGGGGGGCTGGTGGGGGCTCGGTAGCGGTGGAGGGGACTATGGACGGCTGGAGTGGGGACTGGGTGGTAGCTAGGGATGGAGGAGCCTGGGGAGGTGTGGAGGAGGTTGGGGGGGCTGAAGAAGGATGGAGGTTGGGGGCAGGGACCTTAGGGAACGGGGGCTGAGGACATGGGGAAAGAGGTCTGATGTGGGCACTAGTGGACGAGGTTGGGGTGATGTGGATTTGAGGCTGTGCTTCATTTGTGAGGAAAGAGTTGGTGGGGCTCAAGCAGTTTGTTTAAATTTAAATTTAGCATTTAAAATAGTGTTGCCTAGAAAAAAATGTATTTTTAATTTGGCAGGGGACCACACTTGGAGGCTGGCTATGTGAAAGGGATCGCCAATGCAAAAAGTTTGAGAACCACTGCTTTAAGAGTGGTACAAAGCTTGGTTCATTATCCCTTGTAAAGTGATTTCAGCTTTTCAGATAGAAGGTGCTATGGAAAAGTGAGGCCTGATTTTATCAATCACAAGTCATGGTGATTTTAATGCCATCTTTCCTTTTCTATCTATGTTTAAATAACATGTTTTCAAGTACTTCAACCAGCACCCAAGCTATTGGCAATGCTGCAGAAGTCATATACTCTTGAAGTCTTCATTATAGCTTTGTGTATGTTACCATTTTTAAGGAAAGTTTCCATCAGGGATAAGACCAGTGGAAACCATATGGTAGGTAAGTTCCAAATGGGTAGCCATGTTAGTCTAGTTCAGCAAAACAAACAAGGAGTCCTGTGGCACTTTTAAAGACTAACAAATGTATTTATTGCATGAGCTTTTATCATACTTGAGTTAATGAGGCAGGGGAGGGGGTGATCTGATGGTCTTGTGTTATGCAGTGTTTGCTAGTGTGAGACAATAATTGCTATAGACAAATGCTATATAAAATTATAAATATTTTTAGGGAGTGATAACTGATGCATGTGGTACTGAGAAGTGGTTGCAAATGCCTACCTGGGCTCAGGCCCGCACATGCATGAAGGGGGCCCAGACAATACGGGAAGAAGGCCCGGAGATTAGGAGGGTTCCGGGGCCCGTCAAGTTATACTTTAACCACTGTACATACCACAATGGATCCTAGAATCCCTCGTGGTGGTGCACTCACGCCAATGTGTGTGTAGGGAGGCCCTTCCAGGCCCCTCACCCCTTGAGTCATCTGGTCACAGAAGCCTCGGACACGGGCTGGGGTGTTTACCTGGGCAATCTCCAAATACAGGGCATGTGGTCCAGGACGGAAACGCGGATACACATACATTTGAAGGAGCTTAGGGCAGTCTGCTTAGCTTGCATGGCATTTTAGGACAAAATAGTGGGCAAGTTATTTCTAGTGCAGATGGACAATACCATGACCATGCACTATATCAACAAAACAAGGGTAGAGGAGGGAGCTCCACCCATGTCAGGAAGCCTGCAATCTGTGGGAGTTCTGTGTCTGCCACTTAATTTGCCTAGAAGCGTCATACTTACCCGGCTCCCAAACTGACGGACACTCTCAGTAGGCGCTTCTTGACCCACGAGTGGTCCATCCGGGCAAACATAGTGCAGAGCATTTTCCGAGAGCGGAGAACTCCCCTCATGGACCTGTTTGCATCAGACATCAAATCAGCAGTGCCCCATCTTCTGTTCATTCCAGAACCGCAGTCTAGGTTCCGGGGCAGACGTGTTCCTGTTCCCCATGTCATATCAGTTGTGCTACACCTTTCCCCTACTACCGCTGGTCCACAAGGTGCTCCTGAAGGTAAAATGGGACAAAAGTCATCTTGATCGCCCCAGAACGGCTGAGACAGTATTGGTTCACAATGTTGCTAGACCTCTCGATCAAGGAACCAATCGCTCTGCTCCTGCTCCCAGACCTGCTCACGCAGAACCAGGGAGCATTGAGACACCCCAATCTAGAGTCCCTACACCTCAAGGTGTGGTTCCTCCATGGCTGAACTCTAGCGAGCTACAGTGCTCCTTCCAGATACAGAAGGTCCTGCTCAATTGCTGTAAGCCATCAACCAGGGCCACATACCTGGTAAAATGAGAGGTTGGTGGGAACTTTGCGTGGTGCCGGAGGGGCACTCTGCACTGAAGTGGCCCTGCTTGAGCCCAAGCCGCCAGCTTCTGCAGGGCTGAGGGCATCTTCCATCATGAGAAGCCTTAGTCTTTGCTCCCTCTCTTTCTAGGTGCAGGGTTTTAAACTTCTACAGAGTTTGCACTCATCTTTCAAGTGCGACTCACCCAGGCACCGCAAGTAGGACGCGTGTAGGTCATCCCTAGGCATAAACTTCTTGCACAAGTTGCAGGCTTTGAAGCCTGGCCTACCCGAGTGTTAGCCCTAAGGCAGGAGAAAACTCCTGTGGAGCGAGAGCTTCCTGAGAGTTCACCCAACTACTACTATAACCTTAACAATGGTTTTAACAACCGTGAACTCTACTACACTAAGAACAGTGAACTAAGATAGGGGATTGCTAGCTACAGCAAGCAAACACTGTTCCAGCGACCATCAGGGCAGTAAGAAGGAACTAGGGAGGGAGAGGGCCAGCTGGTGTATATAGAGAGCAGGGGTAGGCAACCCCCGGCACACGTGCCAACAGTGGCACACAAGCCTATTTGGAGCAGCACTCAGCATCCCCTGTGGCACCACAGAAATTGCCACTCCTGCCACCAAAAGACACTCCAAGTGGCTTCTTTCAGGGGCGGCTGCAGTGTGGAGGTCCCTGACATGTCACTGCCCCAGGCATACCATGTAAAGAAGCCACCCAGAGCGGCTCCTCTCTGTGGTGTGCCACCACCAAAGAGTGACTCCAGGTAACTGGGGATAGGGGTCCCCAGGCATGCTGCTGAGGAGCCCCTCCAGGTGGCTTCTTTCCATGAATGGGCTGTCGGCACCAGCTGAAGGTCGAGGAGGAGGGGCCAGCAGAGGTTGCCCCTGATCTAGAGGGTCGCAGGGGCACCCCTGGTGGCTGCAGATGACCCTGCAGGTGGTCTAGGGGAAAACTTTCCAGCAATCCATGCAGATGGCACGCACAGATCTGAGTTGGAGTGTACATGAGCAATCACTCCAAGGGGCACTTGCAATGAAGCAAGCAAAGCAAGATAGTTCCAGTGACTGTCATGAGCAGAAAGGAATTGAGGAGACACGGGGCCAGCGGCACCTCATATACCATGGCATGTACGCAGGACTCAAGGGGGAGCCGAGACCAGCCCTATGGGATATGTTAAGGGCAAAACATTTTCCAGTGACCGTGCATGCACACTTAATGGAGAATAGATATGAGCCATGACTTAAAGAACTGTTGTAGCTTGGGGCTGGGTCACACCTGGAGACAATAATGGCCCTGTGATGGCTTTTTAGTCACGGTCCTTCATGAGGTGGCAAGCACCTTTCCTAGGTAGGGAAATTACTTGTAACAGAATTTAAAAAAAAATCTTGTCTTGGGGAAATGTTAAACACATGATATTATTTGTTTTCAGAATAGAGTAGTGGATTTAAGACAAAACCACAAGGATGTAGCAGTTAATGGTGTATTTTTCACTAGTTTTAAAAAATCATTAAACATCAAGGATGAAAATCACTCTCCTCCCCAATTTTCAGTTTATTCTAAGAAGCATAACTAAATATAAACATAGCTATTTTGAATTTCAGTTGTGCACTATTCAAAGCAGCACATGAACACAGCACTTTTTCTTCTCTCATATACCAGTCCTTCTGCCACCTTTAGAGATACACAATTGGCTTACATGAATTCCTGTGGGTAAACACATTTTAGACCTTTTGGGGTAAAACATGAAGTTAGAAGGAAGTGAGTCCCTTAGTGAATCCCAACCGAGAGATTAATTTGCCGATTGAAACTCAGCATGTTAAAGAGCATGGCTGTTCAAGTTAGTTGGACAGAGCTGAAAAATATAGATTAATAATCTTTTATGGGGGGGGGGGGGGGAAAAAAAATCACAGGAACAATATGTACCTGCAGGAAAGAAATTTAAGTTCTGTAATTTAAAAGATAAAATAGTTTTAGAGAAAAAGGGCACAAAAAGCCTCACTTACAATCGGTATTCTACTCTAAAAAATGAGAATCTCAGTGTGAAAAGTAATCCTGCATATTCAAAGTACTTGACAGCTTTAGTGACAAATTAGTACTTAATCAGAAACAAATGCATCCCTAGGAAAAGATTATTGTTGGTTTTATACAACTATGGGGGGGTCAAAGTCTACCTTTATTTTAATTTGTGTAATCCCACAGCAGACATTTCCCAGGTGTAGATTAGAGCAGAATTTAGCCTGGGAGGTTTAAAAACAAAAACAAAACAAAAAACACCCAGACTCAAATACAAACAACTTAATTTTTCAGATATTAGGCTGCATTTTTCAGGGCTGATAGTTTAAGGAAAAAAGGTAGGCAGCTTTTTAGTCGTGAATAGAGCAGTGTGTCTTTATAACTTTTGAGATTGAAACTGAATTTCAAATATTTTTTTGTACAGAGAATTAAATATTACTACTCAGCAGAACTCTGATTTCTCCTATTTTACCAGTTAATATGGACCCCAGTAATGTAAGGTTAACAAACAAGCTATATGGCAGGTAGACAGAAAAGAGCTTCCTTACAAAAAAAAAAAAAAAAAAAAAAATTCATTTACCGAATTGTTTTACCCAGTAAAGCAATTATGCATTTTATTGAAAAGCAAGCTGCAATTCTGAGATAACAAAAGTGACTGTGACTGCAAAGTATTTACATAATGAAAGTATGAATTCACATTAACACATACAAAGACTAGTAAAAGTGAACTGGAATTAAAATAATTAGGGAAATGAAAACTATACCTAGCAATTTTAATGTAGAATGAATTTTTTGAAATATCCTTTTTTAGTTATTTAACAGTTCAGTTCAAAGGGCATTTTCCTTTTTATGTACCTTGATCTAATAGTGTCTTTAAATTCACTTGTATCCCATATACATGTTAAATTCATCACATTCAAGAGTATCAATTACAAAAAGATCCCCATGAACTCTTTTTTAAAGAAAGGTATTTGCATCTTTGCCTCTCATAAGATGGAGAATTCACAAAGCTGTGTATCTTTCCGCAAGTACTAGATAGCTATAGAGGAATTACTCCTGCGCTTAATGTTACAGTTTAAGAGCTTTGCTGGACCAAGACCCCAAAGAAGTTACTGTTTGAGTAGGAGAAACCAAAGCAAAAATGCCCTATATGAAACCAAAACATAAAACTGGGGTACAGGGAAGTGTGATGGTTTCATAGACAAAGTTTTTTTCCGCCATCACAAATAATTTTTTAGTTTTGTTCAGAATGATTTCTTGTAATCAATATACAGCTCATGTTAATGGCAAAGAACAGAAGAATTCTTACCTTTCAAAATGTGAACTTTGAATCTTTTAACTTTATTCATACTTTGGATAGAGTAAGTTGCCATTACTAACAGAAGACTCAGCCCAGCTTTCTGGTGGGAGTTTTTAAACCCGTAGTTCACAACCCATGGCATGCTTGAAGCCCACTCAGCACACAGCTGCAGCCATACAAGTAGCATATATCGTGTGGATGTAGCTTACATAACATATTAAGATTTGTATACGACACCCACAGCTGTAAAAAGGTTGAGAATCACTGTTTTAAGTATTAACTTATATACGTTAATATAAAGTCCACCATCCCCACTTGAAGAGTTGCTTCATTACTGAAAAATTTCAGTTAAAATAAAAAACTACCATGATTCAAGGGAAGATTGAGAATACTTGTATGTATGGCTATATAACTTTATAGGAAATCATTACTTACATTCACTCCCTCATAATGCCCCAAACCATACCATCAACCACATTTAAAAAAAGTTTATTCTTAAATAGGTATGGCTGGCAGCACTTCTCATTGAGGACACCCAGCATTTCCCATCAGTCAACTTTTTGGTTGCTTATAATGTTGCCAAACTTTAACCATTTGGACTGAGGTTTTCCATGCCAGGTATTCACCTCAGATAGCTTAGTTTATATGTGGAGGGGGGGGTGGGGTTAGTCAAAATGGTTCAGCCATTCCAGAGAATTAGGTTGGGGAAACAGTGTCATTTTGCAATATTAACTTCTAATATCTTTTCTTTGAAAAGCTCTAACAATCCCCTGGTTTGGCACAAGGTCTTGAGATTTGAGTGTAAGGGCTAGCCTTTGTGTTATGGATTTACTTATTGCTGTTCCTAAAAAAGTCTGCCCATACTATAAACATTTCAAAAATCTCATTTTTCAGACATGTCATGTAGACTTTAGCAGCTAAAAATCTTGAGCATTCTGTGTGCAGTGAGCATGCTCCAGCTCCCAAAAACACATGCACCATCCCATCTAGCCCCAAGATACAGAAGCAAAGCTCCACTTTTCCCTGTAACTGCCAAAGCTCAGGACGGGCTAGCAGAGAAGACTAGAACTGGGATCTGATTGGGGGCCTGCAGAAACAGGGACAGGAGACCACCAGAACAATCCTCTCCAGAACCTGGGTCAAAACCCAAAATTCCTCAGTCAACCCTCCTCAGCTGTCAAATATTTGTGAAACCCACAGAGAAAGTGTCCCATCGGTCCACATAAAAGGATGACCAAGTGCTGCTACTTTTGTTTACTGTTAGCTTAAAAGGTAGTTACAGGGGAACTATAGATTTCAAGACTACTAATGAACATGCGTCAATACTACTACATGATGGAATTAAGTTTTTTCAGGGTTTTTTTTTTAAAAAGGTAAGAAATTGCATGTACAAAATACATTAAGATTACAAAATCAGGCACTGAAGAGTTTTAGAAATGCAAACATTAAGTTGCCTGTGAAACAGAGTAGCCATTGGCACAATCTGCTGCAAAACAGGGTAGATTCTCCCATCACCTGAAATATTTAAATGAATATTGGATTTCCTCCTAAATGACAAGCTGAAGTTTAAGATACATAATTAGGCTCCGTGCAAGGACTACTGGCTGAAATTCTTTGTACTGTGTTAATCCAACACCCACATTTTGGATTGCACCATTATTCTTTATCGAACAAAAACATCCATCGCTTTTCTACCAGAGCTATATCTGAACTGTTGCCTGTCAGCTTAGAGCTTCGTAACTCAAGGAAGCAATAGGCTTGCTGATGGAAGCTCCACTAATGTCTATTTTTGTAGTTAAGAATCATTAACCTTGGCTACAGCTACCAGAAGCTTGCAGCCTAGTGGTCTAGCACAAGGTCAAGCTCTCCCATTGAAAGTTCTGTTATCACTCATGCTTATGCCATGTGTTGAGAACCAAACTTGTCTTCTGACATGGCCTAAACCATTCTCAACCCCTTAAAATACCTTCAGGTAACTCATTCATCCAACTGTGATGACATGTGAGAAGAAAATTTCTCTGCATGAGCTGCTGGAAAAATAGGTGACTGAAGGGAACCCACTAAACATGAAATTAATGATCAGAAACTATCACCAAACAGGGGTAATTAATGCAAATCTCTAGAAAGTTAAGTGTGCAGCAGCACCCCTCCCTGGGAAAATTGAATATACTGGCTTGACATAGTTCCAGGAGCCTAGCAAATGAATAAATTTATAAAGCAGCCAACCTGGGTATTGAGAAGAGAAAGCAGAAAATCATTTTCACTTAAAACTTTTAACACGGACCAAAAATAAGACACCTGCTTGGTGTAAACTACCTCCTCTTCTGTTAGCACTGACACTGTCCCAAAGAACAGAACTGTAGCTTCTGAACCAAAGTGAGACATGAGGATGAGCACAGAAAAATGTAAAGGGACTGGAACTATAAACACTGGCTTGGAGTAAAAGGAAAACAGGTTCTCATTCAGACAAAAGCTATGGGCCAAAGTGGAGTGCTGTTGAGGAGGCTACTAAAAAATAAAAGTTAACCCGAGAATCAGGACAAGAATTTTACAGGACTTGCAGCAAGAAGAAAGCTTTGAAGGAAAGCATGAATTGTGACCACTCAGTTTGGCCTGGCTTTGGAACCATGTTGCAGTTAGATTAGTTCGTCTCTTACCAATTTCCTTGCTGCTTGAAAACATTAAGAACTGTTGGACAGGTAACCAAAGCAAAACTTGACTAGAGATGTGTATAAATTCAGGGAAAAATTGCACCCAATACAGGATGATCAGAGAGAACACACTGCACATACGTAAATAGCAGTGGTGCAAGCCGCCATCAGAGAAAAATCAGCAAGAGTACCATTCTCTTGTTAGCTGCAGTAGTTACTGAACCTCAACATAGTAATGTAACTCACTTTATAATTCTCCTAACCACATAATCATTGGGTACAATATTCCTCAACTTCTTGGTGTTGATGGATTCACAGCTAGAATCTTCAACTCAATGAACTATGTATGGTCAGCATCTACTCTCAATTCATAGTTTAAACACAGGATATAGTTCAAAGAACACTGGCTTCTGTTGCTACTTCATAAAGAAAGTTTTTTATGTTTCAGTAAATAGATGCTAAAAAGGACATTACTGAAAAGAATGCCAGTAGTTTCAAATACCAAACAAGTTAAAATATACTAAATACTAAAATGACCATTTTAATAAATTATTAACATTTCATTATTGATTTATATCAGATTGAAAGAACAGTAGTTTCATTTAAAAGTGAAAGCCACAAGTGGCATTTTTGGCCGCTTTAGCAGAAAAGCTAGCAAACTAAGTAAATCTAGTGGTTGCAGGGCCTTAGAAAAAAAATCTTTGCCAAACTCAGGGAGACTTATAGCAAGCAATAGACTATGACTACTTAATTAATGTCTCACATTATTTATACTGTGGTAGTGACTGCAGATACTAATTCCAATCAGGAATTAACACAATGGGGCCTTATAGTGCTACTACCATGTAACAATTATTTCCATTCTACAGCCCCATCTAATAGGATACATTCCTAATGTATGCATTCCAAGATCAATACTTGTGACAATCTCAAACAAGTTTAAAAATATCTGGACAACTAATAGATGCCTGCATATGATTCCCAGATATCTCAGATTTAGAAATACAAGAGTATTTGATTCCTAGATCATACAATGATGCCATTAAACAACTACACAATATCATCTCTGGACTTGACAAATGGCTCAATATCTGGTAGTTTTAGATGGTTAAAAGCCCAATGCAAAAGCTTAAAAATCCCTGAAAATTATAAATTAGCTTGTGAAATACAAGTCTCAATTTCCAGCATTGCTTTAAAAAAGTTCTTTTCAAGTAATCATGTTGAAGAATGTTCACTTATGCTTTTCCACAAAAGAGCAACCTGATAGTTTTATGGAACTTGTTCCTGCAATATGTTAATATCCTGCAAAATGCTGAGCACCCTAAGAGTTCTATTCCCTATGACTAAGAGCCAGACCAACTGCTCATCTAGTCCAGAGGCTTTAATGGAGGGGCTTAAAACCCCAACCCACTTGATATATACATGGCCCATATCACCTCCTCAGATTTCGGACAAAGATCTAACTTTTTAAAAAGTAGACAGTCATGGTCAAAGAAACCAAGTGCGAGACAAATGAGCAATGTAGTGATTGTTGGGTTGATAACACAAGGGTGCTGAAACACCCCAACCAGCAAGTTTCATCCCACTGCAATTGATTCTGATGCCAAGAGAGAACAGTACAAGACAGTTACTATACTACACACTCATTATACTAAGAAATTTAAAATTGCTGCAGGGAAGAGGGTGATGAGGATGAATAAAAAAGCCACCAGTAGTGAGGTCTGCAACAAATTACGAGCAATGTATTCTGAATCCACCATAAACAATAAAAACAACAGTAGGGAAATAATTTCCATCTTTGAACTCAACCTCCAGAACTGGTGTTTTTTTCATACCTGAGAAGTACACGCATTAAATGTTACCATACTTTTCTTAAAAAGTATGAAGCACAAACTAGGAAGTCATTTTGAACTACTGGACATTTTTGAAAAATTAGTTTGGGTATATCTATACTTTGAGGCAGGAAGAATACATGAATAGCAAGAGGCACAGAAGATTTTTGAGATGTTGTTTCAGAAACTTCCTCTGTACATTAACTGCCTATGCAGGGGTTGCACTTTCTTACTCATGTGCCCACTACCTAACAGTCATATCTACTTAGCCTTTTGAAAGTTGCTTTGGTACTTTTATGGCTGATAACACTGTAAAGCCACAGCTACCGAAGTGAGCTGGATTTGCACATTTCCACAGTAACAGAATTAGCAAGAACCAACTGCAAAGCCTTTCCATACTATTTTCTGATGATAGGTTGAGTTTTCGAGGTAGTTTCCACAGTTAAGAGTTCATATAAATCAAGTTTGCTACAAAAGTACTGGAGACAACTATGTGTAGCCAGAATACCAATTTAGTCTTAAAAGGCTTATATAGCTAATGCTACCTTTCAACAGTTCATCTTCATCAATAATCAATTCACACTAAATATAAAAAAAGGGTGTGGCTCTTTAAGGACACTAGATCAGTTTCAGGCCTTTATCTTATTTATTCATCTTCAATCAAAGCTACCTGACTTTAAGAGGTAGTAAAAAAAATCCTAATTCTAAAAGTTAAGTCAATTCCTACTTAATTTATTATCACAAGGCTCCAGAATTGCGTCTCTAGTTTACAGCATGAGTGAACATGATTAACACCAAAAACTGAGCAAGCTGTACTTTTTGTTTTGCCTCCAGTATATAGCTATCAAAAAACTAGCATTTCCTTAACAGAAACTGAAAAGGCATCAACTTTTTTTTTAACTCCTTTTTATGAGCACTCAATTCACCCTAGAAGTTCAAGAAAACTCATGTGCATGGGTCTATTTAATTCTCTCAGTTGACAAAAGTGCATTTGAGAACATTAATTTAGAATGACTTAGTTTACATGTCAAAATACCTTACATAATGAGGTCCTGGTCAACTAGGACTCCTAAGATACAAATAACTGCAGTAAGTGTTTTTGTAGCAAGTTAGAAATGTGGTTTTCTCCCCACCCTTCAAAAGAGAATCAACTTTGTACAACTCCGTGTCCTATGTTTTATGCATAGAAGCCTAATACTCCCATGAATTTATCGCCTTAATAGAAACACCTTATGCTGGGCTTGGTAAGTCTCCAAAAATATCAATTTATTTCAAACAAAACAAGAACAATAGTTTTCTGGGACTTTAAACCTCTGCACTGAAAGCACTGAGGACAATTCAGCTTGTCTAATTTTGTGCAACATCAGCTGAACAGAAAGCACCCCCTGCTTACCACCCTCCTCCCTCACCCAACACAAGACCTCAATGATAAATGGAACAGTGTTAGGCAAGATTATAACTGACTTCTTAATCCTACATTGTTATATGTGGTGCAGTTTTAACCACATTGACTCACTAATATCCTGGAATCAATGGGTGTGAGGTAGCAAGTTGTATGGGACAAACTTGTACTGGCAAGAGAAACAAGTTTTCAAATCAGACAGGGCTCAAAAGCTATGCTCACTCATGAGCATAACCCGGTCCCATAGAAAATATTACCTCATGCACCTTGTTGTCTTATTTCCGGTTTTCCCACCGGACATTTGATACTGCAAAATGCGTCTTTAAAAAAAAAAGAGAGAGAACAGGATTTATTTAATTTGGTGTTAGGTAATTTTAAAAGCTTAATTTTCAAGTTACTTGCAGTCTTTCAGTTGATAATGAGTGAAATCTTCTCATCATACAGCAACCATGTGAATCTTTCAGCATAGAACAGTGGGTGGAGAACATCAATATTGATTTATCTTTACTAAAAGTAGAACGTTTATGGAAGAACATGTAGCAGTACCCTAAATTAAATTTAAATATCTGAGATAGCTGTAAATAGTATAATTAAACAACTCAAATTCAAGTTATTTGAAATAAAATTACCTGGCTTATTAGATAATTTATAGAGACAAAGCGTGCTGTAAGGGCACAATTTCCCAGGTGTTTAAGGGAACCCATGTTGTAATTCTAACAGCATTTTCTCCATAGCTTGAAGAATTATGGATTGCATTTGTTTTATGCTTTGTTGCAAGACACAAATTGTAATAGTTTTCGTATCACAATGAATGTACTCATCTATACAAGAATGTAAGGTTGTACAAAGTTGTACAGTACATGACAAAAGACTATTGAAGAGTATGAATGAACGACAGATTTAACCTTTCAGATTTAAGCTGGCTATTCTGGTACTTGTGTCATTTTTGGATGAAGTTTTAAGTCAGAATTGCATCTACATCCTAATGTCAATTTACAACCCAGGCTTAAGCACTTAAAAATAGTTTTTGCATTCACTTCTAAGATTACCATAAGACAAAATAAGAATTTATTTCAGCAATTTTAATACCAGCTACGGACTCGGGCTAGACTAAGTAAAGTCTGCAAGGAATATCTTTGAAAGTTAAAAACCTTTTCAACACGCTTCCCTTTAGCATGGGTACTGAAAAAGATTAACTGTTCTGCAAGCAGATACTCACCTCAATTCAACCAGAAGAACCCACAAAAGAAAATCAAGACACTCAATGTCAATTATTGTACAACATTAATTTAGTACACACAAAAAGGCAATTTACAAATACAGAAACACGATGTCCAACAATACATTTTACATGAAACTGTTCTGAAAACAAGTTTTATTTGGTATTTAATTTTTTCAGAAAGGAATTTTCCCAGCAAATCTGAGCTACTGAAGATAATTCAGTCTCTATTCCCACCAGCCTCAACAGGCCGGGACAAGTGCAATACTATAGGCATACACAGCATTGCAACTGATCCCAACCTGTGTAGAAAGGGGTACAACTTTCCTCACTTACTCACTGACTTGTCACTGCCACAGTCAGTTTTGCATGGATTTGCACAGCAGAGCATCATACAGCTGGATGCAAACCTGCAAAACTAACCAGAGAACAGTGTTCACTTAAACAAAAAAGTTAGTCTGATAAGAGGACATGCTGAAGTTGTAGTTCTACAGCTAGCAGTACTTTAAGTGCTCATAATGCAGTAGATTACTGAACACTACCTGCACTATAAGCACTTTAGCACTACAAGAGCTGTTATATTTACCAAACTGAAATATCCGCTATGAAAGCAAGACAAAGAATATACAAGAAGCAGTAAAAATACATTAAAATAAATAAATCCAATTTCTTGATGTAGACAATAACAGGCCACCATCAGTTTTGCATAGATTTGCACAACTACATTCTTCTTGTAGTGCAACTATGCAAAACTAACAGAGGACTGCAAAGCAGACAGCTATTGGAACATCTATATTCTTAATCAGCCTGAATGACTGGATGAAGATATAACTTCTTATGCCAGAAGGAGCACTTAGGGCAGTAGATGCTAATCTACTTCACTATCTGCACTAGATGCACCTTAGAACAAAAAGCACTTGATACCATTGTACCTTGCAAATTTTTGTAGTCCCACATCTCCAATGGCAGTTGTCAATATAATGCTACAAGTGCCTTCACTGCAGTAGGTTCTTACATCACTACCTGCACTGTAAGCACTTTGACATTACTCTGACGTGACAAGATCTTCAGTTGCTTCCCAAGATATATTGTCTACTTTGCATCTGCTGAAAGAGAACAAAATGATTGTTTTGATCAGACTTTGAATAATTGCCATAAGACAGTGCTAAATATCCTAAAAGCAAATGAATTGCACATAGTACAAAAGAGGAATTTATCTAAACTCAGGACCAACAAGTTAAAAAAAACCCAAACAAATTATGACAGGGTAACAGCAATATCAGTTTCCCCCCCTCCCCCCCCAGAAATGAGCTAACTACTCTTCCCTCATCCCAGTTTTATCAATTCCATCAGATTTATGCAAAGGACTTTAAAAAATGAGACTGAGAATTTTTTAAAAAGTTAAAATTAAGGCAGAAAATTAAATGTTTGCCTGTAATCATAAACAGAACACATTAAGAAATTCAGTAGCTGTCTGCTATAACTGTAGCATGAAACACTAAAGACATCAAATAGATAAATCACAAGAAGATATATATGTACCATTTGAGATTCAATTCAAAGGAACTGATTTGCTAATGGTTTTAAATCTTGACAATGGGACTAGACAATAGATAGTATTGAGCATTACACCTGAGATTTTATATTTATGATAAAGCCAGGGCTACTAGTTTAAAAAAACCCACAAAACAAAGGAGATATCCATTATAATCTGTAACAGCAAAATACTAACTGCTACTCAGACACAGCCATGTCTCAAATGGGAACAGCTTCTGCAGTAGAGAATCATATTTTAAAAGGCTATTCCACTCTAAACTCTTGATAGTACCACTTTTACTGAAGTTGAAGACAAAAAGTACATTATGAAGAATGTAATTGTGAATTAATGATTTATCTGTAGGAAAATGTATTACTACTTAAGTTAAGACCTGTAGGCCATTTTACTCTTCAAGATGAAAGTTGTACATAACTCAATTCATAGTTCTATTACTTGCCAAACTGAAGAATATTGAGGATAAAAAAGGGATTTTTGGAGCACTAATTTACTACATCATTAAAGAGATAGCTTAAATAAGCAGAGTAGCAGGTGAAAAACATCACAATAAGTAGTTTTTAATCTAACCACCTAAAGCCTTGAAATTAAGCTAATTTTCTTCCTCTTATTAGGGAATGAGCACTAAACACTACCATGTGAATTATAAGATCCATTGCAAGCCTGTCTTCTGGTTCATAATGTAATTTATTAAGCTCTTAAAAATGAACTGAGGCTAGTCAGAAACATTTAAAACATATTCAAACTACAGGTACTATTCAATTGAGAACTTACCCCCATTTAACCAAAATCACCGATTGCTCCATGCTAGTTCTGCTGCAACATCCAAAGCTTTTCAATATTTCTGCTGCTTGCACTGAAACTGTGAAAATATGAAAATCAAGATGCATTTGCTTTTCATGGAAATGTAAACAAAGCCACATAACTAAACGATTAATGCTCTCCCACCCGCCTTTAACTTCACGAGAAAAAGAAACAGATATATTATCATCTTAAAATGGATCTGTGGATTTATACTTCTCCCATCTACAAGTCTCTTCTCTCTCCCCCACCCCTCAACGTGTCTAAATGCAAAACGGGGGCCACTCTCCCGCTCCCATCGCCAGAGACATCGGTAAGGCAGCAGCAGGCTCACCACTGCCGTATTAGCCTTTCCTCGAGCTGCAATAAGGGCAGGGAACCGCGGGACACCCTAAGAGGTCTCTGCGGCTCTCTGGTGCCAGAGCAGGTGCGGCCGGCTGGCGCTGAGCCCCGACGCCATGTGCTGCAGCTCCCCGGCCGGGCCGGGCCCGCACCCCGCAGCACGTGCTCGCTGAACACAGGACGGCCGCGTCCCGCGCGTTCGCTAGGGGGCGCTGCTGCCAGCAGCAGTGGGGAGGTCATAGCTCGGGTACGGCGGGACGCTCCCGCCTGCTCGGGGACGGGCCTGGCCAGCCATAGCGCAGGGACTGGGGGGCAGCCGCTCTCAGTGGCCCGCGGGGGCTGAAGGGTAGCGGCTCGTGGGGCCGCCGCTGCCCACCCGCGAATCGGGGCCTAGCAGGGAACAATCGGCCCCAGCACGCAGCCGCCGCCGCCATGTCCCCCGCCCGCCTCCCCGGCAACATGGCGCCGCCGAGGCCCCACAGCTGCCGCCGATTTCGTAATTAACCGACCGAGCGGCTCAAGCCCCTGCAGCGCGAGGCTCCGGGAACCCGGCCCCGTCCTCCCCCGGGCAGGGTGGGCCTCGGTCCCCCCTCGCGCCGCCCCCGCCCTCTCTGGGGAGCGGAGCTCGCCGCCCCCGCCCCTCCTGCGAACAAAAGCCCACGCGGAAGGGCCCGGCCGAGAGGCGCTCGCAGTCCGCCGCGCTGCCCGCTCCTCGCAGCCGCCCCGCGCGCCTAGTCCGCAGCCTCCCCCTGCCCGCCCCCTCACCCCGCTGGGCCGTGGGCGCCAAGCGGGCCCGCCGGAACCCCCTGCCCCATGTGCCGCTTTGTTCCCCGGCCACCCGCTCCCTCCGCCCCCTCCCCCGCGCCGGCCCGGCCGCGACACAAACTTCCCGGCCGGGCCTCCTCGGCTGGATCCCAGCCCGCCCGGGGCTCCGCGGCCGGCGGCGAGGGAGGGGGCGGCGGCGGTAGCAGAGCGCGGCGCACACGCTTTTCAAATCTCCCTCATCCCGGCCCCTCCCGCCCCGTGCGAGAGCTCGGGCGGCGCCGCCGCTGCCATGCGCCGCTCGCCCCCTCCCCCGGCGCCGCGCACAACAGGTTCCCCGTCAGCAGCGCCAGGCGCGACACTCACCAGCCGCCACCATCTTCCACCCCGGCCCGCCGTGGCGCCCCCCGCTCCAGTGCACCGGCGCGGCGGCACAGGGGCGGCGGGCGCCTGCCCCTGTGGCGGGACGCAGCAGGGGGGTGGGGTGAAGAGTGGCGCGAAGGAGGCAGGTCCGCCGCTGGCGGCCGGACTCACGGACCATGTGGGTGAATGAAGGGCGGCGGCTCCCGCCTCAACGTAAATATCCACAAGCCCCGCTCCGCCCTCATTAGCATAAAAAACAAAGTGCTTCCGAGCGCCGCCCAATCAGCAGCTTCGCTCCCTCCTCCCCCCCACCCGCGGCGAGCTGACTGCACCCCCACCCACGCGGCCGCCCGCTTCTCTGGCGTTCTACTCCCCCCGCCCCCCAAAGAACTTTATTCACCCCCCCCCCTCGCCAGGGCGCGACGGTGATGGGCGCAGGATCCCCCCCGCTCCCCAGGCCTGAGCTGCGTTACACTGGTACCGCCTGCGCAGGCGGTGGGTGCCGGCGGGGGACCGAGGCGCACCATGCCCCCCTCCCCTCGCGGCAGTGTGCGCCCCGCGGGGCCTCTGGGACGGGTTTTGTTCGCCGCGGGCTCGCGATGCTAAGTGCTACTGGGGGACTGCTCGAGTGGTGCCATCCCGCCGCCCTTCCCCCCCCCAGCCCCGCACATGGTCCGCACACAAGGGCTGCTCGGCAGCAGTAACTGCTCAGTGCTGCTGCTGCTAGCTGGTGAGGCTGCTGCTTGGCATGGCTCTCCCGTCCTCCCTTTGTGAAAGGGGGATTCCCTGTGCGCCTGGGTCACGCAGTTAAGTAGTGCGGGCGATTTAAAATAAACGCTGTCGAAACACGAAACAGGACAATAAACGAGAAGCCAAGTGGTTGAAAAACTACTTTCCTCCCTCGCCACGGACAAAATACACGTTTCCTAACCGCACTAACTGCTTAGTCTCAGTATCCCTCATGTAGCTGATTCCCTCCCAGTTTACTCACTGCTGAAAACGCAAACCGTTTTACACCACTTGTTAATTTGTATTAACATACAATATAGAAAAAGCCGATGATTATACAGGGCAAATCCACTGTCGAGAGACGCTTTTCTGAGCAGACGTTATTAATACATCTCTTGTTTTATTAAACTTTTCAGATTACTCATTGTACAGTATATATTGAGAATTTTTTAAAAAAATTGAAGTTCTGGGAGTAGAAAACCCCTGCAAATTTAATTCCTTTAATTTTAGTATCTTTATAATTTTAAAATCAGTATCTAAAATTTCTTCCTTTGCAATCCTCATGCTTTTTTTTTTTTTTTGAAACTATGTAGAAAATACAATTGACTCAGATTGTTACCATATCAGATAATTTAGTCTCTCTCTACTCTGATAACAATATGTTTATGATTTAACAGATGTTTTTCTTCCTGAAGCCACCATTAACTGGAAACTTTCCCTCCTCACTTTGGAGGACCAAGGGCCAGAAATGGTAAAAATTTCACAACCTTTGCTTCCAAGAACAAAATGTTGATGAGATAAAAGGTGCCATGATCATAATTAGGATGCTGTAAAAGCAAAGCGACCTGAAGATATCAACAAGTATTTACATTAAAAAAAAAAAGTTTAGAAATCCTGCTATGATGTTTTTTGATTGCTTTATTCTAATTGTTGTTGCTTTCTTATAAACCTTGTAGGCTAAAAAATAGCTAGAAAAGCATAGGTAGTGCTCAAAGCATGATTACATGACACATGTATGTACTTATTTAACACAGTTTTATTTAACTGTGTAGTCTGGGTCTATAATGTGAAAAAGTTTAAATTTCTTAGTATGTATTTTATAGGGTAGAAATCTGTATTTTATAAAATAAAATATTTTTATACTGGAAAATGATTATAGTACACACCAGAAGTAGATGGAGACATAGCTTTGGATTTCCATATCAAAAGTCAAGATAATATACTGTGCAATTTCTGTTCCTAAAGTACCTTACATTTTCTGTGTGATCAAATATCACCATAATATATGTATCTAACAGTAGAATATTTGTTTAGGAGTTAATCTGTTCATCTTTGATGTGTAGCAAAAAAGTATGTCTGTGCACATTTTGTCCATTTCTGTATTAGTGATAGGATACTTTTAAATTTGTATACTTGTTAAATTGTTTAAAGCATGTGTATCTAAAATAATATTGCTAGGTTCAAGTTCTTGGGGGGAGGGAGGGAAAGAAAAATAAAGGAATTTTTAAAAGCATTTTTGCACTATATTGCAAATTGCTAGTTGATATTTCCCAGCTTCTATATTATGTAGCTGTGTGGGGTTGTTTTTTAAATACATGTTTACTGCCAAACATGCATATTTATTTTAGAAGGTTTTGTCTGATAAGTGATGACCATTTAAAATGAAGAACTGTAACAATTTATCAAAACTGTAATAATACCAAGTGAAATTGGCACAGTAGTAGAATGTTAGGATATTTATTAATGAGAAATACTTAATATGCTGAGTGAAATCCTGGCCCCACTGAAATCAGTTTCCAAACTCCCATTCATTTAAATGGAGCAGGATTGCTCCCCTTGCCTTTCATCAAAAGATCTCAAATCATTTTTCTAAAGATAAATATCTTTTTTGAAACTGAGGTAGATTTAGTGACAGGAAAATTAAAGTCACACCATATCTTTGTCATTGGCTACACAAAGCTATAAGCACGTGAGTGAAAACTAATAGAAGACATTTGGAATAAAGAGCATAACTTGAATTTAGGAACTAGATTTTCGTGTCCTTACCTGAAGAAATATACCCAATATGGGAACAAAACTGTTTTGCATGATGTTATGCAAGGGAGGTCAGATCCAATTCCTACTGAAGTTAGTGGATTGATTCCAATTGAATTCAATGGGATTTGGATCATGCCATGAAACCTTATTTTTGGTATTTTCTAACTTGAGTGAGTCACTGTACACTTCTTCTAATGTAGTTTAAAGCTTTTGTAGAAGAAATATTGTTAAAACAGAGAAAATTCCATGCAGTGGAACTATCTGCTAGACAGCTGTGCCCCACACAAACAGGAAGGCAATGTTAGTATCACCTTCTTACGTATGCATTTGTGTGTTGATGCTCATTTTCTGAGGCATTATGGAGCCCTTCCCTATTATGTATGCATCTCCTTTACCATAATGTCTGAATATTTCTGCAATCTTTAGTGTATTAGGGTGTATTATCTCTTTTTTTTACAGATGAGGAACTATGACACACACGGTCTCAGTGACTTGCACATGATCACAGAAGAAGTCTGCAGCACAGCAGGGAATTGTATGCTGCTCTCTTAAACTCTAGGCTAGCACCCTAGCTTGTGGACTATTTTTCCTATCTACCACCTGAAAAAGCCCACTTAACAGAATATACAGAATGAGGGAGAGCTTCATATTAATGCAAGATCATTTGAAACAAGATGAGTGTGGTGCACACACATATAATGAAAGATAGTTGATATATCTTTAGCACCAGTAAAAAGGAAATTAGTGAGCATCTCTCAAGTAAGCGAAAGCAAAATGCATTTTCATTGGACCTGCAGAAGACACAAGCAATTTAGGAATTATCTTCTTTTCAAATTTTTAATTCTGGTCCTAACAGTATGAGGATTGTTCAAAAAGAGTTGGCAATGTCATTTATAATGATGTCAAGTTTTGTTTTTGTTTTTTAAAACGAAAGTGCTTAACCTTCTGGGGGTCCTGATGCAGCTACTATAATATTAACTTCGGGGGTGGGGGAGCGGGGACAGTGTATTCCCCTTCAAAAACGGACAGAATGTTTTTGCTTAGAACTTCAAATATTTTGTACTCTGTGACAGAGACCACGAACCTAAGAAATTTCAGTTTGAAAGGTGAAAGCTTGAGAAGGATCTGAAAAAGGTCCTTTGGAATGGAAATAGTTGAGCAACTTCTGCTTTAGGTGTTGCTGCATGCTCCTGTGAAAATAATTTTTAAAAAAGTTTTGACTTAACATATGGTTCAACCAAACATGGTATTGGTTAATGAAAGTTTAATGCTTAATAATTATTATTCCACTAAGTATTTCTAGTTTTCTGAATGCAAAATAGATTTGACCAAGCAAGAGAAAAAATATGTAAAGAGGATGCCCGCCTTGGACTAAAATATACTTCTTAACCAAACTATTTTTACAATAAAACATTTAATTTCCTCACATTTGAGGAAATTTGAAGCACACTTAAATATCATTTTAAAATGTTAATGTTAGTAGTGAGCAAGCAATCTTTAGCAAATGGATGGAGGGAGAGGACATTCAGAAGTGGGGATTGCTATTTATGCAGCATTTCGGTGGTGCTCACTGTAGCTCTTGCTCTAGAAAATCAAGTACAGGGAAAGAATGGGATGGGGGGATTGAAACTAGGCATGATGAGCATTTCCCCATATCCAGGGGTTAAAGTAAGGGGGAATGCACCGGAACACAGTTCTTGGGCCCACAAATTTGAGGGGCCAGAGTTCTGGGGCCCCTAAAAATAGAAAAATCCGGCGGAACGCACGTTCGATCCTGCCCTGGCTGCTTGCAGGTCTTACGGCCCACCGTTGTTAATCACAATACTTACTGTGTGATGCAGTATTTTCTAATTTGTGACAGTAATTGCTATCGACATAAACACCATATAAAATTATAAATATTTTTATGCAGCGATAACCGATGCGTGTGGTACTGAGAAGTGGTTGCAAATGCCTACCTGGGCTGGGGCCCACACATGCATGACAAGGGTCCGGAGATTAGGAGGGTTCTGGGGTTCGTCAAATTATACTTTAACCACTGCCCCTATCCCAATATTCTTGCCAGAATTAGCTACCTCAGTAATGCTGATGGAGTCAAATGCAGCTGAAGAACACTGCTGTTGGTGGTGGTGCTTGAGCTCAGCTTCCCGGAATAGGGAACAGGATGACTGCTAGCCATGGTTTCCTAAGCTCCAGTTTTTTAGCAACCATCCTTACCTGCTTTCTTGGTTGATGGTTGCAACTCCCTCCATGGAGGAGTGAGAGCTGCTAGGAGAAAGGCTAGGTAGAGTACTAGAAGAACTGAGATAGTGTGGAGAGAGCAGAATTTTTAGATGATAAGTTCTCCGGGGCAGGGATTGTCATCTGACAAGGTTTGTACAGTATCCAGCACAATAGTATTGGTGTCTTTGGTTGCCACTATTATATTAGTGTTTCATACTACTAACGACTGAGGTAGGAGACTGGGGAAGTAGAAAGGAGATGGTACTGACAAATAGGAGGAGTGGGTAATCGATGAAGTGAAAATTGGAGGGAAGGATGACTAATAGATTTTGAGCAGGAGAGGTGAGATTGGTGGTGGAGAGGGAATTTATTGTAGTGGTGAAAGAGGGGAAGAGAAGAACTGGTGTGAGAAATGAGAACATTGAGAGAGTTATGGGCAAACTGATGTATTGCATCGGGATAATGATGAATGGGATTTTATAATATGTATAAAAGCTACATATATAAATGGGTAGTATGTGTTTGAGGTCCTAGCTAAATCCATTCTGGTACTCTCAGGAGCTATGCCTTAACTCTACTACTAATCTTAGATGTGTACTTCACAGGTTGTCTGAGCTCTGTGCACTGGTGGAGGAGTCCTTTGAGGCAAGGTTGACATTGACAGCCCTCAGTCAGTGTATGCAGCACAGGAATTGACACAGTGGCCCTGGTGGCTCAGGTACTGAAGGTCTCAGTGCATCACTGATGATACGTTTGGAGGCTGTACCAACACTACAGCTTCCTTCCTTGGCCAATCATTGGCAGCTGCTTGTGTAAGTGGGGTGGGGCATGAGGCTCTGGCTGCTGCATGGGCTCACCTGAGTTGGGGAACTCTGCCTGAGTTGGAAGTCTCTGCCAATATAGGATAATAAATATATTGCTTGCACTAACTTGTTTTTTTGCCACCCTAAGCACATGACTGAGGCGTACTGCTCAGACTTATCGAGTCAACTGTGCTTCGAAATGTGGCCGTCTTTGCTGTACTTTCCCAGCCTCTCTTCCCTCATTCCCAAGCGTGAAACTGCTGTCTGAACCTGCTGGTCAGCTTCTCCAGACTGGTGCACTGCCTTGCCTATTCCTGGGACTGGGGCCTCCAGTCAGTGCTCATGCTTTCCAAGCGCCTCTGTCTCCCTGTCGACCCATTGTCCTCCACGTCCCACTGCTTCTCTTTTATTCAGACCATTTGGCAAGGAAACTTCTGAACCAAGGAACATTGCCCAAATGTTTTCTACTCATTTTACATCAGCTGAACCCCAGAACAAAGTTAGTCAAAGAGAGTCTTGGTTACTTCCTCCCCTTTTCATGTGTTCATGAGAGCTTTACAGCTCTCTCCTACCACTTCCCAAGCTTGTGAATTCCTTCCAGAGAAAAGACAGCACTTTCCCTCTATTCAGATTTCACCTTGGACGGCCATGCCAGCTGCAGTATAATCTACACAGAAGTCCTCTCTGCATGGTGCTCAAACTGATTCATTTACGATGACTATACAAAATTATGGAATGGAGACCTCTGCCCAGTTGTGACCATGCCCATCATTTTATAGACCCTGTTTATATTATACTTGTATATATAAGTCCCCAAAGTTAATGTAAAACAATGGGAAGCAGTTTCACTTCTTGATGGGATAAAAATTTTTGTATACAGATTATTGCAGAATCTTTGTTTCAGTTTTCCAGGTTCTTCACTGGCTTTGGAGTCTGTAAGGCAGATAGTTCTTGGTGACTTCAATGAAGATTCTTCTAGGCTGACTTAGTAACTCATGACAACTGCTGGACTGTTTTAAATGGTATTGAATATCCTGGTCTTGGAAAAGGATGTGGGCAGAAGAACGCTGGCAATTTCAGACTCCTCTGATTTGTTTGATATCAGTTTTAGAATTGAATATGGGTCTGAAAATATTTTCATGGCCCTGGTTGATGATATCCACCTAGAAAATGATGAGAACAAGTGTTTCATGTTGGTTTTATTACATTTGTTAGCTGCCTTTGATACCACTTTTCATGAGGTGTTGATCTACCTGTAGTCCTTTGTAGGAGTAGGTGAAAGAGTTTTGAAGTGTCTTTTATAGCAAGTGATGATGGACAGTTGTTTGTCTGTGTCCAGGGCTGTTCTCTCTCTTCCTACTCCATCCCTCATTCCTTGTGTATTTGAAGCCATTGTTAGGGTTAGTAAGAAGATTTTGTATTAGGTTCCTTCAGCATGCTGATGACATCTAGCTCTGGGTCTCCATCTCTAACTATCCTGCAGCAGCAAAATAATGGATTATTCAATGCCCACTAGAGATTGTGGTCACGATTAGAACTTTCTGATTAAAGCTCAACAAGAAAACACATGGAAAACAATGAAGTAACTAATCTGGAATATATATTTTTTATATTTATTTGGTTAGGCAAATGACACCATTGCTTTCATATACAGCATCTGCATCAATTTTATATGTCTTTCTAATTTCTAGACTAGAATTCTATAACATACGCAACATAGACTACTAAGACTACTTCTTTAAATGAAGCAGGTGCACCTTGCTTGTTGAATAGAGGTTCACATCAAGAGAACTTAATACCTGTTCTGCACAAGAGTCCCACTAAATTACAGCAGTAAACTTATTGTGGAAGCAAAGCAAATGTCAGTTTCTATTATCTTTCACACATTCCAAGTCACTTTCAGATCCAGCCTAATTATCATAAAATTAAGTTTGACGTCATTTGACTCTGGATTCTATTAATTTTTCAGAGTAGAATCAAATGCCTTGTGACTTTATCTAAAACCCAATCCATTAATTTGTATTGAAAGAGACAAAGGACGGGAAGGATTATAAATATGGCTTTTCAGAATTAATGAAAATACAGATTTTGGACTGGCTTTAATCATAACCCAGTACAGTTCTGAAGATCCAACAAATAAAATGGGTTAAAATAAAATTAACAAATCACAATTTTCATCCACAAATTTGACCAAGGAAAATATATATTTAAGCACTGCACTGATCTTCACATTCGTTTTTTTAATCTTTTGCTTCTTTAAACATACTGTTAACTATTTTAATATAAATAAACTATTCAAAGGTTTAAAAAATGGTATTCAATGGCCTTTCTCATATAAATTTTATTTTTTTTAAATTTTAATATTATTTTTATGGCATCAAATAAAAGTAAAGGTTCTAATTCAGACTTGATTAAAGCTAGGAAATGTTTAGCAAAATAAATAAATGACAAATGCATTCTTTTGGTGAATTGGAACTATTTGTAAATTCAACATAGCTATTCACTGAGTAGCTTCAGCCAATTTTTTTCTCTCTGCCAGAATTAAGGTGCCATTCACATAGTGGCTGCTGGTAACAGTGATATCACCACTGCTTCATAAGCTTTAGGTCTGTAGTTAGGGCACTCGCTTGGGATGTGGGGAATCTGGGTGTAGTTATCCCTTTTGCATGATGTGCACAAGAGATTTTAATTTGGGTCTCTCACACTGCTTGAGAGACATCAACAAAATTGTTAATTAAATCCCATTTGCAGAATATGTTATTTACAATGAAGATGAATCAAGAACACAGCTAGAATTTCAGAACCCATTATCCTAAGATAAGTTTACAGATCTGTTACCTAGGGAAAAAAAAAACGTGTAAACTGAACAAATTTGATATGAACATCACTGATTCACAACATGTAACTCTATTTTTTCCCCTTACCTCTTCCAAGAGTCATCTATCAGAACAAAACTGCACTTTAACAAATATGTGCAGATTTATGGCTGTTATATTTGGAACAAATTGTTAAAGAAGAATTAAATAATTCTAAAGATCTTTTTAAAATTTTATTTAATAAAATTCAGCCAGAATTGAGGCTGTTTAATTTCTGTGGGGAAAAAAAAATCATCATGTAAAGTTTGCTGAAATTATTAGACTTAAATATTTTATCTGGGTCTTAACGAGGAAGTTTCAAGTTAAAACCAATAATGATTACATAGAACAGTTCACAATTTTTCAAATGAGGCCGAGAAACTTTTGAAAACAAAGTAACCACTACAACTAAGATCAGAGTTTAAATGTCATTTTTACAGGAAAACCAGCGGCTATAAATTAAGTTTAAAGAATAGAGTATCATATACCTCAGGAGTACTAAAAAAAAAAAAAGATCAGACCATGGAGAAGAATAAAACCCATGTCTATGGCCTGCACAATAGATTATGAGTTAGGGATATACTTTAGCTCAAATAAACTTAAGTACTTTTATTTGAAAATAATATTATTTAAACAGGACCAAAGCCAACCAATTGTAGAGGTATAACTACAGTTTTTAATAGGAGATAGAAATAAAATAGTTCATTCTCCCGTAAGAAATTACGGCAACTGCCAGTCGCAACCAATTCTGATAATTGGAAATACCATGAATAAAAATAGTTTTGACTATTTTGGCTAGTCATGTTCTCATTGAAATCAGTCGCAAAATTCCTATCTATACTTATATAATATGTTCTCTCACAATCTGTTTGATACGATAAGCAAAATAATACTGTATTCTGTTTAGAGTGCGATGACAAGCTGGTTGTCCAAGAAAATATTGTAAATTGTCTAGGTTTAAGAATCAAAATGATTAAGTTTTATTTAATTGTAGGAGACAGAGTGTATGAATGAAAAAAGAGTTTTAGATATATGTTTCCTCAGTTTGTGTTCATAATACTCCCAAAATTCTGCTGGCATGCCTCCAACATCAGATCCTCTAGATCAGTGGTTCTCAACCTTCCTAATGCCGCGACCCTTTAATACAGTTCCTCATGTTGTGGTGAACCCCAACCATAAAATTATTTATATATGTGTATTTATATATGTGTTTTCCGATGGTCTTAGGCGACCCCTGTGAAAGGGTCGTTCAACCCCCAAAGGGGTCCCGACCCACAGGTTGAGAACCACTGCTCTAGATGTATTCACAGGAAACTTTCATAACCCAGCTTAACTCCACATACAGTAGATTGTGATCCATTCATGTGTAGATACAGGTCTATGATAAACATTCCAACTACATTTCTGAAGATAGTAATGAGAAAGTAACACATAATGACCAAAGCATTCAGCTGTGTCCACTGATTTTTGGGTGACAAGTTTTGGGTGCTGTTCAAAACATTGAGTTCCCATAATTCCATAAGTTCCTAAGGTGCAGAGCAGGTGCTCAGTGCCTCTGAAACAGCAGAGCTAAAGCATCTCTACTTGGACAAGCAAACTTAGAGGCTTGAACATCAACAGGCACTTGTGAAAATTACAGCTCTCAACCCCCTTCTCTTTCCTGTGTGACTTAAGAAAGAATACATAACTTGTCTATTCTGCTTTGCAGAAACAAGTACTCTGTAGTCTGTGACCTGTGTTTGTATAGTGGACGGTGTCCAGTTGGATATCTGGGTATCTGTAAGTGATGAGTTCTAGATCCACCCAGTAGGTAAATAAGAGAAATAATGGTGTTACTAGTCTGTAGGATAGAGATAAATTGTTTTGTGACTTATAGTGGAATGGTTAAAAGTGAATGTTTGTTGATTAAATGCTGAGTTTACTATGTGAAAGTGTTGTGGTTTTTTACATCATACAGTCCCTACTGACTGAGTTGCTGAGGCAGGGGTCATACCATGAATTGAAAGGTAGTAGGTCATCTGATTTTTATCTACCCCACACTCTTTTACCTCCTTTGGCATTCAGAGTCTAGCTGCTTGGACTGGATTCTGTGTTGCACGTGGACCACTGCTTGAAGAACGTACTTTCCCTGCCCAACACTGAGCCAAATCCTCAATAGAGGAACTGGAGATAGCTGTCCAGTGGCTGTGAGTGGCTGGCAGATGAGCTATGACTGGTCAGCTGCATATAGTTGTGCATATCCCCAGGGCCGACCCAACTGTACAAGTGAACTAGGCAGTCACCTAGGACACCAGGCTTTAAGGGGCACCAAATTAGATGGAAGTGAATTTTTTTCTCTATTAAAAAAGAATATTTATTAATATGTTATTTCTTATAACGTGTGTGTGAGGGGTGTGGGTGCGCCAAAGTCATAGTTCTCCAAGGGCACCAAAAACCCTTGGGCCGGCACTGCGTCCCTTAAAGGTGACTTTTTCTCCTACTTCAGATGTAGAAGAAGCAGTTTTGGGGTACCTCTATATGAATTGTAGACAGAGGTATTGTTTATTCAGTAGTCAGGGGTACATAAATAGATTTTTGGTGAAGCTGAATAAAGATATTTTGTGGCACTTTTATTCTGAATTTCCAGCCTTCAAATATTTTGGGTCAAATGATGAGGAGAGTTTAACATTTGCCATATACCTGGAATGGAGGACTTGTCTATGTATGAAATTGTATATACTCGGTTCAAAGTGGATAATTAAGCCAGTGGCAGAGGGCTTTTTATTTTATTTTAACATTAACTCTGTTCCTAATAAAATGACTTAAGCAAAATGTAAACAAGCCATTTTAAACATAAATGTGTCCACACTGCCTTTTGCACTTGCGTCAGTCAATTTATATTTACACCTTTAAGTGAAACTAGTACAACTTTCTAAACTCTTAATTTCAGTGGGAAATGAAGGCATGAAACAGCCTCTGAAAATTTAGCCCTTTTCCTTTTCAAACTAATGTTTGAGAAGAGTTATTTTTATTTAAGGTATTTTACTATAAAGCCTACAATCTTCAATCAGGACCTATCCCTGTTATATTACGCATGGTACCAACGTATAAAAATGAACAACCCTGCCCCAGAAAGTTTACTGTCTTTATTATATATATATATATATATATATATATATATATATATATATATATATTTCCATACACACATACAGAGACCATTTATTCCCCTTCAAAGATTTTGTTTGTGAGTTCTTCAGCTTTTCAAGTTTTAACGGCATGTCATGATAGAATTATAAATAATCTTTTAGGTAAACCAGGTGAATGTAGCTCTTTCACATTATTGATTGATTAATTAATACAATAGCTGAGCTTGGAAGTCCAAATATTTCTTTAGACATTCATTGGGGCCTAATCATGCCTATGTTCTCTGCAGACTCTTTGAAGAATAGAACCAATGTTGGCCCCATTTTTGCCAAAATAGCCTATGAATTTCTTCAACTGGATGGATATGTTTGGTGGAGTTTACAAGGTATACTGACAAAGTTAGTGTATCTTAGATATAATTTGATCCTCAATTGTGGTTCTTGGCTTTTGTAATATAAAAGTTCTGTTGTGATGTCTTAAAAAGCTGAAGAATTGATAAATTTTATCAGATTGCTCAAGAAATGTCTAACACAACTGAATGGGGGTTTCAAGGTACAAGTTTCTATAGCGAATAACTCCAGTATTGGTAACTCATGATAAGAACATAAGAACATAAGAAAGGCCGTACTGGGTCAGACCAG
>ML685802.1:1289329-1340696 GCA_007922175.1 Pelusios castaneus | reverse complement strand
CACTAGGATTTGACTTCCACTTTTTAAAGGAAGTCTTTTTACCTCTCTTTTTACCTGATTTTGTTGCAAGTCTGACAGTATTTGACAGATTTTTTTATAAACAGTTACTGGAGTCTTGTGAGAATCTTAGCTTTTACAGAAAAAAAAGTAAGCTCTTAACCCTCGGGTTTGCAATTAACAAACCAACCCCCCCCCCCCCCCAAAAAAAAAAAAAAAAACCAAACCAGCCAAACAAACAACCCAACAACTTAAAAGGAGAAGGTAAATAAACAGGACCCAATATTTATTTTGAGGAATTTTCATGCTTTGGGACTCACTCAAGATTTTTGAATACTCTGGGTTTTCAATACTGTTTCAATTTCAGACTAACTTTTTTATTCTCTTTACATATACGGATTTGTATATTGTTTGTTTTATTCCCTTTCCATTCAAATCCCACCTCCTCTAAACTGTGAATTGCCAGAAACAAATGAAAAAAAGTATATTGACTCTAGTTCTGTAATAAGATGGTTTTTTTTATTTGTATGTTTTTTGGTAAAAGCAGAGGATTCCTGCAAGTGAAAGTAAAGGAAGGCTACTGACCAACTCCTGTCCTGCCACATAAAGGTTCCAGTTCCTCGTCTCTGTAGGATGAGTCCTCTACAGATCATCAGTGTATGCAATACTCTGGCGGGTTCCAAATTTTGTGCTAAGATGTTGATCTTCCTTTGAGCAAGTCCTCATTAAAAAGGTTTGTGACAATATCCTGGGCAAAATGTAAATTGCAATAAAACTGTGCTTAAAGGCACTCACTATCTTCTCAGATCATCTGTATGTTAAGACACTCTGCCACCAGTGTAGCATCTGGTTTTATACTGATCTGATATTGGTCCATTCCTGGAGAGTTAAAATATAATTTTTCACTCCATTGATATTACAGGCAGTCTCTGACATTCCTTGGTAGGACAAACGTCCCTCTGCCATCATTGTAATTTGCAAGCCTTGTGCAGTCGCTAATCAGTTCATCTGTCACAAGATGCAGAAAGATTTCTTTGCCATAAATGGAGGGTCTTATCCCTTATGACTAGAATAACTGGTCTTTCTTCAGTTCTGCTTTTGGAAGAAGCACCATATCTTTTAAAGTTGCAGCATCCTGAAAAGGGTGCAACATAATCATCATTGCTGCCATGTTTTTCAATACCTGGCTACCACCACAACCACCTAAAGATGTTTTGGTTAGTTGAAAGATAAAATTAACTCATTTCTTCTCTTAGGAGAACTTTTTTAAAGTTCTCAACAGGCAGTTTGAAGTCATAATGAAAATGCAAGAGGAATAGCATTCTTTTGAGACAAAAATTGTTACTTTTTACTTGTAGTTGTGTAGACCAAAAATAATGTTGTCTGGTTCAAGGGCACTCAATTTTTTCCCCTCTGTGTGTCTTCCAGAGAAAAGTGCAACTATGTTAGACTCATGCAGGGATGGCCTGGCAACTGGGAGACCAATAAGTGTTGGTGACAGGATTCTGAATCTGGAGAACAAATCATCGAAGAAGCAGGGATGACTTGATAATTGTGGTGTATAAGAAGTGCTCCACAGAATCAGAAAAGCACACAGAGCTGGAGAAGTGAAGAATGGAGACTGAGGAGGAGCTGCTTTCAGAGCCTCTCCACCATGACCAGGAGATGAGGGAGTGAGATACAGAGTTTCATAGGGATGTGTTTGATAAACTATTCGAAGACATGTGCCACAAGGATGAGCCCCAGGAGTCAAAAGCCCCATGGCATCATCTCCACCTTACCATGTGCTATGCAGCACAGTTCCTGGAGGAACCAACCAATGAACCATGAACCACTATTATAGTTTCATTCTACACCTGATGTGGTGCACCAGAAAGAGAACAAAAACACTAATGATTTATATAATGCTTGTAAGTAACAAGATTATCGTCTTTCTTATGTTTTCACATACTTTCATTAAGTTAGGGCATCTAACTTGCCCACTTTTTTAGTGTCAGTGAATTTCAATAAAGGTGAAGAGAAGAATCTTTCTTTAATGCATGCATAAACACTACTTATAAATGCAGTATAACAGCCTCAGTGCACCATACAACAGCCAAAATGTGCCATTCAAGCCTGTTAATCAGACCCAGTATATGCTTCATATGGATCAAATAAGCACCTCTTCCATATGTCCTTTGCTGTAATAGACCCTACGGCAATAAGTGGTGGTTGTCTGTAACCCTCTGATTCATAATTGCCAGCAACCCAGTCCATCCCCAAGTATTCTCTCTTAAACTCATGTATATAGTGAGCCACACAACATGTCTCAATCACAGGGAGAGTGTCACCACAGTCCAAATAAATCAGTAATTAGTGCCATCTTGCCTTTAGTTGGACAAAGTCACATTCTGTCAACTTTCCAGCTTTTTCAGTATGTAGTTAACTGCCTTTTGCCCTGGTGGTGCACATCAGGTTATAGCTTTGTTTATCAGGGCAGCAGAAGGTACTGGGTCACTTCAAATCACATTTGGTACAGTTACCAGCCTTTAGGAGGGAGGCAACAATGAACTGCTTGCCCAAAATGAAAGAGAAACTGAAAGAAACCCAACTTTTGGAACACTAGAGCAGTGGTTTTCTAACTTTTTCAAACATTTATGCTCACAACCCAACAATTACATCTTTGAGCAATGCATTCCAGCCTTTTGGCAGTGGAAGCAGGGGGTGCTGCAACCCAGTGCCTGAGGGTATGCGACCTAGCACTGGGTACCGGCCCTAAGTTTAAAAACCACTGCACTATAGTATCATGTATCTTTCCAGTGCATACAGTGTAAGTATCCATGTATATGCTGTGGAGTTCCACAAGGACCTGTATAATAATGACCTGATCCTGTTAAAATAATTCTCTTCCTTGAAATGTGGGCCATAGGCCTGGTATATGTCTGTCCCATCAGTTTGCAACTGCACAGTTCAGAAAGCTTATCCAGTCAAATCTTGCAATTATTTAGGAATATTTCCAATTTTTACACGTCTGGTGCACAACTCAGTATTCATTGTGTTGCAAACCACCATGACCACTGCACAAAAAGGACATTTGCCAACCTCAGACTGATTTTCAATACAGCTGCAAGAGTCTGGGATTGCCAGTTTTCAGAGGTAATAGTAATACGCTTTTAGACTCTTTCTGGCTTATTTATCTGGGTGCTTTCATTCAAGTGCTAGGCAAGTCCTCACACAGCTCCAGGAACACATCTTCCCTCATATATCTGCTGGGTCAGCCCATGTTTTCATCACAATGTGGTCCCATCAGCACGTGCTTGTGTTTCTGGCCCAGAAGCAGCTATCTGCATAGGGGTCATCTGCCATTAGAAACAGCATCAGCTCAGTCCACATAGCCTTATTTAGTATTCATTTGCTGTTACCGTGCTACTAGTAAAGCAATCTCCTGCCTCCATCTTCTACAACCCCAAGACAACCCCTCTGTTTCTCATGCCTCTGCACAGGCTAGGCAATGTTTGCAGGGGTTTTCAACACTGCCATCTCCATAAAAAGCTGCTGGTCTCAGTCCCTGGTAGTTAGAAAGGGGAGTATCCATACACACTACTATGCCAATTTGGTTATTGCCAGGAAATGGCATTTCCTCCCACAGTCCCAAGAGTGAACATTACCAAGTTGCCACACAACATCCTGATAATGCAAACACTACGTTACAGAATGAGTTATAGTGCTATGAATCTTGGGACACAATAGGGTGACCAAATAGCAAATGTGAAAAAAACAGGACAAGCGGTGGAGAGTAATAGGCTCCTCTATAAGAAAAAGTCTGGAATATTGGAATGGTTCCTATGAAATTGGGACATCTGGTCACCTAGGATAGAAGTCCGTATAGCTGTATTGCTATTGTGCCATGCTGACGTAGGGTATGGCAGTAACATGCTAATTCTGACAAAATAGTTCTACACTCATGGGGAAAGCTACCAGGTATTGATAAGTGTCCTATGGTTAGTACTTGCTGAAAGAAGGCCTGAATTTATATAGGTTTCAGGAAGCCTGTAGTTGGCTTTAAGTATGTAGTTGGCTTTAAATATGTTCAGGCTAAACAGCAACTGGCATAGTAATTCCCATGCTAACTCTAAAGGCTCCAATTCCATGGGTGCTCTGGCATACGCACCTATGGAAACAAAATAGTGGGTGTTCAGCCCTCACTGGCAGGGGCCATACTAGACAGAGCCTCTTTCCTTCCCCTCCCCAGCATATTTCTGGTTCACTCCACTCCATCCAGCAGTTAGCCCAGGCAGGGAGGGGAAACTACTTCCCCCAGCCAGACTCTCTCTCACAGGCAGCTGCTGCACTGCAGAGCAATGGTATGGAGGGGGCTGAAGTTGAAAGTGGGTCCCTGCCTGACTACCAGGGAGAATGGCTAAACAGACCTTCCCCCTAGGTAAGTGTGTAGAGCAGTACTTCTCTTTGCATTAATACTATACAACACCTAATGGAAAAATTGGTCCCTGTTCTAAATTGCTTACCCTAAACTAATACAGTACACACATACAACTCATTGTCTGTCCAGATGAAAGACTGAGGGAATTTATCTCTACAGGGACATTTAGGAAAATTAATCCAAATTAACTAAAGATGAGAATTTGCATGGATTAGTTTCAGTATAAACTTCATTAAATCCCTGTGTGAATGCTGTTATTCAGAATTCAAGTGGCTTTAATTTTGCTTACTTTAATTAACTTTGGAAGTGAATTAAGATAAACAGAAGTAAGGCCACTTTAATTCTGAATTACAGTGTTCACACAGGTGTTTAATATGGTTGAACTAATCCACTATAAATTAATTAGTTAATTCAAATTAATTTTCCTGGATGTTCCCATGTAGGCAAGCCTTAAATTTAAGAGAGAGGTGTATCTTTTAGATTTGTTTGGTGAAATATGGCTAAAAGGTTATGCATAAGAAGTGTCTTTTAAGGAGCCATTTCAGGGTACAAGGCCATTGCCCCAAAGAATTTGTAAACAAGAAGAAATGAGTGGTGTTGCAGTAGTATAAAACCATGATGTTACACTCATGCCCATAACCATAAAGTCTCTTTTAGTGCAAATCAATACTCCCCATGAACTCTGGACCACTCCCTTTAGAGCAATGGTTTTCAAACCATGGGTCGTGACCCAGTACTGGGTCACAGACTTTCAGGCACTGGGTCATGGCGCCCCCTGCTGCTGCCGCCGAAAGACTGGAATGCATTGCTAAAAGATAACAGAGTCCTGTGGCACTTTTAAAGACTAACAGATTTATTTATCGCATGAGCTTTCGTGGGAGAAGATCCCACTTCGTCAGACGCTTTGAAGATAGGAAAGTTACAGAGTGGGAGGAAATTAAATGCAGGGGAGTGTATGACATAGCATCAGGTCATGCTGTAAGCTGTTACAGCCTGACCTGATGCTATGTCATACACTCCCCTGCATTTAATTTCCTCCCACTCTGTAACTTTCCTATCTTCAAAGCGTCTGACGAAGTGGGATCTTCTCCCACGAAAGCTCATGCGATAAATAAATCTGTTAGTCTTTAAAAGTGCCACAGTGCCACAGGACTCTGTTGTCTTTCTACAATAGACTAACACGGCTACCCCTTTGGAATTTGCTAAAAGATGTAATTCTTGGATCATGGGCATAAATTATTTTTTTCAACTGGGAAAAAAAGTTTGAAAACCACTGCTCTAGAGAGAACATGCTATATCAAACCACACTGAGGAACAAACCCTAAATCAGCAAAGCAACATATGCATTGATCATCTAACTGTAAAAATTAAATTATCAAGAGAATGTGTCTTATTAAATGGGATGCACAAACATTAAAGAAAGAATCAAGCTGCTACAGCAGTTGATGTGTTTTGTACTAGTTGGAGCCTTCTCAGAGTGTGCTATTTCATTCCTAGAAGTAATGAGTTGCTGTAAGTAAGCCTGAGGTCATGAACATGTATATTAACATGATTAGGTCTGTGTCTGGTGGGGCAGGCTGCTATCTTCCAGCTAGCCATTGATGTAAGATGTTAATTTGGGCACCCAGCAGAGTATGGCTGCAGATTGATTTAATATTCTCAGGAAAAAATGCTCCTGAAAATGGGACTACTATAGAGGAGGGAGGCACTTTCCTTTTTTCTACAAACATCACCTCAGTCTTGCCTGGGCTCCACTTCAGACATCTTTTCTTTCTGCAGATACTGATTTCACATAGGCATTGAGAAAGTGGGAGCTCTTGTTGTGTGTATTTGACTGAAAGGAGATGTAGAGTTGGTGTAAGTTGTATGCTGATTGTACCTTTGCCTGTGGTGTCTAAGCAGTAAGCATCAATTTTTGTGATCTCTGTGAAAGAAGATCTGAATGAAGCTTTCATCATTCTGTTACTCTCTTCCTCTTGTATGACTTTGCTTTTGAGACTATTCCCATCATGTTGATCACACTTATTTAAGCCAAATGCTTGTAGATTGTCATAGTAAGAAATGTGTAACTACTGGAAGTGTTAGTTGTGTAGGCAGAAAATCTGCAAGATGACTATGAGATGGCTGACTGTGGTTTTCAGAAGAGTGCAAACTGTTTTATTATTTACTTGATAATCTGATGGTTGTTTTTATTATGTGTTTTATTAACACAATCCTTTTCCTTCCGAATTCCTTTCCTGATAAACCCATATTCTTATGGTTGTGCTCTATGCTCTTTTCTTCTTTGAATCCTTAGAGTTTTAAAAAAGGATATATTGAGGCAAGTTGATACCCACTGGTCTCGGTTTTCCTTTGTCCTGAACCGTATCAATTTAGAACCACTTTGTGCTGATGTAAATAACCATGCAAGGTGCTGCAGGGCAATAAAAAATTGTTGTGTACACTTTCTCATGAGTACTGTAGATACCTTGTAAGACTTGCCTCTTATGACCAATATCAGATCCTCTACCAGTAAATATGCGATGACAGAAAAAATGTTGCCACCACTGCCAGAGGACCAAGTATTTTCATTTACTTTGACTACTCTCAGCGCATATATCAAATTCCCCTGAGGTATGCCAGGGTATGACTTTTACCATCTCAGAACGGTAGCCACCACAGTTAGTAATGATACGGCACTTGCTAACCATAGGTATTATTTTTTTAATTTGAAGTCTAAATTAATTTACCATATTATGTGTTATCATCTTTTAAAATCTGTTATCTACTCACTTTAAACCATGTGAAAATATAAACAAAAGTTTAAATTAAAAACTTAGGGCTGGCCTTGCAAATCCTTACTCATTTGAGTATATCAAGTAGTAACTTCAAGGACATTTTATCAATGATGGGTTTGCAAAATCTACAATTAAACATAGATATGCACTTTTTGAAATATTAATATTACAAAGGAAAATTCAGAAAACAATATTATTTAGGAGAAATTAGTACTCTTTTTTGCTGTTAGAACTACAGTAATAAGGCTTACAGTAGAAATTGTCATTTTACTAATAATTCCTATTTTTTTAGCTTATTCATATATGTATAATACAAAGTTCTTTTGTACTAAATAGTAATTTATAGTGCTGGTTAAAAAAAAAGCTGTGTGGTTTCTTTTGTTTTTGCTTTTCCCCTTCTTTACCTTCCCCATACCCCTTTCCATGGGTGAGAAAAATAAAAGAGGGGAGGATGAAACAATGAAATTTGTTTTCAATAAAATAAAATGAAATTAAAACTTGTATAGAAAGTTTTTTTTTTGATAGAAAGGCCATTTTAAAATCAAAGTGTTTTCAAAAAAAAGTATTTTGTTCAGCTTTACTAATTATTTTTTATAAAACAACTACAGAATGTTAATTTTCCTTATCTTAAGGGTTCTGTAAACAGCTCTGGATAATCTAGTTATTTTGTTAGATGATGGTCAGTTTTTACAATGGTTAGTCAAATACGCTCTTTGTGGCAGAATATTTGAAGTATGCTTGATTAGCATATCCTTGAAGAAGTTGCATTCTCTTTACCCTGTTATTCTTGGAAGATTTAACAAAATGGTCAGAGGAACAGACATAGTGATGTTTTTTGTTTGTTTGTTTTAATCAATACAGTACATTTAAATGTTTCCAGAGTTAGAATTTTTATCAGGATAATATGAGACAGGGATTTCAGTTCATCACATGCTTTTGCAGCAGCGAAGGAGCTGCCATTTTGAAAGCTGTTTGGGGGCTGACATAAAGCAAACACTGCCAGCTGTTAGACATGGGGGCTTTTTAATGATAACTTTAAAATATTTTTAAACTATCGCACCTTCCATTGTTGAACCCTAAGTATTGAAACTGTTGAACTTGTTTATTTTTTAAAGATTTGGGGACAGAAATGTTCATGGACTGATATCATATACACCCACAGTAAACATTTAAACCTTGAAAATAGAGTTTATAAAGGAAAGGTTGACAGTTTCCCATCACGAAAAGCAAATATCTAATTCACCTAGCCACAGATGACTTGTCAGTGCAGGAATTTAAAACTATGAAAAATTAACCAACTGTGATTAACACTATTAATTATGTTATATAATACAGTGGTATATAATTTTTAAAACAATTTCATATAGTGTACACAAGGCCAAAAGACATTATATAAATTCAGTGAGATCTTTGATTTCTTTTCCCCTATTGCCTTAATTTTTTAAAATCCAAAGCTGTAAAATAGGAAAAAGCATACAAATCACTCTTGGTAATTTGAGTTATCATTGGCTTATTACGTAAGCTTTTGGTTTGAATCAATCCTGTATTCTTTGAGATGGAAAACATTCTAATAATTATTTCTTGAAAATAATTGTTCCTTGATCCTAAAAGGTTAAGAGCATATCAGTATTTGGTGTACACCATATTACAAGATCCAAAGGGGTAGCAGTGTTAGTCTAGTTCAGCAAAACAAACAAGAGTTCTGTGGTACTTTCTTTAAAAGTGCCACAGGACTTCTTGTTCATATTACAAGAGCTTATTTTGACAGGTTTAACAGACCTCCATAAAACATATGGTAGAAATACTTTTTCACCTCACTAATAAAAGGTGAACTGGGAGGTTCTGCATAGTGGTGATTTTGTGACTGTTTTCTGTTTGACAAATAAATATGTAAGTGCAATCATTTCCACATTATTATTACATATTTTTCCAGCTATACTAATTCACTGTTCTTTAAGGTCTCCTTGTTACTTATAAGAGAAGAGAAATGCATAACTGTGGTTCAGTCTGGGATGTGAAACCATATCCCAGGATATATTTCAGTTTAGTTGGAGACCACTAAAACAGGTCTTGAGCCATAGTTTACATTCTAGGGTCTGAAATGCATTACTCACAGGCCTGAAACATGCACCAGCAACACTTTTGAGAGACTAGGGCTATGTCTACACTTGCAAGTTAGGTTGACTTAAGGAGGCTTAAGTCACCCTAACTTAGTCCCTGTCCACACCAGGCTTTTATCAGGTCGACTTAAGAAAATCTTTAAGTCGACCTAATGAAAGCTTAGGTCAACTTAGTAAGACCTGCTGGTTAGGTCGACCTAACCCTCCTTAGGTCGACCTAAGCACAGTGTGAACACTTATTAAGTCGACCTAAGGGCAGTTAGGTTGACTTAACAAAGTGGACTAAGTCCATGTCCATGGAAACCACTTTGTTAAGTCAACTTAATAAGATGACCTTATTAAGTCGACTTAACAAAGTCGACCTAACTTTTTGTAGTGTAGACATAGCCTAAAATGTTAATAAGAAGTTTATCCTCACATGCGTTTACCACTCCCAGTATTACAGTCAGGAGAACAAGAGTATGTGGAAACTGTACAAGAACAATAAGTGACATGCTCAGATCTGATTTCACACTAATCATTTATTTTATTTATTTTTTTCAAGGTGTCTGTCCTAGGCTCTAGGCACCTCTCCACAAAATTTACAATTACTCCAACATTTAAAATTTTATTTAAATATCCATCTGTCAAATTTCCAGCAAGGAAAGAAAAGAAACAAAAATAAAATAAAATCTGACCTGCTAGAGTAGACCCTGAGACTTAGTCTTAAACCATCCCAAATCTACAATTACAATTCATGAGAATATGCATCTTTGGCAAATTCCTGTGAAAAAAAGAGGGGCTATTCAAAGTCCTTAGAAGGTTAAGAAATGTGGGCTATGGAAAACTCAGGAGGAAGCAAATTCGAGAACCAAAGTCTTCTAAAAAAACCCCTCCAAAACAACAACAACAAAAAAACCCCTACCAATTGTCTTCTTCCATTTAAATTGAGGGTATGATCCTATAATATACCAGTTAAACTGCAGCATACAGCATTAGTCTAGCATAGGTGCTTTCACATTTATGCTGCCACCAAGTGGCAGCTCATAATAGTTTTTATTGTGCATTGCAGTGTTGTAGCTGTGTTGAGATTACAGACAGAGTGAAGTAATGTTTTTTATTGGACCAACTTCTGTGGAATTTTGAGACCTGAAAAGAATCCTGTGTACCTCAAAAGCTTCTGACATTTATCAAGAGTAGCTGATCCAATAAAAGCTATTACCTCACTGATCTCATCTCTCTATTTTATATATAATGTGCTAATGTAAACCAATAATGTTTTTTTCAAGGCTTGAAAGACAGCAGCGGTGTGGATTTCTCTGGTTTTCTCCTCCATCACTTAATTAAAGAAAAACCACAGCTTTCTCAAGTGAAAAGTACTTGTAATAGAAGGAACCTAATACCTGATCACACAACTATTTGAAACACAACATTCACTTGCACTAGAACAGATACTTGAACCATCAAAGGAACATGTATCTGAGCCATACTTACTCCTGACCCAAATGGAAAAAAGAGATTTCAGATGCTTCACTTACAAAAGAAGAGGGCATCAGGTATACTTACCAACAAATATGGCAAAGTGGATAGAAAGAGAAAGCAGAAAGACTAAAAGGGAACTGAAGATGAGATGGATTAGCAAAGAAAACTACCTCTTGGAGGTAGAATTTGTAGGGAAAAAGTGAAAATTGCCAAAAGCCAGGCAGAGTTGGATCTTCCAAATGGAATTAAAACCAATAGTAAAAGGTTCTTTAGCCATAGAAATTAAAAAAAAAAAAACAAAGAAAGAAGATGTGGGACCGCTAGACACTGAGGTTAGGGGGGAGATTTAAAATAATCTAGGCATGGGCCCAATACCTAAATAAATACTTTGCCTCAGTTTTTAATAAGGGTGATGAGAAGATTAGTGGCAGGATGGCTAATGGAAATGAGGATATAATAGTAGAAATTATCATAGTCAAACTCAAACAGCTTAATGGCACCATGTGAAAGAACATGCCCTCACTGGTATGGAGGAAACAAACAAATACTTGTTGGCCTGTTCCAGGCTAACAAGGCATACTTACAGGGCAAGTTCAGTTTAGAGGAAGAGGAGCTTAAATGGGGAAATATAGCATAAAAAGGGTGCGTCTACACTTGTAAATTAAATCGATTTAAGCTTGCTTAAGTCAACTTAATTTACTCTGCGTCTACACTACACTTTCCTTAAGTCGACTTAAGGAAAATTCAGTCAACTTTGTTAAAGTTGACTTTAGGCTTAAGTCGACTTTCTAAAGTCGACTTAAGCCAGTGTAGATGTGGAGTAGCCCTAAGTCAACTCTAAGGTAAGGTCCCCCCAAAGTCGACTTAAAATTTAGGTGTGGACATGCTAAGTCGACTTAGCTAAGTCGACCTAAATTAACAAGTGTAGACATAGCTGAAGAGATGCCGAACAGGAACAAGATTGTTCCACCCAGAGACTGCTAGTAACAGAGATCGGCCAGCTGAGGAGAAGACAGCTGCAAGACATCCTGATTGACAACAAAGCTATATGCCCCAGGAAGAGGAGTAGAAGGTTATACCCTGCAAAGGGGCAATAGAGTCTGAGGCTATGTCTACACTGGCAAGTTAGTTCGAATTAAGGAAGCTTAATTCAAACTAACTTAAGCCTTGGCTACACTAGGCTTTCATTAGTTCGAATTAAGGGCTTCCTTAATTCGAACTAATACATTCGCTTATACTTTTTGAAGTAAGGGTTCATTCGAACTAGTTAGTTCGAATTAACCCAGTGTGGCCATATTAGTTCGAACTAAGCACTTAGTTCGAACTAACCGGCACATTGAGCTCAATGCAATTGACTAATTCGAACTAAGCAAGTGCCATGAATATGGCACTTGCTTAGTTTGAACTAAAATTTGCTAGTTCGAATTAAGTTCATTCGAACTAACTAAGACTAAGCTGACTAAGACTATCCAGGAGCTGTCTGAGAGTTGGCCCCCCTTTCCAGCCAGATCCTCCTCCTGCACAAGAGGAAAGGAAGAGCAGAACCTAACCTTCTGCCAGAGGATAGTTGCCTCAGACAGCTCCACAAGTGCTGCCAACGGAGGGGGGGGGGGGGGGAAAGGGAAGATAAACAATGGCCAGGGGGATGGGGGTGGGGTGAGAATCCAAGGATTCTCACAGACCAAATCAGGAGATGCAGATAATCTCCATTCAATAATATTAAAGGAATGGACACATAAAATTGCAAGCACAGTAGCAAGGATTTTCAATATGTCTGTAAACTCAGGCATCATACCCTATGACTGGAAAATTGCTAATATAGTACCTGTTGTTCAGAAAAGATAAAAGGCGATCTGGGAAACTGCACACCTCTTACTTTGACCTCAACTGTATGCAAGTTCTTGGAGCAAATCATGAAACAGAAATTAGTTAAGGACAGAAATTGGGATAAAATAAAAGATAGTTTTAAAACAAGTAAATTGTGCCAGACAAACCCCATCTCTTTCTTTGAGAAGATAACTGATTTTTTAGACAAAAGAAATGCAGTATATTTAATCTCTTTGAATTTCAATAAGGCATCTGATGTAGCTCCATATGGGAAATTATTAGTTAAATTGGACAGGCGGATTAATAAAAGAATTGAAAGGTGGATAAGGAACTAATTAAATGGATCATGCTGAAAGGAGAATTGTTAGGTTGTAGGGAAGTTACTAGTGGAACTCTTCAGAGATCATTTTTTGGATTTGTCTTATTTAACATTTTCATTAAGGACCTTTGCACAAAAAATAGGAGTGTGTGCTAATAAAATTTGTGGATGACACAAAGTTGGGAGGTGCTGCTAATAGGGATATTCTGCTAATATTACTAACTTTTCAAAAACTGGGGACATATCAGTTAGAAGTGACAGAGGAGGAGAAAGACCTAGTTGTATTTGCTGATCACAGGATGACCATGAGCCGTCCATGTGATGCAGCCATGAAAAAGGCTAATGCCGTCCTAGGATGCATCAATTGATATATTTCCAGTAGAGACAGGGAAGTGTTGGTATCATTATACAAGGCACTGGTGAGACCTCATCTGGAACACTATGTGCAGTTCTGATCTCCCATTTTTAAGAAAGATGAAGTCAGATGGAACAGGTGCAGAGAAGGGCTTCTAGGACAATGAGAGGAATGGAAGACTTAAGGGCTTTAAGTCGACTTAAGGAGGCTTAAGTCGACTTAAATTAAGTCGCGTCCACACTAGGCTTTCATTGAGTCGACTTAAGAAAATCCTTAAGTCGAATTTATGAAAGCTTAAGTCGACTTTATAACTACCAATCAATAGGTCGACTTAAGCCTCCTTAGGTCGACCTAACCCTTCCTTAGGTCAGCCTAAGGCCAGTATGGACGCATAAGTCCACTTTGTTAAGTCGACCTAAGGGCAATTAGGTAGACTTAACAAAGTGGACTAAGTCGACTTAAAGTGTTGCCACTTGTTAAGTTGACTTTAATAAGGTCAATTTTAAGTCAACTTAAAGTCGACCTTATTAAAGTCAGCTTAACGAAGTTGACCTAAATTTTCCTAGTGTAGACATAGCCAAAGAGCTTGCCTTGCTTCGCCTACCCAAACGAAGGCTGAGGGAGATATGATTACTCTCTATAAATACCTCAGAGGAATAAACATCAGAAACGGAGAGGAGTTAAGTTACTACAGTGAATTCTTTCCGAGGTTTCTGGTTGGTGTGTTACCAGAAAAGGAAAGGGATAAAAAAGAGGAAAGGCCCAGAACTGCTAAACCTCCCTTCTCACCTAGCCAATAATCTATAAACTAGTAAAGAACCTTTGAACTTGTTACACTTTGGTATCTTTATCACCTGGATCTCACTCACTTAGACACCAAAGCTAAATTTAAACGAATTAAAATGGTTTACTGAACAACAGGGAATAATAAGAGTATAACACAGACCAAAGCCTTACCAAGCCTGAAGCTCAAGGACCTAAAGAAATACTGTGAATTAGGATTAGGGGTAATAATAAGGAATACTAATTAGAATTCATAACTCACAGGTAAGACATAAGCAAGATGAAGACAAGGAACAACACTGGACAGGGAACCATGACTGCAACACAGGAGGGAGGCAACAGGAGCAGGGAAGCAGAAGGCAGTATCATAGAATCATAGAATATTAGGGCTGAAAGGGACCTCATGAGGTCATCTAGTCCAACCCCCTGCTAAAAGCAGGACTACTCCCACTAAATCATCCCAGCCAGTGTTTTGTGTAACTAGATCAAACCAGGCAGGGGTAGACGACACAGGGCAGGAAATTCAGGAAAAGGTAATTCTCCCACAGTCTTCTTTCTTCTATCTTGGTCCATCGCAACAGCAACAGGGAAAACACAAGCCATCACCTGTCCTGGGAAGACAGCACCAGGGAAGGGCTGTCCCAAATCCTTTGCAATCACAGTTCATCCATTTGAATGGCTTCAATTTCCTGCCTTTGCACACTGTATACCTTTTGTGTGTGCACTCAGAATGCTAGATCTCAGCACCCTGCACTAAAAGATTGCACACAGCACTTATTACAAATCCTTTAATTCGTAACCAGTGTTCCAGCCCTTGTTTATACACTTTCCCGCCACTGCTGGTGCACTATGTATTATAACAGAAAATTCAAACAAATTTGCAACATATTCCCCTCTTTGGTACCCTAAGGAACATACATTCTATCATGCTATCATTACAAATGCTTATAACAATATATACATACACTAATGAACCCAGAGTAACATACTATTGAATCTTGTGAAGAGTTTTGATATTTTTGTCTATCAAATATTTCTTATTAATTCATTAATAATAACTACTTGGACTATCAGGATTACAACCATTACAGGGTGTGTAAGGATGCTGCAAAATTTGTGTGAGTTTTTTGGGCTAATAAATAGATTTCCCTACTAGTGGATTCTTTTTTTCAGTTAAGAATTTTCTTAGTTTTCTCCAGCAAATGATGCCTGATTAACATAACCTTCCTCCTCAAGTTTTTTTTTGATTGTTTTACCAATTGGTGGTCTAATAATTGCTTTAAAATTGACACATTTTCATGCCTACGTTTACAGAGGTTAAATTTTCATATAGAATATAATTTGCCTGTACATCTTGAAGTACAACTTCATCTACATAATTTTCAGTGCCATACACAGTTACAGCATAAACTTTGCATAGACAACGGTTTGTATATGGTTCATAAACAACCTGGTAAAAGAAACTGACTAAAACTATAACAGAAAGGCTGTTGGTGGGCTTGTTTGTAATCAATAATGGCATTTATCTTGAGCTGCATTTAAACAAACATGGTGAAACTTCTATTACATTTGTGGTATAGAAAAATCCAATTTGATCTTTAATATACATGCATCTAAATTGACATCATTATATTAATTTCCTTTCTTGTGCACTCATTTGGGAATGTCCATGGGATACATTATGGACTCCTTGATTTTAATCCCCAATGGAATTTAAGGGTAGGCCCATTCTTCTTATGCCTTTATAATAGTCATAACATACATTACAATTGTGTTGGATGAAGGTTTGATGAAAAAGTTTACTGCTTTCCACCAATCCAGGTGGGCTAACTCAAATAGAGTTGCATTATTTATTAAGATTTTCTTGATCACAGTAGGAATTATACCACCAAGTTTCTCTCTACTTGTATTTTATGTAATTTACAAAATCCAGTTCTGGGCCTGAGTACAAACAAGTGCCCATGACAGATTATTTTGAAGTGCATCCATAGTTTCTGTGATTTTTACATCCGTCTGGTTCTGTAAATTTTGCCAAACTGGTAATATCTTTTCATTATCATGGTCCAAGTTACTTAACAGTTTTAAGGAAGTGGAGAATGGAGCTGACATCGTTGAGATCTCATGACCTACTACATCAACTTTCCTAGATAATACACCACCATCAATAGTGTTAGTTATTCCTAATCCAGTCCCTATTCCACCTACGGTCGAGGCAAGAAAATCTCTCTCTTCTTTCTTTTCCCTATAAGCATTATACTTCCAATCCATGTATCCCATACACTTAATGATACCTGTGTATACTGGGAACATCTGTTGTTTATATATATTATGCAATCTTTTTGCATGTTCACTGTTATTCTTTCTAAGGAGGTCTATGAATAACAAGTTTTTTACATTCTTTTTTATTACTACTGAGCCGTTTGAATAAACAATTAGCTCAGGCATTATTGCTACCTTTGTGCTTTTTATGGCACCATACATTTCCGCTACAATCATGTTCCTTGATCTTTATCAGTGACATTAACCTTTATGCTTTCCTGGCAACTTGCCTTCCATGTTATACTTTTTTTTTTTTTTCTTTTTCAAAAATTGGTCACAATGGAGTCATGGCTGGATTGAGTACCATTTGAGCATTTCAATACTGTATGGTAAATTTCAGTTGGCGTGTACATTCTAACTGTCTTATGATAAAATAACATGTTTGTGCTTACATGGATTTCAATTTATCCTAATTTTACTCTAGTTGGGACATTTGACTGTACACAAACACACCCTTTGGTGATTTAGACATTAAAATATCTCAAACATTCTTCCAGGTGTTCATTGCCAAATTCCCATTTGCATACTGAAAGTTGGAAATCATTTCTCTATTTAGCTATTTGTTGCACGCTTAATATCTGCCAGAGCTATCACAGAATTACTGGTTCATACCTCCTTCCATACAAGTTATTTTTGAACTTATAAATATATAACACTATTGGTCCCACCAATGCTTGATGCGGGGATGGAATGTTAATGACATAATTAGGATTACTTTCATTATTACTATTATTTCCTTTGGTAGTAATGCTCTCCTTGCTTTATCTTTAACATGAAACTTTTACTTATTCCAGTTATACAAAATATAAGCGGATAAATGGTCTTTTTACATTGTAAACATAGATAGGAAAACAATTACTAATTTCCTCTTTCTGGGATGCAAAAGATGAAAGGAAGAATATCAATACATTAGGGAATGGTTCCTTTCCAAGATTTAAACTGGGAACTATGAAACTGCTTATATATTTTCCTCTTCTTACTTCTTATTTCTAATGGATAAACCCAGGGAGGTGCCCTGTGTTTTATGGGCACAGGTCCCACCCACCTCAGCTTAAAGTATACCCTTTTTCATAAAAATACTGTAAAGGACTTTCTCCCTCCGGTCCATTCAATCAGTTTCAGGAAACTGCCCAGTCTTTTAACCATTATTTTTTGGTGGTTTTGTGAATGGTACTGATGGTTTCTAATAACTTAATTATAAACGTATCTGTCAATAATCTTGGTAATAGGTCATCCAAGGGTGCTATGCCCATCCATTTTTCTGCTGTTCTCATTGCTCGGGTGGTCATGGCTTCACGTAATGTGTATCCATGGGTTGCTGCTGTGGACTGCTGTCCATAAAGACATAGGGTAGTTGAACATCCGAATCATTCTCAGTGGTACTAATGAACTTTTGAAGAGCACTTTTCAATGTCCAGTTACTTCTCACCACCAGCTCAGAACTCTGGGGGGTGGCTTTCAACATGATATCTTTGTTTTATTCCAAGCATTTTTCGGGTGTTTTTCATTATATCCTCCACAATATAGGACAGTAATCAGATCTATTGCTCTAGGCAACCCACAATGAGAAAATATCTGTTCTCACAATATCTTTGCCATAGCTGCTAGAGTATTTTTTCACCAGGGGTATGCCTCTATCCAGTTGGTGAAAGTGTCAATCGCCACTATAAATACTTATTTCCCTTTCCAGTTTGTAGGAGAGGTCCAATATAATGTATCTGGATCCTCCCCCAGGGCTCTGATATAGGCCTAATAGGTCCTTTGTTGACATTGTTGTCCATGTTGTTCATGGCGCATATCAAGCAATTGTAAATGTACATTTTGATGTGACTTCTGCATCTCCATTATATCAGGCTGGAGAGCAGTATCCACAACAGGTGGAATTTTGTGGATGACATTCACACATTTAGTTCAGAAGGATTCTGGCCCCATTAACGCTCTTTGTTTGGCTGCACAGTCAGCCTTATTGTTCAATTAGCAGATCTTATTTGCATTCTTCCAGTGTGCTTTTATTTTTACCAGGAAAACTTGCCTTTTCTTCCCTAAGCTCTATTCCATACACAGAGAAAATACTTTTTGTGCAAGATAGCTTTGTCATCATTGGACTTCATTTTTCTCTTTGTCTTTACTGGCGTCCATTTGATCCTAGCTCTAATGGCCCAATCAGAAATGGAACAAATTAACACGTTCCTGTTGTCATCCATTGCATCAATTGCAGGAATACCACCTCAGCTGCTTGATCTGAGGTGGGGGGGGGGGCATTAAAATTACTTGTATTAATTTATCAGTGGTCACCATAGTAGCTGCATAACTGATACAGGGCTTCCTTTGTTATAAAAATAGCTTCTATCAACAAACCATATTTCTAAGCCCCATTCTTTAGCTATTTCAAAAGTCATTCCCTGTTTGAATGAGGATGGCTCTTGTCCTATCATTTCAGGGGGAAGTGGGAATTCATGCATCTGATCCTGTATCAGCAATGCATATGGCAGCACTGACAAATTTGTTACTTTTGCTACATTTACATCCTTATTAATCAAGGTAAGAGTCAACACGTCTAGCTAGAGGCTTGAAATCCTTCTTTGATTACATCAGCTAGATAAGACATATTGGGTGGGATTATGGGTCATCCTAAGTATTACAAGAGCCATTCCTGTAATGTACTCCCAGTTCCCTAGTGCCTATAGAAGGGGAAGCACTTCCCTCTCACATGCTGAAAGTTGTTGCTTGACATTGTTCAGTAGCTAGGAGCCAAATGCCATGGGCTTCAAGCCCATTTCTAAATCTTGTATTATGCTTTCTTTTGTTGTCCCCAGCTTGTCTGCTTGTGAATAAGCCAGTGCTGGCACCTTTGCCAGGGCTTGTTTGAAGGTCGTGAAGGTACTTTCTTGCTCTTTATCCCACTTTCAATCTACATCCTTTCTTAAAAGTCTATATAAAGATTTAACTAATCTTGAATAACTTCCATATGCATGCAGGAAAACCCCACAAGTCCTAGGAGGGAACAAAGGGTTGAGACATCCTTTGGTGCAGGCAGCTTACAGATAAGCCCCATGCATTGAGTGTCTGGCTTCCTTTCCTCTTCATTTAAGTACGTCACCTTTTTCTGAGCATCTGCGCTTTCACAGGCTTTTTATAAAGTTTGTCTGGTGGGTTTTATGCACCACCATATCTAATATGTCCAAATTTTTCTTTCGCATGGTAGTGGCTATTTAAAATGTCATCCACATGCTTATAATGTTGCTGTAATGTTCCATGTCCTTCCACAAACCAGTAGCAGATGGAGGGGGCATTGTGAACTCTTTTAAAGGTGTATTGGGTGTTCCCAAAGGTGAAGGTAAACATGTGCTGGAGTTCAGTGATATTGCAAGAAATGCATTACTTAAGTCTAATATTGAGAACCACTGTGCTTCAGCTGACATCACCACCATTACCTCCTGGAACTTGGCCATCACAGGAGTTATTCTGGGGGTAACTCCGTTTAGTTTCCTGTAGTCCATCATAAACCTCCAGGTTCATTTGTAAGCCTTTAAGATGGCTATATAAGGGCATTGCAAGGGCTCATGGTCTCAATGAACACTCTTTACTAGGATAATGCCTCTGTGATATCCTTTATTCTTTCCTTGGCCTCCTTCGTGTAATGGTACTATTTTAACAGTCTTGGAACTTGGTCATCCACCATTATGCTGACATTTATACAACTACAGTACAGTTTGTTCTTTGCCCATACATCTGGGTACTTGTCTGCTACTCCTTGAATATCTATGTCCCATTTCAAGGCCTCCAGGTCCTGAGGTGCTTTTATAGCAGCAACCTTGTGTGCTGCAGGAGTAGTCACATTGCTAAGGTCCTTCTTTTCACTTTGCCTGAGTACCCTTAGGCAAGTCAAAAATAATCCTTAAACATTTTAATAGGTCTATTCCTAAAATTCTTCATCCATCTAGGCTCTGGATACCAAAGAGTCCTTGTGCTCTTAATCTTTCCATAGTAAAGCACTGACGATCTAGGAAGGACGTGACACTCTCTCTGTCATTATATCCTTCCAACATTTGTGTCTTCCTTATAGGAAGCTCTTTTACTTGTGGTTTTTCGTCTAATACACAATACAGAGAGGGCTTCGCCGGTATCCACAAATAGTCCTGATCACATTTTTAAAGGCTCTCTCAGGCACTGCTGCAACCACCGGTCTCCCACTCTATCGATCTTTAGAGGGGCCACCTCGTGAGGGACTAGAGAAAACTGTTGTAGTCATCTTGGCTATGTCTATACTTGTTAAATTAAATCGACTTTGTTAAGTCGACTTAACAAAGTCGACTTTAAATCTACCTTGTTAAGTTGACTTAGCGCGTCTACACTGTAAATTTAGGTCAACTTAAAGTTGAATTTGCTAAATCCACCTAGAGTGTCTACACTAGATGCTTAAGTCGACTGGCAGGGGCTAGGTCGACTTAGTAGTAGTGCATGGTGGGAAGTGTGGCATGTGGAACCCGAGAAGTGCTCCCCCTCCCCCGGCCACTCCCATAAAAGAGGAAATGAGCTCAGGTCCTTCCCCATTGTGCCTGGCAACATGGAGGCTAGGCAGGTCAGGGATCGGACTCTTCTCCTGCGCTTTGCCAGGCAGCTGCTGACACCTGCCAGCTATTGCTAAGGCTGCTTGTGCTTTGGAACAGGCTTTGCTGGCAAGCCACCAGCACTGAGGCAGACACTAGCCTGCTCCCCACCTTGCTGCCCCAGCGAGCTGCTGCACTCACCGAAATGCGTTCCGTGCCTCATCACCTCTGGGCTCGTGCAGCCAGCACTGACTGGTGGAAGCGGATCGTCCTGACCACCTGGGACGACAACCTGTGGCTGCAGAACGTTCAGATACGCAAGAAGACCTCCCTCAAGCTGGTCCGCGAGCTCACCGTCAATCACAAGGGGTACTATTCCGTGGTCCTGCAGGCCCTGGTGGACCACCGTGGGATCTTCCAAAACATCTACGTTGGCTGGCCGGGGAAGGTGCATGATGCATGGATCCTGCACAACTCCACCCTGTACAGGTGTATGCAGGCGGGCATCTTCTTCCCCGACCACACCATCACCATCGGGGACGTGCAGGCGCCTGTTCTGATCGTGGGAGATGCTGCCTACCCCTTGCTTCCCTGGCTTATGAAGCCATAAACGGGCCACATGGATGACAGCAGGGACGTCTTCAACCAGAGGCTCAACCGGTGCTGCAGTGTCGTCAAGTGAGCCTTTGGATGGCTGAAGACCCACTGGAGGGCCCTCCTGACCCACCTGCAGCTCAGTCAGAGCAACCTGCCGGAGGTTGTCAGCGCATCCTGTTGCCTGCACAACCTCTGCGAGCTGCGGAGCGAAAGTGTCCCCGGCATCTGGGAAGCCTAGGTCGAGTGGCACTGCGGAATACGAGCAGGGGTTGGGAGGCTTGGGGGGAGCGAAGAGTGTTGGGGGGAGGGAGGAGGGTTGGGGAGAGGGGTCAGTGTTAGTGGCCTCCAGAAGGCGGGTCCTTGGCCTGCTGTCGTCCGCCCCAGGTCCTGGGCCACCGCCGAGGAGAGCTGCTTCAGGGATGCAGGATGGGGCCCTCAGGGAACAGGGGCTCCTTCAGGCACTCCAGGGACTGGGTCTGCTGCTCGATGAGTTTGAGCATTCGCTTGAGCAGCCTCTGTTCGAACCTCCGGTGGCCCTTGTCCTGCTCCTGCCCCGCCGCCAGGCATGCCTCTGTCCGCTCACTCATGTGGACCAGGTCCTCGAGGAGCTCATCCCACAAGTGACGTACCCTCCGTCTCTTCCTGATTGGGCCTGCTGGGGCATCAGGAGTGCCATGTCCCCTTGCAGTCCCTATCCCACAGGCATTTCCAGCCCTGGCTGCAAGGGGAGGGGAAGGAAGAGTGGGGGGAGCACTCACCAGCAGGTGCAGCAGGTGTCCACAGCACTGGCCCCTCACCTGCAGAGGCAAGCCTGGCCAGGTCTGAGGTACAGGGAGGGCAGGGCTGTGTCCTGCCCTGTGATTGGCCAGGGCAGGCTTCCTGCGCCAGGAACTCTGGGAGGGAGGTCAGGGAGAGGGGGAGCAGGGTTTGGAGGGCATTTAGGTCGAGTTAGGGCTACTCTGCCTCTACACTGGCTTAAGTCGACTTAATAAAGTCGACTTAAGTGCTAGTTCAAATTAAAACGAGGTATTAATTCAAATTAGCTTAAGTCGAATTAAGGAAAACCCAGTGTAGATGTGGAGTAAATTAAGTCGACTTAAGCCTCCTTAAGTCGACTTAATTTGTAAGTGTAGCTGCACCCCTTGAATCTATTGGAGGAGGCTGGACTTCTCCAAATTCTTTTCCCTTATACTGAGACAATCGCAACAACATTCCTTCAGTTTTCAAATAATTAATTACATCTTGCTTTTCGGCCTTGATCAAATGTCTCCACATCATATTTCAATAGTGCTTTTCCTCCACAGGGATGGCTCCTAGAGACCTTTGATGGGTGTGGGTTTGTTCATCTTTTACATAACTTCCCTTTTTAGGGATACTAATTGCGGCTATTTTTTTAGAGTAGCTGTCTGTGGGAAAGCTTCTTGCTGTAGCTCATGGGCTTTCTGTAACTTCTCTTCAATTTCCCTTAGTGACATAACTCTCAGATTAATTGCTCCCAGATTTTGTTGGTCAGGAACATGCCATGAATTAATGCCTCATTAATGTCTGGTATATCATAATTTGACACACTATTTGCTAACAATGAAGCCATTCCATGTAACCAATAGAGCAATTGCTCTCTGCTCAACAACTGCTCTGGTCTCTCTCTTAACCTTTGACGCTCGAAATAATACTTTCCCATGATATTTCTTATGGGGAAAGTAAAACCTGTACATTGTGTCATAGAGATCTCACAGATATGTCACTGTGGCAATCTGAATCTCCCTTTCAGAGCATTAAAATCCACAGAAGACATTTACTCCTTTAACAGTACTGCCATATCTTCTTTATTCAAATTTGGGGTTTGACTTTATTTAGTCATCCAGTCTATAGCTGTTTCTCTGAATAATGAGCCCAATAGCTTCCCTATAGCTTTAGCCTGTTCTGGGACATATGGGCAGGACTTGGATTGGGTTTTTGGTATTGTATTAGGCCCATGATAGATAATAATTGTAGACATAGGGGCCACACAGGGGAAGTCTGGTGTTTTGGTTCACCTCTGCAATTGGCAAGCGGATTTCTGGGGCATACAATGTAGATAAAGCATAGTGAGCACTCACAGGATTTAGCTCTTGATAAGGTTTCCAAAAGTCTGATTTGCATTGTGACTCCTCAGAATCCAATTTTATATTTATAAATGGATCTGCTCCCAACACAGATACCAATCCTGTGGGCTTAACTACCTCTCCTTTTAAGCAACTGATCTTTAGTCTGCACTCTGCACGGTCTGCACCCCGTGTATTGCCATGTCATGTCTGGTTATGAACTCATGGGTGGCCACTTGTGCTTCCTCTACCCGTCTAGATAAGGCATTAATCTCCCTATCTTAACCAGCTATTCTGGTCTGCACTTCCTTTAACTCTTGCTCTAACCTGCTGGTCTAGTGGAGTGGACCTTGCAGTTGAGGCACAGCAGTTTTGGTCTTAGCAGAAGGCTTTTTCGATTCTCTTTCTGCTCAGCCAACTGATCCTCTGGATGCATTTGACTAGTTCTTTGGCTTGCTTCTTGCTTTTGTTACTCAGAGTCACCTTGAATGTCACCAGACTTTCCCATTGTTCTGATAACATTTCTAATACATTTTCACCTGTAAACATTTCAACGGATCAAGTGTTCTTGAATTTTGCAAATGAATAGTCACAATATGCTAGATTATTTTTATCACTCCCTTTTCCGCATCCATTAGCCCCAAAGGTCTTGACAGGTTGGACCATGGTTGTGCCTTCCATTGTCCTTTCTGCTAGACTTAATAACAGGGCCATTCATATGTATCCACCTGGAGTTTGGTCACAGCTGTGGAATACTCCCTCTGTGATCTTGGTGCGAGTATGCCACTCATAATCCTCATGATAGCGGATCTGGTCACTGTCTTTCCTAGGGAGTCTCACTAATCAGCTTCATAAGCAACCAGAGATCTGATGGTACTTCAGGTTTTTGTGTAGCCTACACAGACCCATACCCCACTTTCATAGCACACCTGTGCAATGGGGCACACAGAGATTCCCACCAGCATACACTCTCTGCCTAAATCACTTAAAGGTTTCTTCAAAGTAGACTCTTTTGGCAATGTCTGGCCCCTATCGCTCAATCCAAGATGTCCCAGTAGTGACTGACACCTACTTAGAATCCTACCAAGAGATACTCTGGACCTCAGCTTGGTCTGTGTAAATTAAAAGCAATGCTCAAATTAAAAATCCGAGTGGCGACTGCAAGTGTCCTGCTGCAGTCGTGAAATAGTTACTGGAAAAGAAAAGAGCTAAAAAAAAAAAAAGGAAAGGCCTAGAGCCATTAAACCACCCTTCCTATCTAGCCAATAATCTATAAACAAGTAAAGAACCCTTGAGATTCGTTACCCTTCAGTATCTGTATCTCCCAGGACTTGCTCATTTGGACACAAAAGCTAAATGTAAATGAATTAAAGTGGTTTATTGAACAACAAGGAATAATAAGAGTATTACACAGACCAAAGCCCCGAAGTTCGAGGACCCAAATAAATGCAATGAATTGGGATTAGGGGCAAGAAGAATAAGTACTATTTAGATAATGATAATAATACTAATTAGAGTTCATAACTCACAACCAGGTAAGAATGAGCAACATGAAGACAAGGAATGACACTTGACAAGGACCAGGAACTACAACTGCAACACAGCAGAGAAGCAACAGGAAGAGGAAAAAGGTAGCAGAAGGCAGCAGACAACAGTAGGCAGGGATGGACAACACAGGACAGAAAATGTAGGAACAGATAAGTCTCTCAAGTCTTCTTTCTTCTTTCTTGGACCATCAAAACAGCAACAGGGAAAACAAGGGCTGCCACGTGGAAGCTGGTAAAGGCATGTAAAGGCTGCCACAAGTCTTTTGTAATCACAGTGTCATAGGATGCACCCTGGTGCACCCCGTGGGGTAGGATCTGTGTAACTCTTCTGTTCACTTTTGCAGTGTAATTGTATGCCAGATATGCCATGCAAGGGGTTCCTTTATGAATTCACATAACATACTCTGCAGTATTGCTATGGTATCATGTGTCCTGCAGCATCATGTACGTGTACAGTTGTGAAACATGTTTCCATGTATTTCACATGACTCAGAGGGGACACAATCAGAGCTGCCACCCAGCAGCATGTAAACAGTCAGCGTTGCAAGCACTCATCCAGAGAAGATAAGAATGACAATAGGTTAGCTAAATGTCTGTAGCACCCAGAATGGAGACCCACCCTTTCTGAACAAAGAAGATCACCTGGAAGAAGAAGGAGGGGCGAAGGGGGGATTGGAAAAAAGTATACGTACTTGGGACTGTTAAGGACTTTTTGCCAGAGAAAATCCATCTGAAACATCTCCATCTACAAGAAGGATTGAACCCTGTCTATGGAGAGGCAAAGACTTGCTAAAAACCATCATAGTCCAAGTTGAGTGGTGAAATGAGCATATTTATAGTAGTGACTTTAGGTTAGAATGTGTCTTATATTTTTATTTGCTGGTGGTATCTCCTGACCGCTTTATTAAATGATTGTGCATTGATTTGCTATTTACTCACTTAAAATCAGCTTATAATCAAAAAGCTCGAGATTGTTTTATTTAAAGCTGTGTAGACTTTAGAGAGGTTGAATGAGCAACAACTGGGTGCAGTCTGGTGTCTTTGATAAACTGGTGAACTGGTGTCTATGAGCCTACAGTGATTGGGGAAGAGCCCTGATCACTGCAGGACATAAGTTTCTGGTGTGATATCTGGGGGCAAAGCGTACTCACTGGGGGACTGTCCCCTGAGTGGTTGGAAAGCAAACATCCACTGCATGGGACTGATTACACATGATGGCTATGTCCACACTTGGCCAAATAAGTTGACTTAGCATGTCTACACTCAAAAATTAAGTCGACTTAAAGGGGACCTTGCCAAATCGACTTAGAGCACCCACATTGAATGCTTAAGTCAACTTGTAGGGGCTAGGTGGACCTGGGACTGGTCCACGGTGGCAGGGGGCTCAGCATTTGCCCCATTTGTACCTGGGTACAAGGGGGGCTGAGCAGGACAGGGACACTGGTAGGGCATAGGAGCAGGGTAGGCAGGGCTCTGTCCTGTCCTGTGGGGGGGGGGGGGGCAGGCCAGGCTCTGCCTGTGCCAGTCACCCTGGCAGGGAGGACAGTGGGGGAGCCCTGGAGCCCTTTAAGTTGACTTAAAGTTGACTTAGGGCTAATCTAGGTACAATGGGGCAAAGGCTGAGCCCCCTGGCATTGGGCAAGGACTGCCCCCCTGCCCCCATGGACCTCCCCTAGGTCCCCCTAAGCCCCTAGAAGTCGACCTAGGTGTCCAGTGTGGAAGCTCTAGGTCGACTTTTTAAGTTCCCCTTTAAGTCAACTTTATTTTTAAGTGTAGACACACTAAGTCGACTTAACTTAACAAGTGTAGACATAGCCAAAGTGGGGTAAGTCGGGGTCCAAGAGTGGACGAACAGGGGGCATAGCAGCACATTAAACCAAATTCTGGGAGGGGAACATCACACACAGTCCTTCCAACTGAATGGCTTCAATTTTCTCCCTTTGCACACAGTGTGTGGACTCAACAAGCTAGATCTCATCATCCTGTACTAAAAGGTTGCACGTGGCACTCATTACAAAACCAGTGGTCCAGGCCTTGTTTATACACTTTTCCACCACTGATGGTTCACTATGCAAAAGGTGGGTCTCACCGACCTGCTCAAGATCTAACTAATCATCATATTTGGATTTAGGGAATTTTCCCCTAGTTCAGAATATCAGAGACTGTGTGTGATTTTTATTGTTTTTGCCTTCCTCTGCAGCGTGAGATATGGGTCACCTGCTGGGTTGAACTAGATTGCACATTCGCTGTAACTTTAAGTTTTTAAACCATGATCTGAGAACTTCAGTAACTCAGCCAGAGGGTATGGATCTATTACAAAAGTGGGTGGGTGAAGTTCTGTGACCTGTGATGTGCAGGCAGTCAAAGTAAATGATCACAGTGGTTCCTTCTGACCCTAAAGTCTCTGAGTCTAAGATTCAAAGAATTTTTTAATTGATCCAGCTAACTTCTTGTAATAATGCCAGATTCTTTGCTGGCATAAATCTACTGTAGTCAATAGCATTACACCAGCAAAATTTTATGCCCATAATATGTGATTTATCAATACAAAAGAGAAACAGCTGAGTTAAATATCGGTAGCAATGAAAGACTTTACATTTTAAATGTTCTAAAACTAAGTTAAGTGCTAGGTTATGAGTTTCATTTATTTTAAGAAAAGGCTCTTGAATTTCTTTAACAGATGATATAGTGTATTGCATACTGTCACTTTAAAATTCTGGACATAAAACTTAGTTGCCAGCTCCCTCCCTTTTATGAATACCAGATGCAGGAGCAACAGTTTGTGTTCCAATAAGATTGCATAGTAGGTGTATGCTTTCTAGGTCTACTAGAAAAATGCTTGCTGATTACAATACTTACCTTAGTTCAGTGTGACATTCTGTCTGAAACTGACATCCTACAGTCTGTGGTTTTTTTTATGTAAAAGTTTACATAGACATTCAGACATCAAAGTTTTATAAAAAAATATTGCACATTCAATATATTAATTCCACATTACAAGGTTTTGTTTTGTTCCTCACATTTGAAATCTGGAGAAATGTGTGACATCTGAATTGAGAACAAAGGGCAGAAATTAGTTTACTTAAAATCCTGCCTTACATTGAATAAAACAACACATAGTAACAGCAAATTCCTATTCAGTTGGGTCACTGAAGTCTTTTTTAAGGAAGTTCGCAAGAGCAGTTTTCTCTACTTTTTGCATTTTATTTCAGCTGTCATTAGATCTTCACTTTTCTGAAGCTCCTGGACAGCAAAGAGATAACTATTACCTTGAATGGTCCATTGTAAAATAAAAGTTTGTCTTTTGGATTATCTGACAAAAGGAGGCTGTAAACAAAGAATCTACTAATTGTTTTGTAGGGAATAACCATTTCTAACATCTTTATTACTCTTACACAACAGTTTTCAAGCTCTCTTTTCATTCAACTAGGCAGACTTCAGAGAACACTGCAGTCCTATTTGATCTGTCTTGACTTTCCAGCACAGTATCAAGGCTTTGACTGTACCTTGCTGTTAGTCAGATTGAAAGCTAAAATCACTAACTTTATCCCAGTGTGCTAATATTCACAAAGAACCCCCTTTTACAGGTCCTTCCCCGAACCTTATCTGTCACTGGTAGTGATCTGTCCCACTCGAACATACAAGGAAGACAGGAAAGATATAAAAAAATAAGTATTTATTTAAATGAACAACAAAACCACTTGGCTGCTAACACCCAATGTTTGGCATAAAACCAGAGACCTTGAAACAAAATAAGTAGGTATTAATTAAATCACTCTATGTATCACCATGTCTTGCAGATAAACCAACAAACTGGACTATACCAGGGACCAAGGTCAGGAACCACAAGGCCTGTTGGGAACAGACCTCAAGATCACTTCGGGACAGCTCACGGGACTGGGATCAGTGACACAACAAAGACAGGATCAGGAAACAGACAGCAGGCAGATTTTTTCTTCTTTGGTTGTCACACAAGTAGATGATATGCACAGGTACATAGATCTGGGATACCACTGGGTGGACAGTCCTTTCAGTCTTCTTGGTGCTGGGCAAATCACTTCAAATCATATGAATTCTTTCTGCCTCAATTTTCCACCTTTACACAAAAGAACACCAGCTGGGTAATTAAGAAAGGTACAACAACTTTAGCAGACAAAAAATGGAAAAAAAATTGGCCCTACACTATCTCTGCCTGCCCACTCTCTATCTATCTGCACAAGAAGGTTACTAACCCTCCAGAGGCTGCTGTCCTGCAAAAAACAAATGAATAGCTTGTAAAGCATGGTAAATGGGTATTGTATGTTCCCTTACTCCCTTACACTGGGGCAACTAGCAAGCCATCAACTTGTCTGAATGCCAACATATAAAATATGTCTCATATTTTATGTAGAAATTTTAGCAGAAAGGTAATTTTCAATTGAAAAAACAAAATATGTGGTTCTCTCAGAGTCTGATTTGTATGTCTACATGGATCTTGGGGTTTCCTGTTTTCCCTTGTTCCGTGAATGCAACAGAAACCGTTCCAATAAGGGCTTGTAGAACTCTGCCTTAACAACCAGACTAGGTAGTCTCTTATATCACTGATGCACAGCAACAGGTCTGTTGATTCCACACAGGCCCAACAATACAAAGGGTATGTCTACACTAGAAAAAGTTAAGTTGACTTTGTTAAGTCGACTTAATAATGTCGACTTTAAGTCGACTTAAAGTCAACCTTATTAAGTTGACTTAACAAAGTGGCTCCTTTTAAATCGACTTTATTAAGTTGACTTAACATTGGACATAGGTGTCCACACTGGCATTAAGTTGACTTAATAAAGTTGACTTAAGAGCTATTAACCATGCACACGATCCTTAAGTCGACTTAAGCAGTTGATTTAAGGCTTAAGTCAACCTAAGGAGAGGTAGTTATTAAGTTGACTTAAGCTTTCATTAAGTCGACTTAATGGATTTCTTATCGACTTAATGACAGTGCAGTTGTGGACATGGAGTAATTTAGGTCGATTTAAGGGTCTTTAAGTCGACCTAAATTGCTAGTGTAGACATACCCAAAAGTTCTGACCCAGGGCAGCAGGGATCTTTCTCCATTTACCAGGGCTTCAAGCCAATCTTCTCTTTCCCTGGACCACAGCTTCCTTCTAAGTCTTCCCCTTTGTGTGGCACCTCTTGGGGGGGGAGAATCTAAAGGAGTACATGTTCTCCTCTATGGTCGTCTAGCCCTGGAGCTCTGAATTGTGGTCTGCCCTAAATCCAAGAATGCACAGCTTCATTTCACCAGACCGCTTCCCAGTGTTGCCAAAAGGCATAATTTTATCACAAGTCTCACAACATTTATTGCTTTACTTGGAGCCTGCTACTCTTATTCATTGAGCAGATGGCTTTTTCAGCTCCTGGAACCAGATTATTTGAGAGTAAAAGAGCTTTCATTTTTTAAAAAAATAAAAAAGCACAAATGTCTAGTATCTCATTGCTACATAGGAAATTTTGAAAATATGAACCGTATACACTTCAGTATCAGGAAGCAAATAAAGAAAACACAACATTTCTTATTTATTTTTAAAATCTCAGGTTATCTGAGCCAATCACATGATTTTGGAGAACCCAACTCATGATTTTTGCATGAATTTTCAGCACTTGAGGTTGCTAGTAGTGCACCTCTTAACACCTATCTGCCTGCTAGGTCTTCTTTAGACAAGTTTCATGCAAGTTCCACTTTCAGCTACTTTCCCACAGAGAACCACTACCAGTCCTTCTCCATTTTCTGGTCACTGGTGAACCTTCTCATAAGCCTGAGTGAGTGCCTTTTACCTGCTTTCCTTTTCCCAGCATGTCTTGCTCTCAGTCTCTGGCAACCACAGCTCCTTCCAGGTCTGATAGCATTGGGACCCCATAGTAGACTTCCTCTTGTTCTTAAAAGGTCAGCAGTGCTCTGATACTGGTTTCTTTTTTAAACTAATTACTTTCTCATTAGTTTTAAATAGACTGTGTAGCCTAGTGCAGAAGGTGTCTGCTTCATGTTTTGATGTAGTGAGTTCATACTTAACTCTATTCCACTAGGTGGCACTAGCCAACACATATACAGGAATGTGTTTGTTAGAATGGGATCATAATTTTCACTGTGCCATTAGTTTCTTGGCAGGTAGGATCCATACTGTCAGGTACAGGTTTTGCACAGTGCCTTCAATTCTTATGAATGCCTATCTATAATGGGCGTGACTGTCAGAGAACAATTTTAGCCCTGTTTTGATCCTCTAATAGTTCAATGTTCCTACCAATATCAAATTTAGATACTATACCATTTGTGCCTACTTACATATCAATTATTACAATGGTCAATAGAATAGGTCTCATTATGGGACTTGAGTGACATTTGAAGTTCAAATTTATAAAATAAAGCACATTTGAATTGGAAAAGATTGCTTCCCACAGTATATTTATTCATGTAGAGTCCAGTCTAATGTTAAATCACAAGAGTAATGACAGTTCTATTGGATTTGATTTCCATGGATTCATGCTAATAAGAACTCTGTGTGATAGCACTCAAAGGAACAGGCCCAAAGGTAGATACATTTCTCTGTTATGGTCACAAATGTCAAAAGTTCAATCCTTTTCCCTTTTAGGTTAACATACTAAGGAGGAGATGAAGTTAGGGAGTCAAAATTAAACAGGAGGCAAATAAGTTACAATTAGTTGTAGCCCACTATATGCCTATGGAGTCTCATTACTATTGCTTCAAAACTCTGTATTGCTGGCTACTAAGGAGGTAATCAGTAGAAATTTTCCACTTCAGGACTATCTTCAGCCAGTCATGAGCTCGAATTTTTCTTATATGTAATTATAGCAAATGATTTTACATTTCATTTCTTATTTAAAAATACTAAATAATTTACTTTGTACCTAATGACAGTGAAACAGAATGTTACAGCAAAGAGAAAAGAGATTTTCCAGTATAAGTGTCTTTGTGTGAAAAGAATATCTATTTCTCATCTATGTATAAACCCATATGCAATCAGCAACTGTGTAGCTAAAATGAACATATTTCCATTTATGAATTAAAAGTGTAAGATACTTAAATCCTTATACCAAATTAGTCCTCATTTGAACAGTCATTAATCTAATGTAGAAATTAAAATCATAAGAACTTGAAAATATCTGGAACACATTGAGGGAAAACAAACAAACCTGATAGGAATTATGTCTGTTTTTCTTGTACATTAAGAAGATGGTTCATACTTGGTGATTTTTTTCCTGAAAATGTGCTCTTTTTTCATGTTCTAGAAGAATGGAAGTAAAATGTATTGGAAATGGTAGCAATCATCTATGTTTAACGGTCATTCTGTCAAACTATCCACATTCTTACTGAACTATAGCAAGATAAAACCTCAATTGAAAGAGGCTTTAACTTACACTAATAAGAATCTGAACAATTCAGGAACAGATTTTTATTTGTATATGCATATGAGATATAGTTAAAGCAGATGCTGTCTTAACCATATTTCATTGTAAGCTTTACCAGTCATTCTTAAATCAATCTACCCTTGAAAAATTCCTGGAACACCATGAAGAAGCACATGACTTTAGCTAGAAGAAATATTGTCCTGACCTCCACTCCCGGGAATGAGGTAGCTTCTTTGGTTATCTTTCTCTATCCAGTCAAGAAGGTAATTCAAAGCCAGTGTTTGCATTACAACTGGAAGCCAAGAGCCACCACTTAAATGACATCTAATGCTCTTTACTGAAAGATCATGATCTGGATATATTCAAGGTAGGGCTGAATCTAAACAGTTATGGTAGGCAGTTGAACAACTGATGTTTTGACACTGTAAGTGTCCTATCCTGAATACCCAATAGTCTGAAACTGTGCTTATCTGTCCAACTACATTATATTTTTGGAGGTTTCTAAAAAATGATGTACTTTTTTCAGGTAACAAGGTCCTGACTCATTTAGGACTTTGTAGCTTAGTAACAGGACTGTGATTTTGATTTGGGAGTGAAGAGATTCAGCCAATAGTTTGGAATGCCAGATGATATACTTGCCTATTCTACTTAGAGTCTGAATTACTCTATCCTGAAAGTGACAAAGACATCTGATGAAGTGGGATTACACCCACAAAAGCTCATGCAATAAATACATTTGTTAGTCTTTAAGGTTATGTCTATACTTGCAAGTTAGTTCGAATTAAGGAGGCTTAATTCAAACTAATTTAAGCCGGGTCCACACTAGGCTTTCATTACCTCGAATTAAGGGCTTCCTTAATTTGAATTAGTAAATTTGATTACTTAGTTTGAACTAAGTCAGTGTGGCCATATTAGTTCAAACTAAGTGCTTAGTTCGAACTAAATGGCATCCTGACCTTCCTCCCTGGGTTCCTGACTCCAGGAAGAGCCCACCTTGGGCTACCACAGAAAGGTCCAAGTCCTGCCCCCACTGCTTCCCTGAGCTGGCCAGAGCAGCCATCTTGCTGCAGGCATGGCCCAGGGCAGTAGCACCAGCAGCCAGCAGCGATGCAGGGCACTTTCCTGAACCCACGAGGAGGTCCTCGCCCTCCTCAAAATCTGGGAGCAGGAGGCAATGCTTCCTCAATTCTGGGGCACCCACCGAAATAGGGCAGTATATGCCGACATCTCCCGGGCCCTGGCGGAGAGGGGGCACACCCAAGACACTGAACAGGTCCGGGTGAAGATCAAAGACCTCTGCCAGAGATATACCAAGGCCCGGGAGGAGAGCCTGCACCCGGGGTCAGATCCTACCACCAGCTGCCCCTACTACCAGGAGCTCCACGAGTTCCTGGCAGGGGGAGGACACTGGCCTGCCAGCCCACACCCTGGATTCCACCGAGCCCCCCTCCCTGGGTGATGAAGAGGAGGAGGGCTTGGTGGAAGAGGACATCATGCTGGAGCCAGGCGACACCAGCCACCCCGAGGGCACCCCACCAGCCCCAGACCCTGGAGCCAGCCCGGAGGTCATCCCGCCCTGGAGAAGGAGAAGGAGACAGAAGAAGACCTGGGTGAGGGGACATCACCCCAGGCACCTGTGGCAGCTGCTGGTGAGTGCTCCCTCTCTCCCTCCCTGCAGGCAAGGCTGGCATGCCTGTGGGACAGGCACCATGGGGGGACATGGCCCAGGGATGGTCAGGGTCCTGGGCAAGGGCTAGGGCATGGAGTCCCCCCATGGGGCAGAGGGGCCAGGGGCCATGTGGCAGGAGGGACCCAGACCCGGGCAGGGCAGGGGCATGTCAAGAGATGGGGTAGGGGGACCATAGTTGGGAGCGTCAAGGCCAGACAGCATGTGCCCAGCACTGCTGGCATGTGGCCTCAGGAGACACCCCCCGGGCAGGGCTGCCTGCAGCTCATTACTGTGGGCCGTGCACCTGACCTGGGCAGCACTGCACGGAGGCCTCTCCCCAGGCGGCCCCGTCCCAAAGAACAGGGATTGGGAAGCAGGGGGACGGTCAGGGCACAGTAGGTGCTGTCAGGCTGCGCAACATGCTAGCAAGCTAGATAATGGGAGGAACTCTTTTCTCTGCTCTTCTCCAGCAGCTCTGGCGCCCTTGCCACAGGTGGGGTTCGGGCATGGGTGGGTGGGAAGGAGGGATGGGTGGGGATCAGGCATTGGTGGGTGGGGGAGGTGAGGGTGCCTGGTGCCATGGCCACCCCTCAAGGAGGAAGTGGTCCTTGAACGCCTTCCCGATGAGGACTGCTCGCCGCTGGGGTCGCTGCATCTGGGGCATGTTGTTGGGCTGCTCGAAGTGGTCAGCGAGGTGTTGGGGTTCAGTCTCCCAGAAGTGGGGGACCCTTCCCCCCGTAGCTCACACAGATTGTGCAGCATGCAGCAGGCACTCACGACCACTGGGATGGTGTGCTTGGCCAGGTGTAGGCGCGTCAGGAGGGCCCACCAGCGCGCTTTGAGCCATCCAAAGGCTCACTCGATGCTGAGGCAGCACCTGTTGAGCCGTCGGAGGAGCAAGGGGTAGGCGAAGCAGGCACATGCCTAGGGCCCTGAGCTGCAAGGGGCCCCATCACCTACCGCAAAAGCCACGTCTGCCTTGGTCCGCAGCAGAAGGAGAAGCTGGCCCAGGGGGCCGGAGCTGTATGGGGGGAGCTGGGGCCAGGGTGGGGGGGAGGCAGGGTCACAGAGGGGGCCCCACAGGCCTACGGGGGTCTTGTGGGTCTATAGGGGGGCCCCACAATGGGCCTTCGGCTAGAGCCCCCAATAGCCAAAGGCTGCCTCTGGACCGTAGGCAGCATCTCCAATGATGATGATGATGGGGACCTGCACGTCCCTGAGGGTGACGGTGCTGGGTGGAGGAAGAAGGTGCCCTCCAGCATACGCTGGAACAATCCAGAGTTCCGGAGGACATGGGCACCGTGCGCCTTTCCCGGCCAACCGACATAAATGTTTGTGAAGATGCCTCAGTGGTCTACCAGCACCTGCAGGACCACAGAGCTGTAGCCCTTACAGTTCTGGTAGTCCTTGGCCCAGTGTTCGGGGGTTTGGACAGGGATGTGGGTGCCGTCCATTATGCCCCCACAGTTGGGGAAGCCAAGTGCAGCGAGGCTGTTGAGGGTATCGTGCAGGTTGCCTGGAGTGACAAGCAGGCTAGCAGGATCCAGTTGATGGCTCTGCTGACCTGTAGGAGGGCAATCTCCACGGTGGTCTTGCTAATCCCAAACTGGTGGACCACGGAGTAGAAGGAGTCTGGGGTCGCCATCTTCCAGAGCGTGGTGGCCACTCGCTTGGCGAGAGGCAGGGTGGGTCGGAGGTGGCTGTCCGTGCGCTGCAGGACTGGGATGAGCTTGTGGAACAGCTCCAGGAAGGTCCGCTTGCTCATGTGGAAGTTGTGCAACCACTGTTCATCATCCCAGGTGGTGAGGACGACGCGGTCCCACCAGTCGCTGCTGGTTTCCCATGGCCAGAGGTGACGGGGCATGGGGGCTCCATCAGCCCGGCAGCTTGCAGGGCCAGCATGGTGGTGGTGCTGGTGTCTGCCTCCGCACTGTCGGGATCCAGGAACACAGTGATCCACGCAAAGAGAGTGCTGGGTGCTGCTTAGCAAGTGTCCAGCACCGTCCTGACAAGCTGCATGAACAGAGTGCGGTTCATGACCTCCTCGTGCTGCATGCTGCCAAGCACAATGGAAGCTCCTGATCTCACTTCTCCTTTTATTGGGATTGGCTGGGAAAATGGGCCCTCTAGGCTGCCATGTTGCCAACTTCCCATGGGGCACCCATCCTAAGTCAAACTAGCAAGTGCCCTGCATGGCCATGCTAGTTCGAATTGGAATTCCGGTGTGGCCATGCTAGTTCGAATTAACTTAATTCGAACTAACTCGACTTAGTTCAAACTAGCATTTGTAAGTGTAGACATAGCCTAAAAGAGCCACAGGACTCCTGGTTTGTTTTGCTGAACTAAACTAACACGGGGACCCCTCTAGAGAGTGTATCAGCTAAGTCCTTTTTTGGAGATGAAAGGGAACAGTATCTCACACAGCAGAAGCTCATAAAAGGCAATCTTTGTTAAGATACACAACATTGTAGCTGATGATAAAAAAATACCATAGTGTGTATTCCAGTTCCAACTCTGGAACTCTTATACCATACAGCTCATAATAGTCTGTATTGTATTAAGTGTTTATATTTTTTTGACTCTGACTTTCAATTTAAAAACCGCATTGTATTATAATTTAGTAAAAAGACATTTGGTTTTTGAAGAATTTAGTATTTTGGATGTCCCTCCTTTGAACAGATGGCTATACGTGTGCTGTTTCAAGGGTAAACCAAGTCAGGTGGGCCTAAGGAGTTTTCTCAGTAATAAACAGTTGAACCTATAAAATCTCCTAAAGTGGGCAACAAATTACCTACTCATAGAAATAAGGCTGGAAATGATGTAGTCAGCAAACATAAGATGGCATAGGGCTTTCTGGGCCTCAGAGTTTTAGGGTAACCCCAGTAATAGAGATGTAGCCTAAAAGTTCCCTCAGGACCTAGGTTTTCATCTCTGGGCATGCACACTGCTGCCTTACTCTAGGCATCTGGACACCTATTTCTTGCTTAAGTCCCAAAGTGGTCCACAAACCTGAGGGAGATAAGTAGGGGAACACCTATCATGGGTGTGTGGCCTAATCTATTAGGTGGCCTACTGGATTGGGCTTGATTCAAAATCTGACTAGAGGAGAAGTAATGATGAAGGTGGCAATTACTGGTTAGAGAACTCACCCAGGATATGGGAAACTGAGGTTCTGTTTTCCTGAGGGTGTTGTGGGAGAGGTTGTCATGGGCGATATCAAGGTTGCCAACCCCTGCTCTAGGACAAAGTTTGTTGAGTATGGTGGGATTTAAACAAGGAGAGGGATGTACAGGATCAGGGAATATGTTCCCAGCTTCATGGTGTGATGATGTCATTCTCACCGTCAAGCCTACATTGTGAATTTATCTACTACTCCACCATTTACTTCTCTCAATCCTTTCTCCTTACTGCTACTTCTTTATTCTCTGCTATACATAGCCCTATATGGCTGGAACACTTCCTCACTTCTTCTCATCAATGTACCTCCTTCTTCTCCTTTAAATGAACTTTAAAAATAAGGGTTTCTAGGAATCCTGCACACCTTGTGCTGGTCACCTATAATTTCTTCAGACTCTTGTCTAAATTAATTATTGTTCCATGTCTTGAGTTTTTAATTCATTTTTTGGTCTCCCTCAGGATATAATTGGCCAAGATATTTAAGAGTAATTAGTGATTTTTTGTGTGTGTGCGCTTTAATTAATATGTGGGTGGCCAACTTGAGTATCTTGCAGGGGCTTGTTTTTCAGAGACTGATTCTCAGTACTTCCTGAATATCAGGCTGCTTTCTAGAATCTCAGTTATGGCGTACTGCATTATAATAAGAGTTCTTGCTGAGTTTGGTGGGCTATTGGTTATCACCCTGAGGGCCACGTTCCACTGGGCAGGTCTTTCAGGCCAGACTCTCTTTTAATCAGAGGTGCAGGGAAGTGGGTAAGCTGCTTGTGTCCTAGCAGTAGTAGGGAACCTAGGTCTGCTTCCTCTACCAGGCTCCAATCCAGTGACCTAGGAGAGTCTACACAAAAAAATAAATGGACAGAAGTCTAACATCAGAAATCACAATGTCAAAAAACCAATAGAGGAACACTTCAATCTCCCTGCTCACTCATTGATGACTTGTTAATAGCTGTGCTCAAACAAATACCCAATTGCAGCTTCAAAGAGAAACTGCAGAACAAGAATTTATATGTAAATTCGACTCAGTTGCCTTAGGGTAAAGCAGGGACTACACATTTTTTCTCTCATTACAACAGGTGATTTGACCTCACTTTCCTCTATATGCTGTTCCCCAGTGTTTGAATCTTAACAACTATTTTGATTTGCTGTTACAGTCTGGCCTGATCCTATGTCATACACTTCCTTGCATTTAATTTCCTCCCATTCTGTAAGTTCCCCATCTTCAAAGCATCTGACAAAGTGGGATTTTCTCCCATGAAAGCTCATGTGATAAATACATTTATTAGTCTTTAAAAGTGCCACAGGACTCCTTGCTTGTTTTGCTGATCCCTAATGGTGCCCTTTGAGTTAGCCTGCCTGGGTACCTTCCTACCACTTGCTTTTTCTTCCCAAGTCTCCTATCCAATATAAGTTAAAAATAAAAGCCAGCCAAACTGTCAGCCCCAACTGGACTCAGCATGCAATCTTATTCCCTCAGGGAGGCTTCTCCAACACCTTTGTCAGGAGCCTTCAGAGTAGGTCTGTTCTTGTCCCTACCTTCTTCTCTTCTGAGCTGGATTGCTCCCTTTTCACGTCTTTCTCTCATTGAAGAATGTTCTGCAGGGCTGAAAGGGCCAAGCTACGTGAGTCCAGTACCATCTTCAGGGCTGTCCTTTGGGAGGGGGCGAATGAGGCGATCACTCCCGGCCCCGCGGTTATGTGGGCCCCGTGCTGTCCCGCTCTCAGCAGGGCAGTGTGGGGCCTATGCTGCGGCCTCCTCACGGCCGCGCTTCCCCCTGTTCCCTGCTGCTTTCGGCAGCAGGGCAGGTCAGAAGCGCTTTCCTGGGCTGGCCCTGCCCCTCACTCCAAGGACAGAGCAGGCAGGCCCAGGGGCAGGCAGGTGCGCGGGTCCCAGCCTCTGGGCTGGCCTGCTACATCCTGCCCAACACCCCTAGCCATGGCCTCATGTGGCCGGACAGGCTCCTGCTCCGGCGGCGGCCTTGGTTCCCCGGCTGGGGCACTGGCCACAGCAGTCTGGGGTCCTGGCTGCATCTGGAGTGGTGGTAGCCTCAGCTGGGGGTGGCTCCCCACTGCCTGGGGCCAGGACCGTGGCCGCGCTGCTCCGGGCTGTGGCCGTGGCCTCGGCTCCCTGTCGCCCCGGGCTGCAGCCACTCAGCTCCTCGGGGCCGGGGCCGCAACCTTGGCTGCCCGGGGGTGGGGTCGCGGCCTTGATGTCCTGGGCTGTGGCCGCTGCTTCAGCTCCCCGGTGCCCCGGCCACTGCGGCTTTCAGGGCTGGTTCCCCCGGGTCGATCAGGGTCCATAGGGGGTGGAGCAGGCCGGCCCTCGCACTCCCCACCAACATGGGGGGGCAGGGGCCCCACCTAGGCCAATTGGCAGCCGTGGCCCTGGCCCTGGCCTTGGCCCCAGGTAGTGAGGAGCCAGCCTTGGCCGAGGCTACCTGACTGTCTTATATTCTCTTTGGCCTGGAGTCAGGTATTAACTCCCCATCACACACCAAAGTTGACAAGCACTTTTGAAATCTTGGTGTTAGTTCTGTGAGGTTAAGAGCTTATCTCAAGATACATTTTGTAAGTAATAATTATAAATATTAACTACCGATAGGTTCAGATTACTGTGATTTGATTTTGGCAAAACTTTAGTTGTGTTATGTGCCAGGTCAAAATCTAAACTTGTCCCATCTTTGGGCTTGGCGTCAAGGCCTATAGGAACACAGACTCTTTATTTTTTCCATGTTTCCCATCCTCACCTTGATATGATCAAGTTACAGCAATAAAAGCAGATTTTCAGCTGTTGACCTATGCCAGCTGAAGATCTGGTGCACTATTAAAATATCCCCGTTAAATAATTCTTCCTGCCCTGTTGCTAAGGCTCGGAGTAAGATAAAAAATAAAACAAAAAGTCCTCAACTGAGCAAATCCATACACTATCTAAAAGAATCTACTAATCCAGGTCACTATATTGCCAATTTACACATAAAATCATGAAGTTAGGGAACATGAGCGTTTCCCAAACTGATGTTGAAGTATGTTAAAAAAAAAAAAAAAACAGTTCTTAATATTGCCAAAATACAAGTATACCATATAATAAATGAGTCCCAGGCATTAACAAAAATGAATTTTTGTTTTCTATCTGAGTATATAGATGACCCTCATCAGCCTAGAAACTGAGTACATATGTGCATGTGAAAGCATGTAAGAAGCCATCCCCAACAGAGCAAAAATACATACAAATTCTAACAATTTGATTACTTCCCTGACTATGCCAAAAATGGAGCCCTCCATCAATCCCTGAGGCCCTCAATTAAAACAGAGCATCACATACTCCCAATATGTCCCAACAATAAATTGTGTCTCCATATGAACTTTTCAGAGCTTTGTCATACTTTGACTTACTACCCTTTACAATGCCTTCTGGGGACAGATATCTCCTTCCTTCCTCTCTTGCCTTCTCTCAAGTTAATAATAGAGTTTTTGACAAATTATTTGTTGACTTTTTTCTGGATTTCCACAAACTATAGTGCTGGTTGTAAATGTTACCCATTGAAATATCCTGGGCTCACACCACTCTGCCTCTGGGACTGCTCCCCCTGGTCAATAGGACCAGTGTAGTATAAGGCGTGCCATTAGGTTTAGTTTCATTAGTTGGTTTAGGCTTAGTTTTGTTAAATTGTATTTTATTAGCTTGTATAAGTTGTAGTCCTGTTAGAATTAAATTTTGTGTCTGTGTTTAGTGGTAATTAAGTGGGATACTTGTTTGCCATTATCTGTTATATTGTGTGGCCATAGTTAAGCTAGATTAAAGATAATTGTTTTGTTTTTCCTTCTTTCTGTTGTTCATTATTAGCATAAGTTGTATAGTTGTTGTTAAGTTGTTAAATAAGTGCCTCTGTGTCTTCATCTCTCCTCGAACACCCCAAGTCCTCTGCTGCTGTTTCCCCTTCTCCCTGAACTTCCAAAGCCCCTTGCTGCCTTTCTTCTTTGATTCCTCTGCGTTTAGCCTGCAGGCTCCTGAAGACTGCTCTGAGCCTCACCCTGCAGGGCTTCAGTGCCTCTTGCTGCATCCCTTGCAGCTGTACTCTTCCCTCTTCCTCTGCCACTGATTACTCACCCCACCCCCACCCCTGTTCCTTAACCCAGCCTCTAGGTACACTCTTACAGACTGCCTGCCACTGCAGTCCTACAAATGAAGTCATCAATTCTCATCTGTACTATTACACTTGTGTAAATTCACTAATCACCCTTATTGTGCAATTTTACTGACATTTGTATCTCATTCATATTCGTAAAACCCCATTGGTTATCACTGCCTTTACTGTACCTCTACATCTATGCCACTGTGACATATTGCTTTCTTTTTGTAGAATCGCTAGCCACCAATTGTGACTCGCTGTGACACCTCTTCATTTTCACACTGCTTAATAAGAGAAACCCCCTCCCCAACTACCTACTGTGACAAACCCCATACACCCCATTATTGCCTACTGTGACAAACCCCATACACCCCATTGTTAAATTTTACTGTTTTACATTTTTTCAATAAAGATTGATTTGTACCCCACTGTTGCGGTAATTGCCCCCCAAGATCCACTACCTGTTGGCAGGGACACCCTGAAGAATTTCAATTTTTTTCTCTCAAGAATTGTTTTTCTGGTTTTTGACCAGCTGCTTTTAAAAATAAGAATGGAACATAGCTAGATCTTTAGAATTCAATGCCTTACTATTTATTCATAGAGACAAAGATGCCAACAACAGAAGGGACCATTGTGATTATGCAGCCTGAGTTCTTGTATAAAACAGGCCATAGAACGTTCCCAAAATAATGTCTAGAGTAGATCTTTTAGAAAATATCCAATTTTTATTTTAAAGTTCTCAGTGATGCAGAAACCCACCATAACTCGCGGTAAATTATTTCAATTATGAATTATACTCACCATTAAAAATTCACACTTTGTTCCCAGTCTGAATTTTTTGAACTTCAACTTCAGCCATTGGATCATGTTATACTTATACCTTTCTCTGCTAGACTGAAGACTCCATTATTAAATATTTGCTCCCTTCGAAGCGTCTGATGAAGTGGCATTTTCTCCCATGAAAGCTCATGTGATAAATAAATCTGTTAGTCTTTAAAAGTGCCACAGGACTGTTTGTTTTTTTTTATTATAACTAGGTTTGCTAGACATGAATTAGGTTGTTGTAAGTGATCTCATACTGTTGTTAGTTTACACGTAATTTGCTATTTTCTGGAATATTCTGTTGCAGTTGGTTGTATCTTTTTGGCATTGTTTTTTTAAATCTTATAAACCTTAAAACAAAGGATAAATGTAAATAAAGTAAATGAAAACACTTTCAAAATTATTTCAGAAATAAATACCCTGTAGATAACTCCATCTAGGAGTCAGAACAGATGGCTGCAAATAGAGGCCTTCATCCAGCAAAGCACTTAAGCACATGTTTAACTTTAAACTTCTTAAATTCCAAAGGGGTAGCTGTGTTAGTCTATTGTAGAAAGACAACAGAGTCCTGTTAGTCTTTAAAAGTGCCACAGGACTCTGTTGTCTTTAAACTTCTTAGTAATCTGATTTAATTCAGTAAGATTACTCAGGTGTTTAAAGTGAAGTATGTGCTTAAAGGCTTTGCTGGATCAGGGCCAGAGTTAATAATTCATAATTATCACCGTTAGGTAACTGAATTATATGTATATATGAAGTTTATTCCTTATTTAATCGTATGCAGAAATAGATGGCCAGGCCACATGACTGCATGTACTCAATTAAGTATTCATTTGTAATATAAAATTCATTCTTTTGTAAAAATATTGCTCCATCACATGCAACAGAATGAAAGTCCTAATAGCACGTGGCTGACTTTGGATCACATACTGGAGCTCTAATCATTATAGACAACAGAGTCCTGTGGCACTTTTAAAGACTAACAGATTTATTTATCGCATGAGCTTTCGTGGGAGAAAATCCCACTTCGTCAGACGCTTTGAAGATAGGAAAGTTACAGAGTGGGAGGAAATTAAATGCAGGGGAGTGTATGACATAGCATCAGGTCAGGCTGTAACAGCAAATCAAAATAGGTGTTAGGATTCAAAACACTGGGGAACAGCACATAGAGGAGGGGGAGGTCAAATCACTTGTTGTAATGCGAGAAAAATCCATAGTCCCTGTTTAACCCCAAGACAACTGAGTCAAATTTGCATATAAGTTCGAGTTCTGCAGTCTCTCTTTGAAGCTGCGATTTGTTATTCATCTGTTTCAACACAGCTATTAACAAGTCGTCAAGGGAGTGAGCAGGGAGATTGAAGTGTTCCCCTACAGGTTTTGCAGTGTTGCAATTTCTGATGTCAGATTTGTGTCCATTGATTCTTTGGCGCAGAGACTGTCCTGTCTGTCCAATATATAAGGCAGAGGGGCATTTCCGGCACATGATGGCATAAATCACATTGGTGGATGAGCAGGTGAACGAACCCTTGATGGAGTAGTTGGCATGATTAGGCCCTGTGATGGTGTCATCAGTATAGATATGAGGGCAAAGTTGGCAGCGTGGTCTGCTGCAGGGCTGTGTTCCTGCTTTAGTGTTTCTGTTGTGTGATCTGTAGTTGCTGGTAAGTATCCTTTTAAGGTTAGGGGGCTGTCTGAAAGCAAGGAGAGGTCTGTCTCCTAAGGCTTGAGAGAGTGAGGGATCCCTAACACCTATTTTGATTTGCTATTACAGCCTCACCTGATGCTATGTCATACACTCCCATGCATTTAATTTCCTCCCACTCTGTAACTTTCCTATCTTCAAAGCGTCTGACGAAGTGGGATTTTCTCCCACGAAAGCTCATGCGATAAATAAATCTGTTAGTCTTTAAAAGTGCCACAGGACTCTGTTGTCTTTTTAAAAACATCAGGTTTGAAGCAATGCACATTTTGTCCTCTAGATGGCATTATATTGCAAGAAATATTTTCAGTCTATTTGTAATAATCTTCAAACATCCATTTTTTGACAGTTTCAAGAAAATTTTTAAGCTTACCCTCTTTTGTTTTTCTTAAAATGTTCTTTGTCTTAGTAAATATAACTAACACTTACTAAAGAATAATAAGAATTAACCAGAAACATTAAATCTAATCTACACATTATAAAAATATAACAAAAATACATTAACAGTCAAATTTCAGGAACTGCTTAGTGCTTTTACAGAAAATGATACATAATAATAACAATGTCTTATTTCAGATTGTTTATTCTCTATTACCTTGCTCCTGTGACGAGCTCTGTATGTAGGTTGGAGGAAAATAAGAAAAATAAATGAAAAAATAAGGGACAATGGTTTATTTTTGCACCTCTAGACCTATTGCTCACAAACAGAGAAGAATTGATTGGGGAAGTAGAAGTAAATGGCAACCTGGGCAGCAGCGACCATGAGATGGTAGAGTTCAGGATCCTGATCAATGGAAGGAAGGAAAGAAGCAGAACACACACCCTGGACTTCAGAAAAGCAGATTTTGGCTCCCTTAGGGAGCTGATGCGCAGGGTCCCATGGGAGGCTGATCTGAAGGGAAATGGTGTCCAAGACAGCTGGCTGTATTTTAAAGAAACCCTGTTAAAGGCACAGGAAGATAACATTCCGATGTGCAGAAAGAACAGCAAATGTGGACGGTGACCAGAGTGGCTTACCAGGGCACTCTGTGGGGCACTGAAATATAAAAGGGAAGCTTACAAGAAGTGGAAGTTTGGACAGATGACAAGGGAGGCGTATAAAGATATTGCTCGGGACTGCAGAGATAAAATCAGAAAGGCCAAAGGACAATTGGAGTTGCAGCTAGCAAGAGATGTGAAGGATAACAGAAAGGGGTTCTATAAGTATATCAGCAACAAGAAAAGGATCAGAGGTGGTGTAGGTCCCTTACTGAATGGGGCAGGCATCCTCGTGGAGGATGATGTGGAAAAGGCTGAAGGAGTCAATGCTTTTTTTACTTCAGTCTTCACAGGGAGGGCCAGCTCCCAGGCTACTACATGGGGTAACGCGGAATGAAGAGAAGAGTGGCCCTCGGTGATGGAAAGTCAGGTTATGGAATACTTAATGAAATTGGATGTGCACAAGTCCTTGGGGCCGGATGAACTGCATCCGAGGGTGCTGAGGGAGTTGGGGGAAGTGATTGCAGAGCCGCTGGTCATTATCGTTGAGAACTCGTGGCGAAACGGGGTGGTCCCAGAGGATTGGAAAAAGGCAAATATAGTACCTATCTTTAAGAAAGGGAAAAAGGAGGATCCGGGGAACTACAGACCGGTCAGCCTCACCTCAATCCCTGGGAAAATCATGGAGCAGGTCCTCAAGGAATCCATCCTGAAACACTTGGAGGAAAATAGAGTGATCAGGAACAGTCAACATGGATTCACCAAGGGCAAATCGTGCCTGACCAACCTGATTTCCTTCTATGATGAGATGACTGGATTTGTGGATGCGGGAAGAGCCGTTGACATGGTATACCTTGACTTTAGCAAGGCTTTTGATACGGTTTCCCACAGCATTCTCGTCAGCAAGTTAAGGAAGTATGGGTTGTACGAGTGGACCGTAAGGTGGATCGAAAACTGGTTAGATCAACGGGCTCAGCGGATAGGAATCAATGGCTCGATGTCTGGTTGGCAACCGGTAACGAGTGGAGTGCCCCAGGGGTCGGTCCTGGGGCCGGTTCTATTCAACATCTTCATTAATGATCTTGATGATGGAATAGACTGCATGCTGAGTAAGTTTGCGGATGACACCAAGTTGGGGGGAATGGTAGATACTCTGGAGGGCAGGGACAGAATCCAGAAAGACTTGGACAAATTGGAACACTGGTCCAAAAGAAACCTCATGAGGTTCAACAAAGAGAAGTGCAAAGTCCTGCACTTAGGACGGAAAAATCCCATGCACTGCTACAGGCTGGGGACTGATCGGCTCAGTAGCAGCGCTGTAGAAAAGGACGTGGGGGTTATGGTCGACGGGAAGATGAATATGAGCCAACAATGTGCCCTTGTTGTGAAAAAGGCCAATGGCATATTAGGCTGCATCAGTAGGAGCATTCCCAGCAGATCGAGGGATGTGATAATTCCCCTGTATTCGACACTGGTCAGGCCACATCTGGAATACTGTGTCCAGTTTTGGGCTCCCCACTACAGAAAGGATGTGGACAAATTAGAAAGAGTCCAGCGGAGGGCAACAAAAATGATTAGGGGGCTGGGGCACATGACTTATGAGGAGAGACTGAAGGAACTAGGCTTATTTAGTCTACAGAAGAGAAGACTGAGGGGAGATTTGATAGCAACCTCCAACTACTTGAAGAGTTGCTCCAAAGAGGAGGGAGCTAGGCTGTTTTCGAGGGTAACAGAGGACAGAACAAGGAGCAATGGTTTCAAATTACAGCTGGGGAGGTCAAGGCTGGATATTAGGAAAAACTTTCTCACTAGGAGGGTGGTGAAGCATTGGAATGGGCTATCTAGGGAGGTGGTAAAATCTCCATCTTTGGAGATTTTTAAGGCTCGGTTAGACAAAACCCTGGCTGGGGTGATTTAGGGGGAGAGGTCCTGCTTTTTAGCAGGGGGTTGGACTAGATGACCTCGTGAGGTCCCTTCCAACCCTATGATTCTATGATTTTATCGGACATTTAGGGAAATAATATTTCCCTTAGCATATCACATATTTCTCTCTCAAGCATACATTTCTGCTCTAAGTATACAATGCAATTATCATAAGCTTCCATTTAGTGTTTCCAAAGGTATTTAATATCAATTTTAACATATTTCAATATATGTTATTGGATGTATGATCACCGTAAGGGAATCACCAAGGAAATAAGAGATGAGTGGTCACCCTATCTGATTAATTTTTATAATATATTTGTATTACTCTAGTGCTTACAAGTTGTGGTCATAGAGCATGACCGTCATGAGCAAAGTTGTGGACTAACACAGAACAAAAAGATGATGCCTTGCCCCAAAGAACTTACAAGCTAAGTATGAGACAAGAGATAACAGGTGGACGAATGGGGAAACACAAGGCAATGAGCTAATAAGTCCATTATCCATGGTGAACCCTATTCGAGTCAACAGGGCTCCATGCAGGTTGGTTCAAGGCCCCTGTGGTAGTTGTTTGCTTCTCATTGCCATGTTAACCTGTAACTCACTGTATTTCCATCAAGTTCCAGTGGGGTAGCCATGTTAGGATAGTTCAGCAAACCAAACAAGGGTGCATCTACACTTGTAAATTAAGTCGACTTAAGCTTGCTTATGTCGACTTAATTTACTCTGCATCTACACTACACTTTCCTTAAGTCGACTTAAGCAAGCTGCTTAAGTTGACTTAAGGAAAATTAAGTCGACTTTATAAAACCTTGTTTTAAGTCGACTTTTGGCTTAAGTCGACTTTCTAAAGTAGACTTGAGCCAGACCTGGAGTAGCCCTAAGTCAACTCTAAGTCAACTTAGGGCTCTCCAGGACTCCCCCACGTCCTTCCCTGCCAGGGGGTGGCACAGGGAGAGCCTGGCATGCCCCCCCCACAGGGCAGGGCAGAGCCCTGCCCACCCTTCCCCTATGCCCTGCTAGGGTCCCTGTCCCCCTTTGCCACATTGTACCCAGGTATAATGGGGCAAAGGTTGAGCCCCCTGGCACTTGGCACTCCCCCTGCCACCATGGACCAGTCCATGGTCCCCCTAGTCCCTGCAAGTCAACCTAAGCATCCAGTGCGGACGCTTTAGGTCGACTTTGTAGGGTACCCCCAAAGTCGACTTAAAATTTAAGTGTAGACATGCTAAGTCGACTTAACAAAGTTGACTTAGCTAAGTCGACTTAAATTAACAAGTGTAGACATAGCCAAGGAGTCTTGTGGTACTTTTAAAGACTAACAAATGTATTTATTGCACGAGTTTTCATGGGAGAGATCCCACTTGTCAGACACTTGAAAATGGAAAAAAAGTATAGGTGGGAGGGATAAATGCAGTGAAGTAAGTGTAATCACAGCATCACGTCCGATTAGTTCAGCAAATCAAACAGCTTTTACTGATTCCAACTGAGTGGAATAATAGAAAGGGAGGGTGAGAGAGGTGACAATCACTGTTTATAATGAGAAAGCCAAGAAGTATCCCTATTCAAACCTGAATTGATGGTATCAAATTTGCATATGAATTTTAACTCTGAAGTTTCTCTTTGAAGTCTTGACCTAAAATAAGCCTGTTCAAGGATAGCCATAGATAAATCCATTACAAGGCAGGCTTTTCACACACACTGTCCTATCAGCATGTATGAGCGAGGGAGTGGTTCCACTATTGTCAGGAATTTTCCTGACTTCTATATTACCCTGGTGGAAGAAGATGACAAAAGGATCTAACTCCTTACCCTACCTTCCTTTACCCAGGTATCTGTCTGACCTTGTGAACTCCTCTTCCACGCTCCTGTCCATCAGAGTCCTCGTAATTCCCATAGGGCTGAGCCCAGGATCCCTGGGAAACTTAACAATCAGTCTTGTTGTGGGTCACTCAGGACAGGGGCTAGCATGTCCCCTGGAGTACTTTCTCCATTCTGGCCACTTCCCTGACCCAGTGATTACTATGCTGAGTTTAAAGCACATACAATTCAACATGCAGCAACTGTAAAGAAATAAGGGGAAAACTGAAAAAAGTTAAGAATGCCAGGAATCCCACATGATGGACAGGGGGAAACTGTGCACAATATTCTCTGGGACTCAAGAAAATTCATCCTATTCCTTATGTGTCCCAGACCTCTTTCTCATGACCTGGATGCCCTGTGATGATATCACAGATAAGACACCTACTCTGGCAGCAGCTACACACCCTCAGGACTAGGTAGTAGGATCTCTTTTCTTAGTCTCAGGCCTTCCATCAGATACATGTTACCCCCTTTCCCAAGACTTGCTTTGTCTGGTGACATCATCCTCTGCTGGGCCCTCTCTGCACTGGGTATCTCCTCTCCACAGCTGCTCACTGCTCTCAGCTGGTATCTGCTGTTCCTACTTTGTCCCACAGCTCCCTGCTGTAGCTCAGTCTTGGCTCATCATCAGTGGGGGGGCAGAGAGGGGGGGGAGTGTGCACTGATCCAGATCCCCAGTTCTATGCTGTTTTTCTGCCTCCAGCTCACTCTGCCTTTTGACTGCTTCTCTGGCCTGCTATGCTCTCCCCAGCTCAGCTCTGTCCTCTTGCAGTCTCCTTGGCTCTGCCTTACGCTGCCCTGGCCCTCACTTAGGACCTGTCCCTGGGTTCTTGATTCTGCTTGCCCTATCTTCCCAGTCAATCCAGCAGGTTTGGAAGGGTGGCCTCTCACCTTGGCTTGGGGAACTGTCAGTCTCAGGATCCTGACTCCTCTTCAATTCATTTCTGTTCTGCCAGTTTTGGAAGAGGGCCAACAAAAAACCCACTAACTTTCATTCAGAGGCTAACAGTGCCCTTACACATGCCTCTGCACTCTTATGGGGTCAGAATAGAGTTCCTCTAGGAGTAATGGAGCAGTGGAAGTCTGAGGATTATTGAGGGTGGGTGGGAGGGACAAGGGCAACCTCCCACATTCTTTCCTTTTACTCATCAACCTCCCTTATTGTGCCACATCACCTTCTGAGTTCATTCCCCATTCTGTTCCTTTTCAGATCTTCCCAGTCCAGTTTCCCCCAGTCACTAGCAGCTGTGCAAGGCTCTTCTGTATCTGGACTGGCTCTAGGAAGGGAATACATTGAAGGTAATCAGCAAGGCAGTCAAAGCAAAAGCATGCAAGCTGAGGGAAGGCAAGAGGGGCTGCCAAATGCACGAATGTCTTGCAGGATGGCAGCCACTTGGAAACACTGAACTGAGTCCCATAGGTTGAGGGGAAAAACCAGCAAAATCCTGAAATTACAAAGACCAAATAGGAGCCATGGCAGAGGGAAAGTGAGCAGCTCCCTTTCTTTTCCTCTGCTCTTGCAGCATCTGCCCTCCACTCAGCACAATCATTCACCACTCAACATCAGTACTCAGACCCACCACCCACAAACAGACCCACAAGTCCTAACAAATCATAGAACCAGCATTTTCTTGTTGAGCTCCTACAATATTTTGTATCTGCAAAGGATTGGAGGATTTGGGGGTCACAGCAAGAAACTCCATGTGATTATTTTGGATACCTGATGGAAAAGAAGATGAGAACCCTAAAATGACCCTAGGCATTGGTCCCATGCAGAAAAGTAGCCCTCCTAAAAATGGAAAGTATTGGGGAAGATGCTGGCTTTGCTGCAGTTACTGGCTACCTGTACAATTTTCAGTGGAATTAAAACATGACTGGAGAAGAAGAAAACATGCTTCAAAAATCTTCTTTATTTACTCTTGGCCTGTATTTTGAAACTCTGTTCCAAAGAAGGAAAACATCATGACTGGCAACCCAATATAATCACAAATCTCAATTAATTATCTTTTCCCCATCTCATGTGGAGAATATATTTTCCTATGTGTTTAATTTTGCTTGACGGACAAGAGTTCTATAAAAGGTGATACAGGATTTAAGGACTAACAAAGACATGCCTAAGGGAAAAGCTGTTAACTTCATTACTTTCAACTTAACTTAATAAGTAGTACTAATTCAAACAGGAAGAGGTAATGAGGAGCCACAATCAAAATTGTGCCATCAGTTAACACTGTTATAAAAATGTGCTTTTAGCTTCCTAAAATACAAGGAGATTATAAATGTTCAAAGCAATAGATTTTTAAAATTTAGCTGTTTAGTAGGTACTAGAACTAATGAGGAAAATGATTAATAAACATTTTCACAAATTCTAAACTGCATTTAAATTTGGCCACTTTCCCCTCCCCATTTTGTTCACTTTCCCACAGACATTAATGAAATCAGGTTTAGATCTCACAAATGCTGAGGAAGGACAAGTTGGGCAAATAGATAAACAAGAATATAGGGGTTCAGTATTCATTCCAGAAGTGTTTGCCTCCACCCCATTTAAAAAGTTTCAATCA
>ML685802.1:1270394-1289319 GCA_007922175.1 Pelusios castaneus | reverse complement strand
AATATATGCCTAAACTGCTGGGGGAGTAGCATTTAGGCAGCCATCTCTCCCACTGTCTAGTTGCAAAGGAATATGAAGTGTGATTGGTATATCACTTTGGTGATTGCTGGCTTATGTATCAACCATTTGGGGAAATAGGTGGCTGCAACATAGAACAGATTTCAAGGTGCTGTTAAATTGCACTAAGAACAGAACTTCCACTTCTGGCCTCCGGGTTACTGACTTACTTCAATAACTACATTCAAGTGACAATTTCCCTAATGAAGATGAGTCCTTAGTTACATTGAAAATGATACTCAACTGCCTTGCAGTTCGTGGAGTCATTTCCATCTGTGTAAAGTGAATATAAAATGCTGTGAACAGTAGCATTTTACTTGCTTTGTAAAGGGGAAAATAATGAAACAAAGGTAAGGTGATTTTCCATCTGGAAAATGATCTTAATAATAGTACTAAACTCTCACATAGCACTTGTTTGCTGTTGTTTTGTCAAAAAGCTAACTGAACTATCCCTGTTATTGTTGATATTGGTAAACAGCTGTAAAAATGAATTAACTCGTTAAGGACCTGATCCTATAATCCATTTTCAGGTGAGTAGATAGTGCTCATGCAAGAAGTCTTTTTGAAGATATCTTCTTGCCTCCTTACCTAGAACTACTGCCCTGTCCCCATTCACCAAGAAAGCGGTCTCCTGCTTAAAACCCAAGCTCTTGAATCCTGCCTCTCTGCCCATCATTTATGTTCCCCACAGCCTCCTTTGCCAAAATTGCTGGTTTGTGCTTTGTTTCAGTTTCTTTGTCTTACCTAATATTGACTGTACCCTCTTTGGGGCAGGGAACATGTCTATGTCTTTGTAAAATGGCATGGAATTTTATTGTGTATGTTCAGGAGAATGATCCACCTCTTGGGAATTGCAGCTCATCCTCAACTTCTCTTGAAGTAAGAGGTAGATGAGGGTACAAAGAATTTTACAGGATAGGTACCCAAGTATTCTGTAATAACATCACAGAAATGAACTAATAGTAATTAAAAAGTTCCATGGGGCTGATGGGGGGAAGATACTGTGGAAGTTAGCTGCTGTGTTGGGCCTGTCCTTGACCATTCCCTATCTGCCGTTTCCAGGCTCTGCACAGCACCCATACAGGTCCTTCTGCAAAGGCAGGGTGAAAGTGGGGAAAGATGCAATGGAGGCAGTATTTCCACATTCTTTCCTCCCTCATACTGAGATCTATCCACAGTAGCACAGCTCTCTTCATCTACAGGAGAGGGTAATATGACTGAGAGCAGAATAAGGCCCAACACATTGATAAATGCATGTTTATTTGGCCTTTCTCATATTATTTAAATCTAAATCTGTTCTGTGCAGTCACTAGGTTGAATTGCTCATATCGTCTTTTAAGTATTTTGTCTGAAAAGGCATGATGAGTAGTGATAATTTTAAGAAGTATTAATTAGTGACTAATACAGCATAGCATAACATTTTACCTGTCTGGGGAGTCTTTTCTCCCTGACAAATGATTGAAATGCCCAGTGAGGTAAAAGAACTAAAGCTTTTAGAACAGCTTCCTTTTGCACTTTGGAAAGGGGAATAATTCAGTTAATCCAGAACTCTGACAACATACCTTTAATATATAGAAAACTAAAACACAGTAGGTCAGCTAGAGTCATTTTCCTTAGGGCTATTTTTTTGTTCTGCTAGTATCTATCTGTTGATGTTGACTAGTACTTCACTGGTGCTTTACTAGTGTGATTATATAGGACAGAACATTAGGAATATTGAGAAAGAGCTAAAGGGAATGTTGTATCTTCTGCTACTTCATTTGCAAGGTGTTTGCCAAAAGCTGTGGATGAAGCTATACATCATGGAATGCTTCCATTCTGTTCAAGCAGCAAAAAAGCATCTGTTTGATAATCTACACATCATTCCAGCACCAGGAGGAAGAAGGAACTTGAAAGTAAATTAAATGTATCTGAGTGTCTTCATTTATTTTCACCAATACACTTTAAAAATCCTGCTTTCCTTCTTACTGGGAAAGAAAGGAGAGTGGTCTTTTGGTGAGAGCACATATTAAGGAATCAGGATACCTGGGTTCTTTTCCAAGTTTTGCTATAAATTGTGTATGTGACCTTAGGAAACCTCTGAGCCTCAGTGTAATTCATCATGAAGGTGTTATAATACTCAATTAAATAATATTTGTGAAGTGCTTTGAAATCTACAGATGGAAAGTGCTATAGTAATGCAAAACAATCTATATCTATATCTAATCTATATCTATTTATCTCTAAAGGAATTATTCTTGAGAATTTATATGGTTTGTGTTATACTGGAGCTCAGACTAGATGATGACAATAGTCTCTTCTGGGCTTAGTATCTATGAATCCATATTTATAGTGTTTCAGAGGCTATGTCTACACTTGTTAATTTAAGTCGACTTAGCATGTTCACACTTAAATTTTAAGTCAACTTTGAGGGGACCCTACAAAATCGACCTAGATCGTCCACACTGGACACCTAGGTTGACTTCTAGGGGCTAGGTGGATCTGGGACAGGTCCATGGTGGCAGGGGGGCACCCCGTGCCAAGTGCCAGGGGGCTCAGCCTTTGCCCCATTGTACCTTGGTACAATAGGGCAAAGTGGGACAGGGACCCTGGCAGGGCATAGGGGCAGGGTGGGCAGGGCTCTGCCCTGCTCTGTGGGGGGACATGCCAGGCTGTGACTGTGCCAGCCACCCTGGCAGGGAGGGAAGTGGGGAAGCCCTGGAGGCCCCTAAGGGCTACTCCACGTCTACACTGGCTCAAGTCTACTTTCTAAAATCGACTTAAGCAGAAAGTCGACTTAAAATGAGGTTTTACAAAGTCAACTTAATTTTTCCTTAAGTCGACTTAAGCAGCTGCTTAAGTTGACTTAAGGAAAGTGTAGTGTAGATGCAGAGTAAATTAAGTCGACTTAAGCAAGCTTAAGTCGACTTCATTTACAAGTGTAGATGCACCCAAAAAGACAAGCAGAACTTTAAGTTCTGTCACATGTGAAAGAAGTGCTAACTAGGAGAACTCATTCATTAAACTGCATATTTTATGTTATGGGAATCAAGTAAAACAATCAGAATATCCTTCTAATACAATGGTATTCATTGAATCAATGACTGTTGGGAGGGGAAAATCCTCTGCTTATCTGTCATGTGAATGGATTCTTTAGAGCACAGTAAATGATATGCTAATATACAGGTGTTATAGACACCTAGCTCTAAAAGAGAAAACAATAGAAATATAAATCTTTTACTTACTCCTGTTCAAAGAAGAATTAAATTAAAATGCCAAGACGCTTTATAAAGATGTTTTGTGCAGACACAAGGTACCTTAAGGTGAATTAATTATAATTAGTGTGATATGACATCCCCATGTAGATGAAGCCTGAGAGAAAACAAGGTTGCTGTTGGCTTTCCTATCACTGAGGGTTCTCTTTAACTACATATTTAAGTACCCTCCCATATTCCTCTAAATGAGTTATTCCTGCCTATAAAAATGGAAATTGGTGCATGATCTAGAATGAATCAGGCCTTGTATATGTGTTATATAGAATATTGTATAAAACCTTCCCGTGTGTATTATTTTAAATGCAATAGTACAGAGAAAACATAATTTTAAAGCATATTCACAAATGAGTTCCTAAATGGCCTCAAGATCAGGCAGTGAAAAGGTGGCTTGAAGCAACCTTATTCCCCACACTATAGGTGTTGCAACAAGCCAACTTGGCCAGACTGTGAACTTTGACTCTAAATCCATAGAAAGAACCAATCAGGAAAAATATGGAAGCAGACAGAATTTAAAAAGCTGGCACAAGAACACTGAAGGCAAGATACCACCACCGAAAAAAAGGGAGCTGAGCGGGGAGGGTCAACTGGCCAAAAAGATGAGGAAAAAAAGAGGAAGCAGAAAAAGAGGCAGTACAAAACCAGAGAATGCAAAATATGGTCAGTGATAAAATATGAACAAATGAAGTAAATAGCAGTTACAAAATGCCTTAAAGGCAGCCATCTAAGGAATTCTGCACACTATCCTTTATGATGCTATAAGAGAAGACTGAGTGTGTCCCATTATGTATTTGTAATGCATTCTACATCTGCCCTGCCTCCTTACTTCACATATTTTTCTCTCTCTTTCTTCTATTGTTCTTCTTTTTGGCCATTGAGTTCATCTTTAATAAGCAGTCATCATATAGGGATTTGTAGGTTTAATTTATAGTTTCAGATCCATGGCTACATGAATCCAAGGAAAAGTACATTTACATTTTAATTTTCACATTTTTGCATTGACATTGTTTACTTTTGTTTTGCCAAAAAGCTAACTAAACTGTTCCTATTATTTTTGAGAGGGGTGTGTATACAAGATTTTTTTTTCTTTTAAATAGATGATCAGTTACTTACAGTGAAATCTTCTCAAGGTAAAAATGCAAGAAACTATCCCAGTATTATTAGCAGCTTCCATTGTAATATTTGCACTGTGTGCACCACTGGTAATATCATTGACTGAAATGGAACCAGTTTTAATGTAAACTACTATTCAGTTTAAGTAAGAGTAGCACACTCTTGTCCCCAGTGGATGTCCTTGCCATTCATTTGAGATCAAGTTGCTTTCCTGTAGGGCTCCTGGGAAAACTGAAGAGTGGAACCATTTTTTAAAAAACTTTCCTGTAAATTATTATGAAGGACCTGAGGGGTGAAATGTCATGAAAATTTCTAACGCCCGTTTCTTGTGAAATAATTATGTACACAAATAATGTTGCCGATAAGGTCCAATAGAATAGATAGATGATCATAACGTATTTGATAGTTATCGCAATTAGTTAAATATGAAGAAAATTAGTGGTTATCCAGGGTAAATATAATAACTAATGTTGTAAAAACTACCTCATTAACAGAAAGGATGGCAGATAAGCTGGAATGTCAGTACTTCAGTTCAGTTAAACTGAAATGGAAAGAACCCAAAAGAAGCTTTGCTGGTTTTTTGAAAAGCTAAGCCTTGGGTTTATACCCAGCTGCAATGACACAGTACAGCACTATTACTAGTGAGAGTTTATGTGACATTGAGCAAGAACATTACTGAATATTCCTAGCATCATTTGGTTTGTAGAATGAGGCCTTCAGTCAAATAAACATTTTTTCCTGTGTGTGGTAAAGACAGTGAAAGCATTTACTAATTCATTGTCTTTCCAATGTGTTTCATTATCATTCTTATTCCTTTCTTTTTCCAGGCTTAACTCTTATCATGTTTTAGGTATAAAGCAAAAAGGAAAATAGGAGGTTCAGTGTGATAAAAGGATGTGTATACAAAAATTACCTTTCAATTAAACACTTCACACACCAACATTTAATTTGATTGCTTTCTGTTTTAGTCATTAAACTGAATGCTAATCTGCATATTATGGCTTTTATAAAGGAAGCCTCTGGCTCAATGCGAGTGAAATGAGATTGGAAAGAATGTAATTTAAATATAAGTTCTTGAGAGTTTTGAAGTATCTTTAGTGTTGTGTTAATGACTGAAAAGAAGAAGAGAAGCATGAATATATCTAACAAAAGAAGTAGAGCGAAGGTCAATATTCAGAAAAACATATATACTCCTGTGGCTCGATTTGTACTCACTGCATTCAGTTTTGGGATAGAGTACTTACAAAATGGATTCTATGAAGGAAGGGCAGTTTTAAGTTAAAGTTGAAGCTCACTGACTTCAATGGAGTAACATTGGTATAAAACTGGAGAAACCCAGTGGTGAATTAGGACTTTTGTATTTTCCCATTATACTGCAAATGGGGAAAAGTGAGAAAATGAGTGAAAATGAACATGAATTCATGTAATAGAATGTCATGTCTAATATATATCAAGGTTTTTAGATCACTTCATGATTACATGAATTGAAGTATACATCACTAGAAAAAAGCAGTTTTAATTCTTAAAAGTATACTTTGTATGGTCACACAAATTCACATAGTATACTCATGTGGATAAATCAGAAGCAAAAATTATGTCTAAATCTGAAATATACATAAATGAACAAAATTATAAATAAACGAACAAAATTATGTCTAAATCTGAAATATAAATAAACGAACAAAACCTCAATATTTAACGTTATTTGGGATCATTACATTCTGCATGCTGTTTACCGTTACATTTGCCATTTCTTCCCGGTGTTTCTCACCTTGTCTTCACATGGCTTGTCTTACATTTGAAGTAGACCTGTTGCTCACAAATGGATGTTGTGCTGGCACTGAACACAGCTTAGCTACAAGTGTAGTTGAAGGAAAAATTGCTTGAAATGTGTTCTAACCATGGTTTCTGAAATGATGCTGAACTCCTTTATCCCTGTATACATTTGTAGTTGACATCTGTTGTCAGGGACAGATAATGTTATAGACTAGATAAGCCCTGAGGGTATGTCTGCACGTTGAACTATGGGTATAAACTCCAGCTCTAGGAGACACACATATGAACTAGTATTGAGCTGATGAGCTATTGAAGCCATGGTGGTACAAGCAGTGAGAGGGGTTAGCCATCCTGAATATGATCCTGTTCAAGAACCATAGGTATGTACTTGGCCAACATCCCATCCTACCACTCATGCAGCTGCAGGTACACTCTATTTTCAGCAAGTTAGCTTGGGTATGTCTCCTCAAGCTCGTATTTACACCTATAGCTCAAAGTGTAGACATACCCTAAACGGTAAACTTTTCAGAGTAGGGCTTGTGTCTTCCAGTGTATTTTGCACAGTACCTGCCACAAATGGGCTTTTTGGAACAGATTCTGAACTCTATCTGCACCATTAGATGATGCAGAGGACATAAGCAAAGTTTTGCCATCATTGTGAATTCTGATCTACTCTTTGTGTTCCTCCATATTGTTAAGTTGGAGATGTTTTCCTTCTCTAAGTACTGTTTGATGGACGGATTCTTTTGATGGGCTTCCTTTTTGTGTTCCTCCAGCTGCCCAAAGGCACACATGCTATGGCAGGTATTTTGGCTTCACTCCTAATATAAGGAACAAACAAAAGGGAGTGACTAGTGATTGAACTTTTCAGCTAATGCCCCACTGTTTTCCTGGAGGTGTCAATTTTTAGATGCTCCCTGCTTTTGCTGGCTTGGGTGCTATGGTATGGGGGTGAACATTTGCTTTACAAGCACAGACCCTTAAGCGCCTGTCATGTGTTGCAGAGATAAGCTGCATGTTTATACTGAATGAGACAATAATAAAGAATCCTGTGGTTTTAAAGGACAGAATCTGCATTTTTAAGGGTGTTACATTTGGTGAGCCAGGCAAAAAGGGCTGTGAGCTGTTGATCCCCCAAGTTGGAAAATAACCCCCCCCAGGGAGCAGAATCTAGAAAAGCAATACAGCTAGCAGCTGCATTTTGGAGTTGTGCAGGGGATATACTGAACACAGAAAAGAAAAGATGGCTGATGTTGCACACCAGCTTATGCGGGGGATTTTACCAGGTACAGAGTGAAGTCTCATTACTGTGATGTGATCATTTAAATATATTAGGAGAGAACTGAAACAGAGTTAGAGGAAATATTTAGTTAGCTTTATTAGTTACATTAGTCAGCACTTAGTGAGGATGTTGCTAGTAAGGAAGATCAGGGTATATCATCAGAAACAGAATGGGTCAGATAACCTATCCACCAGTAGGCAAGAAAACAGGAAAAAACACAACCCCAGAGAAAGAAATGACAACAGTGCAGTTGCACACTTGCTAAAGAAGGGTTTCAAAGTTTGAAAGGAGAGATTGGAGGTTTGAATTGGAAGGATGGACAGAATATTTCAAATCTGCTCCATCACATAGAAACAGTACTAGAAAGGGGCTTTTGAATAGCTGAAGTAAATGGAGGCAGCAATTAAAACATGAGTCTTCAGAGCTCTTGAAAGGAAATAGTACCTTGACATTACTGAAACTGAGAATTATGAGATCCTATTATGAGAGGAGGGTGCATCTGAAAGATGAATCAGGAGATGGTGCGAGATCACTAACCCCTTCTTTGTATATAGAATGTGTTAGATGGCTTGGGTGGAAAATCATGGTTCTCAGTTCTAGATTAGGACAAGGCCTACAATCAAGGGTTCATGGGAACTGAGAGATGAACTCTCACCACCTTTACTACAACCTGATATGAACAGATTCATAATCCATTTGGGTTTATGAATGCTCCTGACACCATCCTGCCTTGAAGTTCTAAGTGATGTTGTGTCCCATATCTGGAATTATGTCCCGTATCTGGGTGGTATACTGGGCACAGAGCATATTTGGGAAGTTCTCCAGCAAAGAACAGACATGAGCAAGCACTTGAAATAGAAAAAAATGGTTACTACCCTTCTGTAATTTTTGTTTTTTGAGATGAGTTGCTCATCCAAGAACCACCTCTCTGTCAGAATCAGCTGACAAGAAGGAACTGAAGAGGCACTGGGTCAGTGCCCTGTTTACAGTACCATGAAAGTGCGACTCCAGAAGGCAACAGAGGATACCACTAGAGGAAAAACCTTTCAACGACTGTGTGCACACACACACCTACTTGTAATGTACATGAGCAGCACGACTCGAAGAACAACAGTTACAGAAGGTTAGTAACCAGTTTTTAAAGTTCAATATCGGATACCAGCCTGGAAAATGTAATGTTGATGCTGATATTTTGTCCCAGACATCTCTCGATATATGTAAACTCAGGGAAGGTTGTACAGGCCAAGAAGAAGGGCTCATATCCTGGATAACTGCTATCACTATGGATGCTGCCATGTTGGAAGAGAGATGAGATAATAACTAGATCCCTCTCTTGGGAAAAACTGTGTAAGTTGATGCAATAATAAAAGCAATTTTTGAAGCAAAAGCCAAACCATCCACCACTAAGAAAAAGCCAGAGGATATACCAAGTTTCTGCTTTGTGGCCTGAGTAGGAAAAATATATTTGTAAGGATGGTGTTCTTTATTGCAAAATCACTACTCACAATCATTTGGTAGTATCTGAAAAGTACTGCAGACTAATCTATGCAGAACTACTTGAGAAAATGGGCCACTTAGTGCTGACCAAGTTATTTCCCCTGCTAGAGAACACTTTTTTTGGCTCTATATTAAGGGCTATGTCTACACTGGCAAGTTAATTCGAATTAAGGGCTTCCTTAATTTGAACTAATAAATTTGAATATGCTATTTGAACTAAGGGTTAATTCGAACTAGTTAACCAATGTTAATGCTTAGTTCGAACTAACCGGCCCATTGAACTCAATGCAATTCGCTAATTCGAACTAAGCAAGTGCCATGAATGACACTTGCTTAGTTAGAACAAAATTTTTCTAGTTCGAATGAAGTTAATTCGAACTAACTAAAATTAGTTCGAATTAGTTAGTTTGAATTAACTAATTCGAACTAACTTTAGTAAGTGTAGACATAGCCAAGGAGAATAGTGAATACTATATAATTCACATCTGTCAGTGCCTGAAACAGAGGAGACCAAACAAATACACCAAAGCCCTATTACAGCCACAGAACTTTTTGAACCAGTCTCAGTTGATTATTTTGAGAAAAGGAATGGAGTTATAAGTATATCCTGGTTGTTACAAATTACTTTATCAGATATACACAGGCTTCTCCCAGAAGAACAAAATCCGGGAAAACTTCAACTGACAAAATTTGCAATGATTTTGTTTTAAAATTTGGATTCCCCAAATGAATTAATTATGACCAAGGTGGTGAATTTGAAAACCAGCTATTCCATAGACTGCAGCAGTACTGCCAGACTACTGTTGAGAATAATGCAATATCATCCACAGAGAAATGGACAAGTTGAATGATATAGTAGAACGCTGCAAAGAATGTTGAGAATTCTCCCTGAAGAACAGAAATCTAATTGGAAAGAGTCCTTAAATGAGGTCATATATGTTTATAACTGTACACAAGAAATTTCTCCATTTTTATATTAAAGAGCTCCATGTTTGCCAAATGACCATATATTTGTTTAATGGGAAATCAGGCATTAGTGGAAAACTATCATGATTGTGTGCAAGTGGCACAGAGGAGAGAAGCTTTTGATTTAGTTAATGAAAACTCAAGGAAGTCAGTTGTCAGAAACTAGGGTGACTTATAACAACTCCTTTACTTATGCTACATTGTTGACATCTTCATCATCTGGACCCACCAAAGGAAACCCTTGAAGATTTCCACAGAGATTTCAACAATTTCCACCCCATGATCAACCTTAGCTTGGACTACTCTGTGACCCTGGGCTTTCTGGATAACCACATGAAAATGCAAAGATCAGGGAAAGCTGCAAAAATGAGACTCTCTAAACATTGATGGTTGGCACAGAAGCCTGATCAATAACAAACCATGCTTCTGATTCCTCACCCTGGTTATCAAGAAGCATAACAAAATACAAACAGTTCCCTTTACTGCATTCCAGCCCTTGGTTCCCAGAGAGCCACTGGGCTTACTAAAGAGACAAGTGCTCAAAACTCTAAGCTCTTTACTCAAAAAGGTTTCTCCTGATCCCACATTACACAGAACAATATAGGTTGGGATCTTACCCAAAGTACCACACTGCCAGCCAATCCTTTAGTAACTGAAACTAAAGTTTTATTATAAAAAGAGGAAAGAAAAAAAACATGTTAAAGGATTAAAGCAAATCACATACATACAAATGATTAACAGTCCATGTAACGCAAGTCCTTGGAAGAATTTGGAGTTTGCAAGCTTGTATAGATCCTCTGGTGCGTACTCAGTACCTGGGTGGGCCTCAGTCCTTTGTTCAGTTGCAGATGAATTGATCTGTTGGCTGAAGACTGAAGACAAAAAGGAGTTGGGTGCAGCTGCTTTTATCACGTCTGGCCTCCCACATGCTGTGTGCAATTCTTTAGAAACCGAAATGGAGTTGAGTCACATGCCCAGTCCGGGTGACTCACTGAGCAGATTTCTCCCTAGGCCCATTGTACCTGTGGTTTCCTTAATTGTCCATTAGGGAGACAATGGCAGTAGACATCCTGTCTGGGGAGTTTTCCAGAATCATGTAAGTTGAAATACAGATATAACGAACACATTTATAACTTCTAATACAGATATGACACCTATACATAAACACTATAATCATTCTCAGCAAATCCTAACCTTTCTCCTGGTACCAAATATGGCATAGCTCATATGGATTATTGCAATTATGAAATATTAATATGAATTGTATCATAAATGGTCCCCCAAATCTGGACAGTGTCATACACTCCACATAGGAGATCCACTGTCTGGAAATTACAGTACAAATAAGTGATGGACATATAAAAAACACCCTATACTGAAACCCTACTTACTGCTATAGTTACCTACATCCCTCAAGCTTTCATCCAGACACACCACACAATCCATTGTCTGCAGTCAAGCCCTAAAATATGACCACATTTGCTCCAATCCCTCAGACGGAGACAGAAACCTTCAGGATCTCTATCTAGCATTCTTAAAACTATAATACTCACCTGGGGAAGTGAGGAAACATATTGACAGAACCAAATGGGTACCCAGAAGTCACCAACTACAGGAGAACCCCAAGAAAGAAAACAGCAGAACGCCACTGGTCATCACCTACAACCCCCAAGTCAAACCTCTATAGCACATGATCAAGGATCTAAAGCTTATCCTACAAAATGATCTCTCACTCTCTTCAAGCCTTCAGAGGAAGACCTCTGCTTGCTTAAAGACAACCCCCCAACCGTAAGCAGATACGGACTAGCAACTACAGACCAAACAACAGAAACAGTACATTGGACACATATCCCTGCAACAAACCCCGTCGCCAACTTTGCCCACACAGCTGTACAAATGACACCATCATAGGACCTAATCAAGCCAGCTACTCCATCAAGGGCTCATTCACCTGCTCATCCACCAATGTGATATATCCCAGAAATGCCCCTCTGCCTTATACATTGAACAAATAGGACATTCTCTGCACTAAAGAATAAATGGACACAAATCTGACATCAGAAATAACAATATTCAAAAACCAATAGGCGAACATTTCAATATCCCTGCTCACTCCATGGAAGATATGTTAATTGCCATATTTAAATAAATTGATTACAAAACAAAGCTTCAGAAAGAAACTGCAGAGTTGGAATTCATATGCAAAATTGACACGGTTTCCTTGGGCTTAACTAGGGATATCTCCTGGCTTTCTTATTACAAAAGGTGATTTTGCCATTTCTTTGCCTTCTTTCTACCTCCCCTCATTCTAATATGCTGTTCCACACTGTTTGAATTGAAACAACTGCTTTGATTTGCTGAAACAATCTGACCTGATCCTATGACTTACACTTCCTAGCATTTATTTTCTCCCATTCTGTAAGTTCTTCATCTTAAAGCGTCTGATGAAGTGGGATTTTCTACCATGAAATCTTATGTGATAAATAAATTTGTTAGTCTTTAAAAGTGCCATCTGGCTCCTTGTTTGTTCTGCTGAACTAGACTGACACCACTATCCTTCTGGAATATGGTCACACAGTTCACCATTCCATTTTCTACCCAGAAGATTGGGTATCTATCTGGAATTTGTCAGTATGTGAGTCACCTGAAAAATTAAAAGTGTACTGGAAGAGGCACATCCACATTGCTACCAAGAAGAGCAGGAATTGTATGGTGTTTGAAGTGGTTCCAGAGTATAAGCAGGGAAGAGCAAGGGAATTAAATCAGTCAGTTAATGCCCTGTGATTACATGCTTATTGATAGTCCAACAACAAGAAGAACCCAGGAAAGGCATGAATAGTGATGCATTCCCCAGTTTTCCAGGAACAGGATTCCTCTGACAATTCAGATGATATATGCAGTGTTGTTGTAGCCATTTTGGTTCCAGGATATTAGAGAGACAAGGTGGGTGATGTGCTATCTTATATTGGACTAACGTCTATAAGTGAAAGAATCAAGCTTATACAGAGCTCTTCTTTAGGTACTCAGAGTGTCACAGGCACAGCCAAATACAAAGGGGAACAGATTGTTAAGCATTAGGAGTTAACACCTGTTACAAGAGACCATTCAAATTCAGATTATGGCATACATGTTCATTTTCTTAATCCTCACAGTCAAAATGAACCTGTGCATGTTAACACTGGTGAGCAACATATGGAGGGCAGTCAGCCTATAATAACCAGCTCATTAAATCTGGATGCTGAGGCTTGTTGTTGCAAATGACTCCCAGACTGCTGGTAGTTCTTCTAGTAGTACTCAGATGGTACATAGATCTAGGTCCAAGGGATCAGTGCCAGCACCAGGACAAGCAAATATAGTCACTGAACCACTAGGGTGAGAGATGAATAGGATATTCTCTATGAGCAATCTATAGAACCAGTATATGATCCCACAGATGAATCTGTTTTGTGCCTCTGAGGTTGTATCTGCAATGTACTGGTTACTACAATATTTATTGCCAGTGAATTTAGGTCCAGCTATATATACACCAGTATTACTTGTTCAAGAGATCGCGTCACATTTAATAGGTTAAATTGAAGTTTAAGAGCACCTCAGTTATTACACAATAAGTGTATAATGAGAAATCAAACTGATGACATCAAGATTGTTGGTCCTGAGGTAATAACTTTTCCATACTGGAACCAAGTAAAAGCTTTACAACCAAATGAGTTTTTCTGTAATGATGGACATGTCAAGACAACACTTAATGTTGCCAGGGAGTACGTAACACATAGTGGTTGAACTTTTTGGGCAATCCCCTCTGTGTCTCGAGAGGTGGTAATTTTTAGGCCCTCCTTGCCTGTGTCAGCAGGTGTTACTATAGTATGGGGGTGAACATTTTGCTTTGGGAGCATTGTTTACACACCTCGAGATAAGTCTTAATTTTGTGATTCCTAGATCTAGGAACTTCACTGCATGATACCTAGTGTACCGCTATTAACTGTTGGCACTCTGATTGGTGTAACTATCCTGCGTAGACTAGGCATGATGATGATTTAGTGATAAAGCAAATATTGAATTCTGAGATGAATCTCAAGGTGGGACCAATATGACTACAACTACACTGAATACAACACATGATGTATCTTAACACTCCTTATAAATTAATTTTCCAAGGCACCAGGAAGCTGACACCATGTTAATTTTTGCAGTCACTTTGCCCTTTTATGAGAATTAAGAGGCTGTTTCTCTCTCTAATTAGTTTGATGACTTTGTTTACCTTTTATGTAAATATACTTCTATTATCTCTCCTTGTTCAAGTCACACTGGAGTCCCTTTCAAGTAGGCAGAACCACGTCCCTTTGTTTAGGGTGGGGTTGCATAAGCCCTACCTGCCAAATGCATTTTAAGAACTTATTTAGAGCACGTATTTATAATTTTTCATATACCACCCACCGACACGTCACACACTTACATTAATGACCACATGTTACCAGTAAGTATCTGTTATCTTTCATGACACCTTTTAGATAAAGATTGTGATACCAGTGAGTTGGGGTTCAATGGAGCTGGTCAAGCCAGCTGAGACTCACTGCTAGGAAACCCCTTGTCCTCTGGTGTTGGGATGCTCTTGTTATCATAGCTTGTACTTTGAATAAAGTTATTTTGTTGTTATATTAAAGGTACATAATTTCAAAGTTTAATTTTATTTAAAAGTGAATGAAAGTAGAATGATTGTTTATTTGCAAGTGATGTGATAGTGAGAAGCTGATTGAGAAAATAATGAGACAGAGCAGTTAAATCAATATGTTTGCTTTAGTTATTCATGACACTTTAGTGTCCAAAAGTGAAGGTGTTTTAATTAAGATAGATGAAATGCTTATTTGATTGGAAAGTTTTTTTCTTCAGTGGACAAATGTCGATTAAAATATCAAAACAAAAACCTTGTCAGCCTTTGTATAATTTAGGGGAAATACTACTGGAAGCATCTGATATATGAAACTGTGTGAATTATTTTTGGTAATACTAACTATCCACAATGTGATACAATCAGAAGATCCCATCTGTGCATATCATCTGCTGCCTGTTAAATTATTTTATCCAAATTGGCTTTGATTATATCTATCAACCTAGGGTTTAATGTAATTCCTGTGGTGTTTAAACTTATTAGCAACTATTGGCAGCAACTTAAATTCTCATAGTTCAAAGATTCTGGAAGATATTTTCCTATCAAAAGTCTATTTTTGGATTTACTTTATTTAAACTAAATAGTGAGAAGTGAGTTGAAACCCAGGGTTTGGGGAAGGTGCAAGATCAATTCAGTTGCAAGACAATAATAAATGAATATTTTCTGTATTTAAAATAAGGTAAGTTATGGATTCTTAGGGTTTCCCCCCCAAATTTTATGATTGTTTAGTATTTTAAAATGAATTTAGTGACTGGATTGACAGCACTGAAAATGTAAACCTCTCATTACCTACAAAATAGATACAATAACTAAGCAAGGGTACAATGGTAATGGTGATTCTTAGGATGGTTAAAACTACAAGTAGACTGACACTAAGAAATTTAATTTTACTCAGGCTATCAAATGGTAAACGAACAAAGCTCAAGTGTTAAATATGTAACAAGCCCACATCCCCCTCCTCCAACAATTTGGTCTAGAAATGGATCTGAACCAAATCCCTGATCCAACCTCACCTCTACATTTAGTGAAGTTTAGATCTGTATCTGAACTTTGTGGCTGGCCCTTCTAGCTAAAATGAGGTGAATGAAGTCTGGCTCTGAGTCCTGGCTTGGGTACATCTCAATTTTGAATCTGTTCATTTACTATCAATTGGACCACAGTTGAATCAGTGATCTACAGTTGATGATGGATTCTGTGTCAATTACCTGAGCCATGTAGTCCCCAATTTTATTATCATTATAGATTATAATGGACAGTGGGTCCAAAGCCAGGGCAGAAAACAGGTGCCATAAGGCATTTTATTTCCATTCTCTTCCTTCTCTGAATTATCAAGAAGATCATATTATACAATAACTTATGTTTACTCTTTGTATCAATATACTGGGAAAAAAATCATGCACTACAGGGATGAAATATCCTGATATAATATTGAGCCTGGAGGTGGGCAATTCTGGTAGTACAAGTTACTAAAAAGTGGGAAATATCAGTCGGTTCTGGAGTGGATGAACAAAGGTGTCTAATATAAAAAGAAGGACATTATTCTAACCATGCATTTCAAGGAACAGATATGCCACATTTAGAATATTAATATTTTAAAGTTTTGGTCACCAGGGTATTGAAAGGGCAGAAATGGTAAATTTAATAATGACAAATTTGTAGGAGTGTGACATTTGTGCTCAAAGGACCCTGAACAGCTATAAGATTATGAAACACAACCCACCAAAAAAGGCAGCAGAGTACAATAGATTCCTGCTGTAGTGTTAAAGCACAACGCTCTGATGAAACAATTCCTGCACCAAACCACATAAAGCTCAAAAGGAAGCCGAACAGAAGGATATCAGAGATATAATCTGGTGGACATTGAGAAGGAGAGTCACACAGGCTTTTGAGAGAAAATGTGTTTCCTCTCATTTGCTGAGGATTATACAGTATTTAGAGACAGCAGCTCCGTCCTCGCTAATCCCAGTTGGCCCCTTATGTGGAGGAGTCATGTATTATTTAAGATTTAAATATTAATATAGTGAAACCCTGAAATATCCTCATTGGATAATAAGTATCTATTGCAGGTTGAATACAAATATAGGCAGAGCTGTATAAAAGATTACACTCAAAACTGAAAATATTCAAAATTACCTTTTAACTTCTGAAATTTATTAGACTGTGGAATGGTTTCTTAAAGGAAGCACTGGAAACTCAAATGTTGACACATTTAAAACTATAATGGAAAAACATAAGTAGAGGTACAACATGAAATAATACTGCTTTATCAGACAAATAGACTGCATAGCTGGATCATTATAACCCAACTACAATAAGGTTGCTGGACTCAATTTATGTTATCACAGTTCCCACCTCTATCTGCTGTCCATTGCTCATGTTAGAGGAGATACTGCAACTCTTCCAGTGGCCTTTGTCATGAGTTTGACCTCACTGGTGAAAAGATGCTGGGGGTGTCTCTTTACTTTCCCTTCTTTCCCAGAGCATAGCCTTCTTCTGGGGCAGTCTTTGTTCTTCATGATTAATAAATAAATCCAAACTACATTTAGATTCAAACAGAGTATTATTTATTTAAGAATGGGAGAGAAGAAACAAGAACATATATCAAATAAAGCATTTACTTGATTCTCATTAAAGCAAAGACTATTAAGGTTCTCTGGAATGGAGCAGAGGTCTTAATTAAAAAGATCAAAATGTGATATTATTACCCATACAATCAGATTTCATGTTATCTCCTTTTGTTTTTTCCTATCACTATCTCTTACTCAGTTCATGGTGTTTTTTCTAGGTGTTTTCTCTGCTCTCCCAAGTCCGTGTCCCATTGCAGGAATGGGCCATCACTTAGGCCTGGACATGACTGGGAAAAAGAATCATGGTTGCCAGTATGCTAGCTAATACAGGTTAGCTACCATGACTTCAACCACAACTTTGCCCTGGAAGTAGACAGAGATTAATACTTCTGAACACTTCTGAACATACATTAGCAGGTTTTTGTCAACCTGAGGATCCCCACTAAGCTTGACCATAACCAGTTAATGTATCTTAAACCTAGTGGCAGAGTCATGGCTGAAGTTGTGACACCATAAACTAACACAATATCAGCCACAATCACCTTTTCAAGTTAAGATGAGGCCTTATATTGGGAAGCTCAGTTCTTTGCCCATTCTACAGATCCCACAACTGTGCTGGCATCTAAGTATTTCCAAGGGTATGTCTCCACAGTAGCTGGGGTGTGTGACTCTCATACATGGTCTAGTTCAGCTTGACCTAGTGCCTAAAAATAGGAACATGATTGTGACAGCATGTGCCATGGCTCAGGCTAGCTGCTTGAGTAGGTACCCTGGCTAACCTGACCACACTGCTGTTTTCAGGCTCTAGCTTGCACAGATCAGGCAGGTGTATGGGAACCCATACTGGGAATCATAACTCATTGCACAGCTGCTCAGACATGTCCCCTTAGGGAGCCTTCCTGTAATTTTCAACACTTTTAAACAAATTTTATATGGCAAAAATATACAGAGAGTGATAAGCTGTTTTCTGTCTCTGACTTCTGTGACCCTACTGCCAGACACTCTTTTTAATGGCTCACATTTTAAAACTTTTTTCCATAAGAAAATTCTCAGGGCAAGTTGGGACAGATAGAGGAAGGAATTTCCCTCATTATTTTTACTTCCCCCCCTTTTTATCCACTGAAAAGGTATTTTAAAATGTGAGAGAAGAGCAGTTCCTCTTCAGTGTTCAGGTGTTTTTCTTCTTCCTCCTCCTTATTTTTGCTGGGGGGAAAAAATCACATTTTTTCAAATAAAATGAAAATTTTAGTTTTGTTAAATATTTTAATTAAAATAAAATAAAGAGACACAGGGATCCAGTACATTCATCTGATTCATTCATCTGAATAAATTTGTCCTATGTATTTGGTCCCATTGATCATGGGGTAGCCAGAAGGAATCTAGGGGTGCGTCTACACTGGCACATTAAGTCGACTTAAGCTTGGCTTAAGTCGACTTAATTGGCCCTGCATCTTCATTACACTTTGCCTAAGTCGACTTAAGCAGCTTGCTTAAGTCGACTTAAGCAAAATAAAGTCGACTTAATTAAAATTAAGTCAACTTCCTAACACCACCTCCCTAATTGATCTAAGGCTTAAGTCGACTCTCTAGAGTCGACTTAAGCCAGTGTAGACGTGGGGGGCCCCTAAGTCGACTTTGTCAACTTAGGGCATGGATTCCTTCTCGCTGGGACCGCTCAGGTCCCGGCAAGAAAGGACCACGGGGTTTGCTTCCTTCTCCCCATGACCCGCGCTCCAGCTGATCAGCAGCT
>ML685802.1:1238705-1270294 GCA_007922175.1 Pelusios castaneus | reverse complement strand
GCTGCTCGCTGCTGAGCAGCTGGAGTGCGGGTCCCAGCCCGTGCTCCAGCTGCTCAGCAGCAGGCAGCTGGAGCGCGGAGCTCCGGCTCTTCCTCCTGGCCTGGACCACTCGGTCGGGGAAGTTATCCCCAGGACCCCAGTGGTCCAGGCTTGGAGGATTCCCTTCTGCCCGGGACGTGGGAAGTTCCGAGCAGAAGGGAGCCAAGTGGTCCGAGGCAGAAGGGAGCTCCTCGCTCCCTTCTCCCCCAGACTGCTCAGAGGCTTGCTGCCCCGGGGAGAGCCAGCCCCATGCAGGTCTGGCTCTCCCTGGAGCAAACAAGTCGACTTAGAGAGTCCAGTGAGGACTCTCTAAGTCGATTTACTAAGGGCCCCTTTAAGTCGACTTAAGAGTCCAGTGTGGACTCTATAAGTCAACTTAATAAGGTCGACTTAAAGTCGACTTATTAAAGTCGACCTTCTTAAAGTCGACTGTAATTCCCTAGTGTAGACATAGCCCAGGTGATTGCTTTGTCATACACACAGCTATTTACTGTGCAATGAGCTATTGTGTTACAGATTTACACCCTGGCTTGCGGTGCATTCTTTTTTTATCCAACAGGAAAAAATAATTGTAAAAACTTTTAATTTTCTCACTTTCTTTTATTTTTTTTTAAACCTCTCCGCTACGTTATCCATTTAAAAAAAGTGAAAAATAAACAGAGAAAATAAGAAGTTCTCACTAACTTGAATTTTAAAAAAAATCCTCCTCTTTTCTTTTTTTTAGTTTTTTAAAAAATATTTTGCTCATTCTGAATTTTTTACAGAGAGCTTTTACCCTGAAAAAAAATAACTTTCAATCTAACCCAATATTTCAAAGGAAAAAAGTTTTCCCCTTCTTTTGCTTTCTCATAGCTTTCTATTTAGATCATAAGATCTTTGGTGCTGGCACAAACTCTCATTATGTGTACTTACAGTGCCTAACATAAAAAAGCGTCTTGCTTTGGCCTTTTAGACACCCTAGTAATAAAAACAATAATAAGTAAGGGGACAATCAGGTCCATTGTATTTAATAATTTTTCTATTGTTTAAATACATCAACAAAAGAAAGTGAAATTAAATAGATACATTAAAAACAACATCACAGTTGAACTTTAATGTGTGCAAAAGAAAGGAAATTCTAAGTTATATAACACTTTTGAGATAAATGTTAGCTAGCCAAAAAAATGTCTTTTCATTCCCGTTTAAGAAAGTGATTCTGAAGAGGTAATATTTCAAATTACCACATAAACCTTTCTATCCAAATTTTAAACTCGCTGCAAAATAAATGCCACAAATTCGGGCAGATGATATTATTTGCTCAGTGTTGAGGGGATGTTCAGAAATAAGTAGTTTTATTAGTTTTGCGGTAAAGGAGAGAAGGATATAGAGTTGAATTTGCTTTTCTTACCAAACAAACATCCTAGGTAAAATTTATATCCACTTATGCCTGAGAAATGAACAAGTTGAATTTTCTTACAACTGAGGTGATCCTACTGTTCTGAATGTAGTAAAGAATTCTAATAATGTTTGATGATGCTGGTGTTTCAAAAATACTGCAGTATAAGCTTACTGTAAAATACTGGTAAGTGCCTATGGTAATATTATTAAAATTCTGGTACATTCTGTTGCCACTCAAACTAGCACCACTCAACCTCCTCCCCTATCCTGTTCAGTCAACGAAGAGCTTGTTTTTACTACTCAAAGCTGCTTCCTGCTTTTCATGAAAGCAGTTCTTTCAGCTAGCACCTTAATATTCCTTTTTCTGAAATAATTTGTATAGAATGTGGAGCTCCTTTGAACAGCAGAGAGAAGCTATACAGAAAGCAGGCCTGGGAGAAGAACAGAGATAGCTACCATCTGCTGCTTTAGCTAAGCTGAAACAAATTGAAAGGGCTCTTCATCACAAATTATTTTGATTTTTTTTTAAAATCTGATCTTATGGGAAAACAAACACAAAGACTTAAAAGTTTTTTTTTTTTAATATTTTTGTTTAAAATGGAATCTAGGTTTTAATGACTGAATAAGTCTTTTTGTAAGGAAAGAATTTGTTATGTGTGATAGCAAATTTGGCAGGGACTGTTAACATGGAGCCTGATCCAAAACACACTGAAGTCAGGGAGAACCATTCTATTGATGCCAATGTATTCTGGACCAGGTCCTACGTGCAATCTATATAAAGACTGCATATTCCTAATTTACATGCTATTGTGATGAGCATCAAAGGCACAGAAATAAAATAAATCAATACACTTCTGGGGTTAAGATGACCACAGAGTATTAAAGAAATTCAGTATTGGAGCCAATGCTGAACATGCCTCCTACATATGCTTAATTTAACACATTCATTGTCCCATTGTCTTTATTGTCCTCAGAGGGACTAAACATACTGCACACGCATAAGTGTTTGCAAACTGGAACCTCTATCAGTCAATAGCTGTAGTCACTGTGTCCGTCATATTGTCTCAATGAGTCACAAAAGAGCTTCAGCCTTGAGTAAAACCATTCAGCGCAAGACTGTGGCTCAGCTCACATGCATGGGGCTGTAAGGTGCCACAGCAAAGGGGGAAAAGCAGCCTCTGTGTTTTTTTACTCTGTTTTTTAAAAGGTTTTCTTGCAATTCCCCCCTTCCCTTCCTGCAATAATGGGTAGGGATTAGGCAGGCAGGAGCACGGAGTAGGTGGAGCTCTGATTTCACCCACTCCGCTTTTCTCCCCATCTGCATCAGGCATAGGGCTGCCAGTGCAGGAAGCAAAAAGGGGGATTTAGGGGCTGAGTTGGAACTCTTTGAATCATATAAACTGGGCAACGGTTTGGTCTGTTGAGTCTTAATGAATCTCCTACAACTTGAGTAAAATTCTCTGATGTGTTGAATGAATTATCATTTACAAATAGGGCCAATATTTAAAATCCACAAGTTGAATAGAAAAATTAAAAGCAAACTAATTTAGAATTTATTGCCAAGTAACTTTCTTAGCTATTTACTGCTTTTAGCCAAATATATGGATTATAGAATGGTCAGCTGCATAAGATTGAAAAAGACGTTCCAAAATGGATTGTGGGGTTTTCTGTCCTGGGTGTAAAATTTGAATAACCGAATCCTTACAAGGGGTTAATTTGGGCTAACAGACAATGTCTGGATGAACTGATGGATATATGTAACCAGATTTAGCATTACTGTTCATAGTAATGAATGAAAATTATCAAGGGGATTCAAATTTAGAAGTTTTCACAATCAGTGAAATCCACCTGACTAGTTATGAATTCCTTACTAGAACATATGTGACACAACAAGTAATGTTTGTTATAATAGGCATTTTCCTTTTGGAACTCTGTATCAAAGATCATTCAGAAACTTTCTGCAATGATGCCAATAATCCCAGAACTAGTATTGTCAATCTGGAGATCTATAGTTAAATAAAAACTTTAACAAACAAAATAAGAAACTAAAATAGAAATTATACTAGAAGCTGTATTTATGGTATAAGATGACACTAGGAATTTAGCCGTTAGCCATTAGCCAAAGACACACAGTTAGGGTTAATGGTGACCTACTTGATAAGGAAAGATAGTTTAATTCACCAAATTCTAAGTTATTAAGAGGATTTCAAAATGATATATTGTTCAATTTTTGAAAAGGCCAAAGCTGTAAATAATCTGTAACTCTAATGTAATTTTCTCAGTGTGCTTTTAATCTATTTACTCTTTTGGGCTATGTCTACACTTGCTAAAATTAGTTCAAATTAGTTAGTTCAAACTAACTAATTCAAACTAATTTTAGTTAGTTCAAATTAGCTTAATTCTAACTAGAAAAAGTTAGTTCGAACTAAGCAAGTGCCATTCTTGGCACTTGCTTAGTTTGAATTAGCGATCCCCATTCATTTCAATGGCCGGTTAGTTTGAACTAAGAAATTAGTTCGAATTAACATGGCCACATTGGTTAATTCGAACTGGTTAGTTTGAATTAACCCTTTAGTTCGAATACCCTATTCGAACTTATTAGTTCGAATTAAGGAAGCCCTTAATTCGAACTAACTAAAGCCTAGTGTAGCCATGGCTTTAGTTAGTTCAAATTAAGCCTCCTTAATTCAAACTAACTTGCCAGTGTAGATATCGCCTTGGTTATATAACATTGCCCCTCTAAGGGTCAAAAGGCCCGAGGCCAGCCAGCTCTGTTCTGTAGTAGTGCCCCTTTACCCCCAAAGGGGTAGTTGTGTTAGTTTAGTTCAGCAAAACAAACAAGGAGTCTTGCGGTACTTTTAAAGACTAACAAATTCATTTATTGCATGAGCTATTGTGGGAGAAAATCCCACTTCATCAGACACTTGAAGATGGAGAAATACAGATGAATGGGAGGAAAATAAATGCAGGGAAGTGTAAGTCATAGGATCAGGTCAGACTGTTACAGCAAATCAATGCAGTAGTTTAGGTTCAAACAGTGGACAACAACATAAAGGAGGGAGGTGAGGGAAAAAGAAAAGCAAAATTACCTGTTGTAATAGGAAAAAACACATAGTCGCTATTTAACCCTAAGTTGATGGTGTCAAATCTGCATATGAATTCCAATTCCCTAGTTTTCTTTTTGAAGCTTTGATTTGTTATCAATTTGCCCAAGTACAGCTATTAACAGATGATTGATGGAGTGATCAGGAAGACTGAAGTGTTTCCCGATTGGTTTTTGAATGTTGTTATTTCTTATGTCAGATTTGTGTCCATTTATTTTTTTGCACAGAGACTGTCCTATTTGTCATATATAAGGCGATGCAGATATGTGGGCAAAGTTAGCAATGTGGCTTGTTGCAGGGATAGGTGACTGCTGTAATGTTTCTGTAGTTGCTGGTGAGTATCTTTTTATGGTTGGGGTTTCTATCTATAAGCAAGGAAAGGTCTGCCAACCAAGGCCCAAGATAGTGAGGAATTGTCTTTTAGAAGAGGCTATATGCCCTTAATGATGTGCTGTAGAGGTTTGATTTGGGGGTTGTAGGTGATGACCAATGGTGTTCTGTTGTTTTCTTTCTTGGGATTCCTCTGTAGTAATTGATTTCTGGGTACCTTTATGGCTCTGTTGATCTGTTTCTTTACTTCCCCAGGTTGGTACTCTAGTTTTAAGAATGCTTGATAGAGATCCTGAAGGTGTCTGTCTCTGTCTGAGGGAAATATGTGCAAATGCGGTTATATCTTAAGGCTCGACAGTAGATGATGGACTCAGTGGTTTGTCCTGGATGGAAGCTCAAGGGATGTAGATAACTATAGAGAACTGTAGGTTTTTGGTATAGGGTGGTATTTATGTATCCATTGCTAGTACTGTAGCATCCAGAAAGTGGATCTCCTGTGTGGGGTGCTCCAGGCTAAGGTTGACAGTGGAGTGGAAATTGTTGAAATCTCTGTGGAAATCTTCAAGAGCATCCTTTCTGTGGGTCCAGATGATGAAGATGTCATCAATGTAGTGTAAGTAGAAGAGAGGTACTTGGGAACAAGACTGGAGGAAGCGTTCTAAGTCAGCCATAAAAATATTGGCATATTTTGGGGCCAGGCAGGTACCCATAAATGACCAGAAGATATAAATTATCTTCAAATCTGAAATGGTTGGGGGTGAGTACAAGGTCACAAAGTTCAGTCATGAGGTGTGCTGTGAAATTATCTGGGATAGTTCTCCTAATTGTAATCCAAATCCATCTTTGTGTGGGATGTTGCTGTACAGAGCTTCTATATCCATAATGGCTAGGATGGTGTTTTCTGGAACATCAGCAATGGATTGAATTTTTCTCAGGAAGTCTGTAGTGTCTCGAAGATAGCTGGGAGTGTTGATAGCATAGGGTCTGAGTGCTATGGGTATCGACATGGCCCCTCAATGCCAGACGAAGATTTTCTCCCACGAAAGCTCATGCGATAAATTGGTTAGTCTTTTAAAGTGCCACTAGAGTCCTTGTTGTTTTCCTATAGAATATGTGTTTTATCCTGCTAGATAGGATTAACAGACCCAACTGGGAAGGGATCTGGTGATTACCTAATGAACACCTGATTCTTCTAAAGGCTGAAAGGACTCAATGTGAGAATGGGAGTGACAGGGAGCAGCTTGGCTCCTTTGGCAGGCCACAGAGCAGAGATATTCATGTGTGCACTTCCAGGAAGATAATATGTAGGTGGATTGGCGAACAGATTTCAAAAGCAGGGATTCTTCCAACTGTCAGAAGCAGGGGCTAGATAACAGGAGATGGATCACTCGATATATTGGCCTGTTCTATTCATTCTTTGTGAAGCATGTGGCTCTGGCAACTGTTGGAAGACAGGGTAGTGGGTTAGATGGACTGTTGACCTGATCCAGTTTGGCCATCTCATGCTGTAGGGGAAATTCTGGCAAGGAAGACTCTGGCTCAGGGAAAGTTAGGAGTTAGCAGTTGGATTTATGTTTTATTTTTTTTATTTTGGGTTTGCTAAAGATTGTTAGTCAGCTAATAAATCATGACATAAACAAATGGCCTGAATAGACTCTGGGGACTAGAATGTCACTGGACACTCAAGTACTTACGTTCAAAATTGAGGCACCACTGACATTCACAAAACCGCCCTTCAGCTGCCACCTTACTCAGTAGGGCTAAAGTCTCTAGGCAATTACATTTTTGTCATTAAAGTTCTCAAAGCACCTAAATTTCTGCTAATGGGCATGTATACAGCTGACCTACACCTGACAGTATTAGGCTCAGTGCCTAAGTCATGCCTGAGCTGTAGCAGGAATTGCAAACTAGGTTGTCCTGCCTGTGGGGCCTGATCAGTGGGCATACTCAGAGGCTGCATTAGAGCACACCTACTCAGTTGGGCTTAACACAAAACATAGTTGGATGAAAAGAAGGGTTCACAGCTGTGAATACTGACACAAAACATAGCTGGATGGAAAGAAGGGGTCACAGCTGTGAATACTTAGTGGAGCTAGTCACTTCACTTCAACCCACTGTTAGGCCCCTAAATCCCCTTGAGGGGTAGGCTGTAGGCATATCTCATTGGCTAGTTTAGGAAGCTCCCCTTTCCACTTGATGTCTTCTGTGAATTCCTTTTTATAAATGTGCCTAACTCTCTAAGGGTACATCTACACTGGCAAGTTAGGTCGATTTAAGGAGGCGTAAGTTGACCTAAACAAAGCCATGTCCACACTGAGCTTTTATTAAGTTGACTTAAGCCCTTCCTTAAGTTGACTTAAAAAGAGCTTAAGTCAACTTAATAACACCTCCTCTGAGATGTGGGTGGGGATTAGTGCTAAATCGACCTTATTAGGTCGATTTAAAGCTGTTAAGTCGACTCAACAAGATATACTTAAGTCAACTTAAGTATTGCCACTCTGTTAGGTCGACTGTTGCCTTACAATTATATTGTTTACGGCACCAGTATTACCAACCCCAAAGATTCAAAAATCAAGAGTCAATACTTCTTTTTTTCAAAAAAGGATTATATGGTGAATTTTTTATTTGTTTTGATTTTTGATTCAATGTGGGGTGTATATGTGAGTAAGAGAAATCTTTAGTGTTGCCACTGCTCCCAAATTTATGAAAATGATTTAAGCCCCACTGCAGGAGCTATTATCCCCACTTCCTTTCATTCTCCTACCCAGCACTTAATTCTTCCTCAGTCCCACATTTGGTTTCTCTTGGACTCTGTAACCCTGTCTCTGAGGCATGGCCTCCTTCTCCCCTTCCAGGCTATGGAAGAAGGAAGGCTCCAAGATGCCTGCTTCTTAGGCTGATTATTGCAGGGATGGAGGGAGAAGAGAAGAGGAGCAGAGGAGCCATTCCTTTGCTCTTAAGAGAGGCGAAGGTGGAGGGTGAGAGGAGGAAACAGAGATGCCTTGAGCTACTGGCCTCTTTCTTCTCCCTCTTCCACCCTCCCCTCTTTGCCTTCTTGTGATAATGTTGCTTGCTCCTGAGGGGTGTTGGAAGAAAGCTGATTAGGTGCACTTCTCATGGAGTGGGGCAGGGGTATAGAGCAGCTAATCAGAGGGGTTTCTGCTTCCAAGGAGAGCTTAAATTCACAAGGGCACTAGAGTTTTTTTTCATCATTGCTAGACTGGCTCCAGCTCCAATGGAAATCCTGTGACTTGCTAAGTCATAGCAAGAGCTGGCAACACTATTGATTTATTTTAATTTCTGGAGCTCTCTTACCAACTATTTCATTGGTCCTACTATTGAATTAGCAAGATATTTATTTTATATTATTGTGCTTATGTATCAATAAAAAAATGAAGAAATTACATAGCCTGCCACCGATTTGCAAGCTGAACTCCCATGCACTGAGAGTTGTGTGTGTAGACTGAAACCCACATTTTTATTTGTATTACATTAATTACTAGAGGTCCCATTGTGGCACTGTATGCAAACACAGCAAAAGAAAGGCCCTGCCCAAAAGAGCTTACAATCTAAATAAAATGTTGTCCTAAATCTTTAAAGTGGGTTGAGCATAAGGCTTGTTCTTACATATATTGAATTGCAGAAGCAAAGTTTCATTTGTTAAAGGAAATTCAAGATACTTTTAAAATGATGGCCTGGATTTTTAACTTGAGAAGAAACTGTGCATCTGCACAGATATTTATCTGAGATAGTTTAATGGTTTTTGCTTTTTAAAGGAAAAACATGCATTTTAAAAATACGGCTGAGTAAACAATACATGCCAGCTATTATCACATATTCTATTATTATTATTCTCTGTCGACTGTGGAAACATATAGGGTCAAATTCTGCTCACTTTGAGCCCAAAACAAAACCCTATAAAATCAATGGAAATTTTTCCGTTCACTTCTATGGGCTTTGGATCAGGTTCTTTACTAATATGGGTAGTCTTGCTGACATTAATGGAATTACTACAAATAAAGTGAGCAGGATTTAACTCGAAAAGAGAACCCAAGCAGTTTCCACAGATGATTAGAGTCAAGCTTTTTAGCATCAATTATAGAGAACAAAGTAAAACTTTGTGGTACATTGAAGTTAGGACTCTGACAGGTTTTTGCTATAAATGTTAAAGATAGGAGAGAAGCCTGAACACCTAATCATTATGGACTCAATATGATTTGAAAATGTAACCCAGTGAGACCCATCAGCTAGTCACATTACACAGGGGTAGGAAAACAGCAGGGAAATGACATTATTAAATTCTATAGAAAGAAAATTTAAAGGTAGGAATTACTTAACATTTTCCTGCTAATATCGTAATAGTTCTATGGCTATTCTTTCTAACAATGATGGTAACTGTTTTTTTCTCTGAGGGCTTAAGTAGAACACCCATTAAATAATGGCGAAAAGTAGAGTGAGTTTGCACAGGAAGGTGAAATTTTCAAGGGGCACTCAGCATTGAAGTGACACTGCTTTCTTTGTTATCAATGTGAGTTTCACAATTGACTTCAGAAAGAAGCAGAGGTAAGCCAGTGCTAAGTGCTTTTAAAAATTCCACCCATAAATTCTAAAAGGTTTGCTGGGGATAGTCAAAGAAGCCTGAAGGTGCCCAAATCCCAGTTTAAATCAATGATATTTGGACATATAACTCCAATTGTGTATCTTTGAAAATGTCCTATTTGCTATAGAAAATTGAGTGCCCAACACTTTCCCTCATCTCAGCATTACAGATTTTGCTGTAGAAATTATGCACTATATAATTGTTAATCTCAGAAGTATTTCTTTGTATTCTTTCATTTTTTTAAAATAAGCAATGGGAGATATACCACTTCAGATCTAATAATACATTTATGGCATGCTAGTAAACATATGAACAAGAATTTATATCATATATTTTTCATAAAAATGTTCATGTTCTATGTTTGTACAGGGAAAATGCATTGAAATTCTTGCTCATATGCAATGTTCTCTCTAAGGTTTGGCGGCTTGAGTGCAAAATTTTCAAGCCGTGTGCAAAACTTTTTCTGAATAAAATTTTTGTGTAAACTCACACAACAGAAATTATAGGCATTAATTGAAGTTAAAGTAATTGTAAATAGAATTAATTAATTGTGTTTAATTGAATTTGAATGAATTTTTAATTGAAATTTAATTTTTAGAAAGGTTTTTATTTAAAATTAATTTTTTAAAAGTTTTTTTTAAAAAAGGAAGGAAAGAAAGAAGGAAGGAAGGAAGAGAGAAGGAAGGGAGAGAAAAAGGAAGGAAGAGAAAAAGAAAGAGAGAAGGAAAGAAGAGGAAAGAAGGAAGAGAAAGAAGAAAAGAGAAAGAAAGAAGGAAGAGAAAGAAGAAAGAGGAAGGAAAGAAGAGAAAGAAAGAAAAAAGAAGGAAAGAAAAAAGAAGACAAAGAAGGAAAAAGAGAAAGAAGGAAGAGAAAGAGAGGAAAAAAGAAGGAAGGCAAAGAGAAAGAAGGAAAGAAAAAGGAAAGCAAAGGAGAGAAAGAAGGAAAGAAAAAGGAAGGGAGAAAGAAAAAAGAAGAAAGAAAGAAAGAAAGAAAGAAAGAAAGAAAGAAGAGAAAGGAAGGAAGCAAAGAAAGAGAGAAAGAAGGAAAGAAAGAAAGAAAAGAAGGAAGAGAAAAAAGAGGAAGGAAAGAAGAGAAAGGAAAAAAGGAAAGAAAAAGACAAATAAGGAAAAAAGAGAAAGGAGAAAGAGAGGAAAAAAGAAAAAAGGAGGCAGGCAAAGAAGAGAAAGAAGGAAGAGAAAGAAAGAGAGAAGCCAAGGCCACTGGCGGGGGAGGACCCTACCACGGCCCTGGGAAGTCGCCAGTGGGGCGGAGCAGACCCCAGCCCCGGAGGCTGATCCCGGCCCCGTGCTGGTAGGCCGAGGCCGTCGGATGAGCCCAGCCCCGGCCCCGGGCCGGGAAGTCGAGGCAGTCAGCAGGTGGGAGCCCGGGAGCCCGCCGCGGCCGCAGCCACCCCGCTGCCCCGGCCGTGTGGGGCAGGCAGGCAGGCCCGCGCACCTGAGCCGAGCCTGAGCCTGCCTGTCCTGCCCTGGGGGTGGGGAGGGCCAGCCCAGAGGCCGGATGCAGGCCGGGTCTGCTGCGGCAAAGCCGCAGCCCCGGGGGTCTGGAGGGAGCGGCGGGAGCTGCCGGGCTGCGCGGGGGTCCCTCAATGCTGCACGGGGGGTGTGATGGCTGCTGCGCGGCCGCGCACCCGCGCAGCTTAGAGGGAACACTGCTCATATGTTTTAACAGTCAAACTGACTAAAATTATTGCAAATATTTACCACAGGATTTGGGATGTGCATACAATATTGCATAATGAATATCAAGGTAATGTAAAAGGCTAGTTACTGTATTGCGTTGATACCATTTATTTAGTAAAAACATTTTTTTCAGGAGGTCTATATATATAAACACATAAATACTTATAATAATCAACTAGTATGCACTAGCCTGTGCCATAAATGTATTATTAAATATGAAGTGGTGTGTCTCCCATTATTCTTTAAAAATGAATGATTACAAAGAAATATTTAAACTAATGAGATTACAATTCTGTAGTAAATTATTTCTAATACAAAATCTGCAATACACAATAGTTAACTATCATGTTTAAACTTGCTTTAAAATCTAAATTAAATCTTTAAAGGGTGTACCCTAATACTTAAGTGCTGCACTAGCAGTGGAATTTGGCTGTTGAAAGGCTGTACCTGACCTCAGAAGGATCAACTCAGTGCCATGGTGAGATACCGGTAGGTTAGAGACTGCTGAGACATCACTATATTGTTCCAGTTCCCAACTTTGGTTTCATCACCATGGCACTGTTAGCCAGTTTAAGTTATAGCAGATTTTAGTTGCTGTAATTTACTCTGAAGAACTTGCCCTGCATACAGCTGTCCCAGGATTGGGAACGTACAAAGGTGAGCTTCAAACCACCTTTGTGTGCACACATCTCCAAAATGTGCTTGGTATAGTTAAACAAGCTTTCAGTGCCTGGAATTTAAAGTGAAACCTCTGCAATTTTTTGATACACTAGATCCTCATAACTCTGTATTCCACTTCTTCACAGAGTTCACAATACTTAGGAGTTTGGGAACCTCATAAAAGTATAATCTTGTACAAGGTTATTCATAGGAATTTCATTTAAACACCACTTCTGGTGTACAAACAAGCAGTACCTTTCCCCAGGGGCTATTCTAGATGTTGCTTTGTGGCACTCCTTCTGTATAACACAGGACATAGAATTTCACTTAGTTATTCCTGCATCAAGCCCACAATTTCTGGTAAAGCTAGAGCATATATTTCAGTCAGTCATCCAATATTGCCTAAAATGTTTCAAGTGATGAAGAATTCACATCCCCTCTTTGTAACTTGTCCCTGTGGCTTATTTTTCTTACCATTAACAAATGCCCCTTATTTCTAGTGGGAATTTATTTATCTTTGCCTTCATGAAAAAGAACCCTATTACCAGACTTTAAGAAGAGATCTGAGTCAGTTCAAAAGCGTCACTCTTGCCAACAGAAGTTGGTCCAATAAAAGATATTGCCTCACCCATCTTATCTTTCTATTACTTTAAACTGTTTTGGTTGGAGACTTCCAAAATGTGGTCAGTTTGGAGCAACAGCTACATACCTGGTTCCTTATCTAAACTGGCCCACACAGGAACCCATAATAGGTACCCGCTATTGTTTTTAAGGTAAAATTTAAAGTAAAATGATAGACTCAATTGTCCTCATAGGAGGCAGTCACCATTTTAAGCGAAAAGTTCTAATTTTTATTTAAATACCAAAATCAATCACTTAAACACAGATTTCAGCATGAAAGTTTAAAATACCAAATAAAAGCCAGGTTTCTCCCTATCCAATAATCTGCATTTCTTAAAATGAAACAAATATAGATTAATGCATCAGATTTTATAACCTTTTCTTTACAGGCAATCAAGAAGATATTTATGGATCTTGGTGTAAAAAAAATCCATATAGTGCTAACCCACATCCCTCAAGTGTCACATATAGTTCCTCTTAATATATTTATTGCAACTAGTAACAGTATACCACATTAACCTGAGGTTTTCATAGAACACCAACTGCCATCTGCTATGATGTATATCTGCTAACATCACTGCATCAAAATACAACACATCTAGTTGGAAGTGGTAAGGCATTTCTTATTCCAGGTTATGCATATTTTCTTAAATAAGCAGTAAGTGTCACAGGCAAACATATTTGGATAAAATAAAAATGGAACTGTATTTTTGTTTAGAATTAGAGTTGAATCCTTGTAAAATTAAAAAAAAATCAGTAGGCTTTTAATCTCTCATTTTCACACATCTCCAAGATTCTTGGTTTTGACCAAGAAAACAAATGCCCTAATAAAATAAAAGTCTTGTTCTTGTGGTATTTCTGGCTTAACTGAAACTAGGAAATACTGGAAATCTCAAAAGAGCCTGTTCACGCAAGATGTTCAGGGTTATTTTCTAGAATTTAAATTAATCATTGTATACACTTATCTAAATAAAATGTAAGAACATTTGGAGACTTAATCCATCATTACTTACAATGAAATCAACACAACCTGTGGATCTAACTGATAAAATACTGAAATTATTAAAGTTTGGCTTCCAGCAGGTTAAAAATAATGAGGTTACTACTTACAATATAAACAATTAATATGTAGCATTCTAAAATATTTTATTTCCATGCATTGAATAACTGTGAATCTACATATTAACAAAAGAATGTGGTCTTATTTTTAGCATTAATGAATAATTATGTTTTGGGAGTCAAAAATAAATGATAGGGAAAAAAAGGGATAGGATTCTCTTCTTTGCAACAAATTTTCAGCAAGATCAAGGAGAGGAAAACTCTTCTCATGGAGTTGTTACCTCATTTTTACATCATAGGGGATGAGGTAGGCAGGATTCCCACCCCTCCCCCAGGGGGAATGAGACACGAGGAATTCCTAGACTTTGCTGGAGACTGGAAATTCACATGGTGATGACACCAATAGTATATAAGGTTTTCTCATACACTAAGGTTTAGAGATCCCAGGTTCAATCCCATCTATCAGCTCTACAAGTGTGGGCTTGTCCAGACTATCTACTGGGCAAATTCTGAAGCTTGGGTTATCATTTCTGAACTAGAGCAAGTATGTAACCCATTCCCACTTAGTGTGGCACTCTGTACCCCTCTAGAGATTGATGAGTCTGCTACAGTGGAAAGTAGCAGATTTGTGGTTTTTAGCTCATGCATTAGAGGCTCATAGGCTAAGCTTCAGATGTCCTAGGCTCAATCATACCAGCTGACACTCAGGGTCTGTCAGCCACACATTTTCAGTGATTATTTTTATTTTAAAATGTGTATTTTAGTCTGGTATTATTTATACCTACTTTGCACAGGTGTAAATGACAACACAAATTGAAAGGGAATAAGGACTCAGAGCAAAGAGTTTTTTGTTGTCCTGGAATATTTTATTTTTTTATCTTCTGGCATGCTTACCTACCATCTTAGCTCTTCTATCACTTCACATCTCTCTGAAGGTCTCTATTGACTTCATATTCCCCTTGTTTTGTCCTACCCCTGGTATGACTAGAGCTGGTGGAAAGGATAATGTTATAATAGTAATTGATTGTTTTCCACTTTCCTTAGTGGCTTGAAACTCACATACTTAACTGATCCTGCTAGGCATGACCCTGTTTCTGCTACACAGACAACAATGTTTACATTTTTTTTCTCTTTAGACATAGAACTTGCTTCTCTTAATTTAGAGAATATTCACAGCAGCTCTACCCTATTGAGCATAGTTAAGAAGATCACTCCTCAGAGACACTAAATTATAATAATACTTTTGAAATTAAACAGTGTCTAGGTTTAGCTACTAAAAGAAGGTGTTTTTCATATAGGAAAAGTAATTGTATTGCTTAAATTGCCCTTCTCTAAAATGTTGTTGATAAAGAAACCTTGGAGCTACTGTATATTCAAGACAGTCTTCTTCTAAATTATAACACTTAGGCAAAGACACTAGTTAGGAAGGTTGAGCTACAAACTTTACCCCTTAAACTTACCACAGCCGGGAATATTGTGGTCTTTTTTATATAACATTTCAGAGGGCTGTTGCTTTGGTTTCATAATCAGGGGGGAAATTATATGAAATAATATCCAGTAGGAAGTAAATTAAGGGAGTAACCCTCTAAACGAAAAAGTTTTATAACCTGAGAACATGAAGAGGATGTGGTTGGATGCATGTCAATCACAGCCATACCCAGAGTTGCATTCTGACTACCACATCCGACTCCTATCAGCCGTTATCACAAGAGGGACAGATGGTTCCAGTTCAGTCAGATATCGTGGTAATGATATCTCCTTTACTAAAGGGAAAATAATTAAGGAATTTTTTATAAATCTACAACTAGACTTTCCCATCATTTAATGAAAGTAGAACTTGAATATAATACTAGTAACATAAATGTATTAGAATGATTTATCATTTGATTGCACCTTCTATAGCTGTGGCTATGCAGTTTATTCTTAAATACTGAAGTACAGTCAGTGAAAAACTGCCTGAAAACACATTAGACATTTTTCAAAAACAGTCCAATGCTAAGATGCTCTGAGAAACCATGCTTCTGATTTCCGAGTTGTTTAAATCTTTCTTAAACTTACCACTGCAATGCTCTTACAAGGCCATGATGAACTTACATTGTACCTGGTCATGCAGCTGCTCAACATGAGGAACTGTGACTGATTTGAATGTAATTGTCTAGTTCAGTGGGGAAAAAAAAAAAAAAAACAGAGTCAGGTGGCACTTTTAAAGACTAACAAATTTAAATGTGATTGGTGTTGTGTGCTATTCAGAGTAACTATAAGATTGGGTCCAGCTAGAACAACTAAAAGGGTCTAAAAAACAAACAAGGAGTCTTGTGGCACTTTTAAAGACTAAGAAATTTATTTATTGCATGAGCTTTCATGGCAGAAAATCCTACTTCATCAGATGCTTTGAAGGTGGTCAACTTACAGATCTAATATACTTAACCAAACTGATCTATCTTTTATTAAGAATATGTTTGCTGTTGTAAATTTCCTACAGAACTACCCTCTCCCACATAGTGAGATAAAAGTAATCAAATGTTTGGGAAGGAGCCTGAGATGAAATTCTTAACTGTCACCTCCAGAATTCAGGTTCTTATTACACTCTTTCTCACAAAGTTGAATTAATATTCTGTCATTTCCAGTCTTCATATATCTGGAAAACTCTTGTGAAGATGGATTACTTTTGGGTGTTTTCTGTTATTTTTTAGTTTTGGACACAAAATATATTTCCCGTGAATGTTAATTCCCAACATGGCTGTTTACTTTATTCCTATTACCTTTTTTATGAATAGTGGTGTAAAGCAAGCCAGAAAATAACATTAACACAATATCCATTAAATAAAGTTTTAACAGGAGCAGAAAATGATCTAATTATTTAGTAGCTTCTTAGTCTATGCACAATATACCTGAGGTGGCAAGTGACCTGGATTCATCACTGGATTTGGTCTGCTGGTTGGATCATTAGCTTACCTGCATGGGGAGAGAGACATAACCACTGATCCATGCCCCCCATTTAGTAATGGATCAATAATAGTAGTCATTTTATTTTCAAAGTACTGTACAACCATTAATTAATTCACTTACCTGAAATCCTACAAGGTAGGCAAGTATTGTTATACCTATAGGGAGGACTTTAGTTTAAATAAGGGTAATGCATATTATCATCCATGGACCACAATTCTTCCCTCATACATGCACAAGGGCTTCTAATGAAGTCAGTGGGAACTCTGCATTATTTGTGTCAAATTCTGCTCCCAGTTATATTGCTGTAAATGCATTTACTTCAACTAAGTCCATTCAAATTTACAACAGTTTAGCTGTGAGGAAAATGCATGCACCAACATAGTATCGCAGCATTGCTTATATATCTGAGAGCAGATGTGGTGTTCTGAAAGTCAGTATTACTAGAAACATTTACAATAATACTTTATTTAATTAAAATATAAAATAGGTTTTCAGTCATGAGCTATAAAATAGGTTTTCAGTCATGAGCTATTCAAAAATTTACAGCTAAGAGTCTGAGTGAAAATTTCATATGGAATGAACAAAATCCAAAATGATTTGTGTATGAGATTGGTTCAAGGCCACTAAAAGTACTTTTGAAAAAACTGATACAGTAAGTTGTGGTTTGTTCCACAATACCACATTTCAGGAGGTTCACATATTAATTCTCAGAAAAGGTCTGAGATGAATTGCAAGGCACATAGTTTAGTCCTGTCTGCCCAGAAATTTAGGTGGTATAAATCAGTGGAGACATGCTCATTTATACCAGCTGAGGAGCTGGTCCATTATATCTAAAATAATTCTCATGCCTGCTTTCCAGGTATTATACCTATGCAGTAATGAAGAAAAATGCTATTAAATTATTAGTGCTTCACAGAGTTTTCCTGGAGCACCTCTTTAGTCTTCAAGGCAAATACCACTTTGGGTGTATTGCCTAGTTTCCATCCAACATCAATGTGCTTTCAAAAATAGTGTTAGTGCTTCTGTAGATGGCATTCTTCTTTCTGAGTCAAAGTTGAACTAATTCCCCAGCATGGTGCCAGGAGACACTGCATAAAGTGAGTGAGTTGTAAAAACAAGTGCCTACCACAGTGGTCATTAGGGATTAAATGGCACTTTGGACAAGAACAGGGATATTAACTTCAAAGTCCTCTTGAGCAGAATCCAGTTCTAAGTAATTAAATTCTAACCACTTAAATTCTCTGCAATGACTTCTGTTCAGATGACTATAATAAGTTGATCATAGTTAGCTTGTGCTCTCCCTTTCTGTGTCATATCCAGATATTGTGTCTCCTTTTAAACTTAGAGTGTAAGCTCTTTTGGGCAGGGACTATGTGTTCACATTTATATGGTATCTAGCACAATGGGACTTTAGCCTTTATGTGCTACTCCAGTACAAATAATAACATATGTTATAAATTTGTATGTTTTATTGTTCCACTTGTTATGCTGGAAGGGCATAACAAGTGGGGTACCACAGGGTGTGTCTACATTTGTAAATTAAGTCGACTTAAGCAGGCTTAAATCGACATAATTTACTCTGTGTCTACACTTGAGTTTCCTTAATTCGAGTTAAGCAGTTCCTTAAGTCGAATTAAGGAAAAGTTAGTTTGAATTAGTAAAACCTCGTTTTACTTCGAACTAACCCTTAATTCGAACTAGTTAGTTCAAATTAAGGCAATGTGGCCATGTTAGTTCGAAATAACTGCTTAATTCAAACTAACCAGCACATTGAGCTTAATGCAGCTGACTAATTCGAACAAAGCAAGTGGCACTTGCTTAGTTCAAACTAGTGTTCTAGTGGGGCCATGCTAGTTCGAATTAAATTAATTTGAACTAAAATTAGTTCGATTTAGTTAGTTCGAATGAACTAATTCAAACTAACTTTGTTAGGTGTAGACATAGCCACAGGGCTCGGTTCTGGGTCCTGTTCTATTCCATATTTTCTTCAGTGATTTAGATGATAGCATAACGAGTACACTTATAAATTTTGCAGATGATAACAAGCTGGGAGGGATTAGAAATGCTTTGGAGGATATGATCACAATTCAAAATGATTTGGACAAACTGGTGAAATGATCTGAGGTGATTAGGATGAGATTCAATAAAGATAAGTCCAAAGTACTCCACTTAGGAAAGAACAATCCATTGCACACATAGAAAATGAGCAATGACTGCCTCGGAAGGACTACTGTGGAAAAGGATCTGGGTGTCATAGTGGACCACAAGCTAAATATGAGTCAAGAGTATAACACTGTTGCAAAGAAAGCTAACACCTTTCTGGGATGTATTAATAGGAGTATTGTAAGTAAGACATGAGAATGATTTTTCCACTCTACTCCATGCTGATTAGGCATCAACTGGAGTATTGTGTCCAGTTCTGGATGCCTCCTTTCAGGAACGATGTGGACAAACTGGAGAAAGTCCAGAGAAGAGCAACAAAAATTATTAAAGGTCTGGAACATTGACTTCCGAGAGAAGATTGAAGGAACTGAGTTTGTTTAGTCTGGAAAAGAGAAGATTGGGAGGGGACATGATAACAGTTTTCAAGTACCTAAGGCTATGTCTACACTTACTAAAGTTAGTTCGAATTAGTTAATTCGAACTAACTAATTCAAACTAATTTGGCACTTGCTTAGTTCGAATTAGCAAATTGCATTGAGTTCAATGGGCCGGTTAATTCGAACTAAGCAATTAGTTCGAACTAACATGGCCACATTGGTTAATTTGAACTAACTAGTTCGAATTAACCCTTAGTTCGAATAGCCTATTCAAATTTATCGGTTCGAATTAAGGAAGCCCTTAATTCGAACTAACTAAAGCTAGTGTAGCCATGGCTTTAGTTAGTTTGAATTAAGCTTCCTTAATTCAAACTAACTTGCCAGTGTAGACATAGCCTAAGAGGTTGTTACAAGGAAGCGGGAAAAAGATTCTTCTCCTTAACTGCTGATAGGACAAGACGCAATAGGCTTAAATTATAGCAAGGGAGGTTTAGGTTGGATATTAGGAAAAACTTCCTAACTGTCAGGACGCTTAACCACTACACTGTCCCTCACACACAGTTTCTAATTTCTGTACTGAAGCCATCTGTAAAGTGAGGAAAATTATGTTTGTTCACATTCACAAATGTTTTGAGATCTAGGTCAATTTCTCATAAGGCTAGCATAGACCACTTTGATCTGAACTTCTGCTATACCACAGGCCACAGAATTTACCTAAATTAAATGCTGTTCAAAATAGAACATATTATTTAGGAAAACCCCCAATTCAACTGAATGAAAAAGTGCTAGGCATGTACAAAGTACTATTAGCCATACTTTTAGAAGGGATAATTTAGGATATAGCGTAGCAATTTAGCTGGGGAGACACTGTGGCCTAGTAGGTCACTGACCTATATTCTAACCTGGGATTGGACACTCAATTTGCTATGACTTTGTACTACTATTCAAAGTGAAGGTAGGCTGTGCATGCTTGGATGGCTGACTTAGTTTCCTAGAAACATGTGGATCTTGTCATCTGTGCAAGACTCCCTGCAAGCCATTATTAGTTTGGCTAGCACAACTCACTCCTTTAATATAATAATGAGGAACTTGTCTATCCCATTTATTTATCCAGTCAAGGAATGGAAACAATACTATAATCTTTTGCCTATTCAAAACTAACCAACATAACTTAAATATTGGCTATTGAATACACTCAGTGATCTACTCCTGAACAATCCATAGTCCAAGAATTACATAGATAAACTAATTTAGTGATTACTTTTCAACAGCACAAAATGTAAAATTGCTTGTGAATTCATGAACAGAAAGAAATACACTAAATTTATTAAAATAAATGTTTTGCTATGAATTATTTATTCAGGTACAGACTGAAGTAGCTGGACAAAGCCACAGACCTGAGAGGTCAGAGGATGAATCTAATTTATAGTGATTTTAAAAAATACATTTCAGTGAATGGCTAATGACAGCAATATGTTGGCCATATTTCACTGTCTGAGACTCGTGTAATAATTTATTTGATTTTTTTATAGCAACTTCTATCCATAAATCTCAAAAATAATTTAGAATATTTCTGAATACAGTCACAACCCTAATACTATATGAGATTAGTAGATATTAGTATTCCCATTTTATAAATCAGAAAGTGAATGCCTGGAGATTTAGAGATGTGTATCCAAGATCATACAAGAAATCTGTCACAGAGCAAGAGAAGAAATCCTAATATTTTATCTTTTTCTGTGCGTCAACTACAAGGCTGCATCTACACTGGTAAATAAAGTCGATTTAAGCTTGGCTTAAGTCGACTTAATTTGCCCTGCGTCTACACTACACTTTGCTTAAGTCGACTTAAGCAGCTTGCTTCAGTCGACTTAAGGAAAATAAAGTCGACTTAATGAAAATTAAGTCGACTTTGTTAAACGACCTTTCTACTTGACCTAAGGCTTAATTCGACTTTTTAAAGTCGAATTAAGCCAGTGTAGCCCTGGGGTAGCCCTAAGTTGACTTAGGGCTACCCCAGGACTACACCAATGCCCTCCCTGCAGGGGGGGGGGCACAGGGGGAGCCTGGCATGCCCCCCAAAGGGCAGGGCATGTGGGCAGGGTGTGACGCTGTCTGGATTTAGGGAAGCATTTATGATATTATTTTCAATGGATATCTCATAAATGCTATAATCCATAGGAACTATGTCATGTTTGGTACCAATAGAAAGGTAGTAATTTGCTGGGAATGATTATATAGTTTATGTCTAGGAATTCTATTTTGATTAGAAGTTAGAATTTGGTGTTATATACATACTTTAACTTATGTTAAAACCATTGTGTTCTTAATGTTTAGGAATGTGCCAGGACAATGGTCCCAGGGAGTTACCTGATGAGCCATTAGGACACAATGGTTATATTCCTTATGTCTTTAATGGCTCATCAGGTAACTCCCTGGGACCATTGTCCTGGCACATTCCTAAACATTAACGACACAATGGTTTTAACATAAATTAAAGTATAGATACAACATCAAATTTTAACTTCTAATCGAAATAGAATTCCTAGACATAAACTATATAATCATTCCCAGTAAATTACTACCTTTCTATTGATACCAAATATGATATAGTTCCTATGGATTATAGAGCATTTATGAGATATCTGTTGAAAATAATATCATAAATGCTTCCCTAAATCCAGACAGCGTCACACCCTGCCCACATGCCCTGCCAGGGTCCCTGTCCCCTTTGCTCCATTGCACACAAGGGGTGCCCCCCTGCCACCGTGGACCTACGTAAGTTCCCCCTAGCCCCACAAAGTCGACCTAGAGCATCCAGTGTGGACGCTCTAGGTCGACTTTGTAAGTTCCCCTTTAAGTCGACTTTAATTTTAAGTGTAGACACACTAAGTAGACTTAAAAGTGCAAATGTAGACATAGCCCAAGTCTTTTGCCCCATAGCCATTCCGGGCTTGTTACAATTCTCAGTCTTCATATGTACATCACTGAGCATTGGCTCACTCCCTCAAGTGAGCAAATGGTGAAATATTAAGCTTAAACTTCCTCTTGTTGAGGTAATGATCTTCAAGGACCACAACTTGAATTGGTTGACTAATTTTAAAGTCTACTATCTGTACCCAGTATTGTGGATTTATTGTTATATACTTATTAGTAATTTTCCTCCATTATTGCATCTGTTCTACTTATTTGGTTAGCTCTACTCATAAATATCTTTGCCCTTCTCCAGTAGTTCTTTTAGCAACTGACAGAGCAGAAAACTGTGTTTAAAGGAACAGTAATAAAAAATAAGCCTTGGAGTCCATGCCATCTGCCTAATGTCTGTTGAAATCAATGAAGTTAGGTGCCTAAATGTCTTTGGGGGCTGGGTCCTAAAAGTATAGCAACAGCAGGCTGGCAGAATGAGTAACAGGAAGGGAGATTTATCTTTAAGCAAATGGATACACTTCAGAAAAGTCCAAATGCAAGAAAAGTAAGTTTGAGGAGTATGATAATTTAAGGATGTGAGACTTAAGTTAAAGTGAAATTAAGCAAAACAGTTAATCTGAAGAAATAAGTAATAGAAAGTCATTTAGAAGTAATTTCAGAACAGCTGCAAGACATCTAGTTATTTTCAGAGTTCAAAATTGAGCGACAACAGTTGTGTGCACCATTAGCTGCATTTTCCATTCACAGTAGGCCTGTATAGATAATGCTACAACCTCTTCAGAGACAACTGGAAAAGAGAAGGATATTTAGTTTAGCCCCCAGTAGGCAACTAGTGGTAAGGAACAACTGATATGAACTGTTTGTCCAATAGAGAAATACTGCGGTCACTTGAAATGGTAGAAGAGATTTTGCCTGGTGCCATCAGTCAGAATCCGTCTAGAACTGAATGAGACGGTATTCTAGCAAAGATGTCTCAATGAGCTGGGTGTGACCTTAACATGGACTATAAAGGGGTGTTCACTAGGGCTATGTACACACGATCAGATTAAAGCGCAACATGGAAATCACGCTATAAAAAATACGTGACCTTTATTGCAAGAGAGTGCGTACACACATCGCTCCTTGCAACGCCACAGAAGTCTTTGCAATATCGCGGTGTAGCACAATGAATTCTGGGCACCTATCCCATAGTTCAATTTTCCCTGAATCAGCACTTGGAATCATGGGATGAAGGAAAGGAACACAAAGCGCCATGGGTAAACTCTCAGTTTCCCATGGTGCACTGTGTTCCCCTTGCGTCTTCCTCGTTGCCAATAGCAACTCGCGCCTATTTTCAACAGTGCAGTGACGCACCGCACCACTTGCGAGCAATCACAACAGCGACAGCATGGATCCTGCTCTGATCTCCACTGTCGCCTTCAGCATTCTAAATACATCTCAGCTGGTTGCTCAGTACGCAATGAGCTCTGAGTTAGACGAGGACGCTGAGGAGCAGGGGCTGATCGATGCCATGCAGAGCAATAGCACCGCGTTGCTCAGCTCCTTCACTGATCATCTGCACACGGTGCAACGCCATTTCTGGTCGCGAGAGGCGAGCACCGAGTCGTGGGATCGCATTGTTATGCAGCTGTGGGATGACGAGCAGTGGGTACAGAACTTTCGAATGCGGAAAGCAACCTTTCTGGAACTGTGTTCAGAGTTGGCCCCTGCCCTGCGACATAAAGACACCAACATGAGGTCAGCCCTAACCGTGGAGAAGCTTGTTGCGATTGCTGTCTGGAAGATGGCGACTCATGACTGCTATCGGTTGGTTGCAAACCAGTTTGGAGTCGGGAGGTCCACCGTCGGATTAGCCCTCTCACAAGTCTGCTGAGCCATCAATTGTGTTCTGCTACGGAGGACGGTGGCGTTGGGCAATGTTCATGAGATTGTGGACGGCTTTGCTGCCATGGGATTCCCTAACTGCAGGGGAGCCATAGACGGCACACACATCCCTATTTTGGCTCCAGACCATCTTGCGACCCAGTACATCAACAGGAAGGGCTACTTCTCCATGGTGCTGCAAGCACTCGTGGATCACAAGGCGCGTTTTATGGACATCAATGCTGGGTGGTTGGGAAAGGTGCATGATGCCCGCATTTTCAGGAACACTGGTCTGTACCAGAAGCTGCAAGGGGGTACCTTCTTCCCTGATCAAAAAATTACAGTGGGGGATGTGGAGATGCCCATAGTCATCCTCGGAGACCCAGCATATCCACTGATGCCATGGATCATGAAGCCATACACCGGTAACCTGGATCGCAGCAAGGAGCGGTTCAATTACAGATTGAGCTGCTGCAGAATGACTGTGGAGTGTGCCTTCAGCCATTTAAAAGGGTGCTGGCGCTGTTTGTATGGGAGGCTGGACTTGGCGGAGGACAACATCCCTGCTGTGATTGCGTCGTGCTGTGTCCTACATAACATTTGTGAAAGTAGGGGAGAAAAGTTTTCCTCGGGGTGGGCTATGGAGGCACAGTGCCTCGAGGAAGCATACAAACAGCCAGCCACTAGGACTATTAGGGTGGCCCAAGGAGAAGCTGCTTGCATAAGGGAGGCACTCAGGGACCATTTCAATGATGCCCTCCCCTAGTTAACTTCCAGGACGCATCAGGTGCACCTTATGAGATTTTCAATGTCTACAAATAAAGCCACTCTTCAAATTATTTGTTACTGTTTTTATTAAAACCTAAAAGGGGGGGGGGGGTGTTCACATGTGGGTGGCGCTGCGGGTCTCTAAAAAGTAGCTCTGGGGGGGACTAGATGTTGCAGTGTACCAGGGGGACGGGTGGCCTTCAAAGAAATTCTTTGAAGGACTACGGGGTGTGGGAGGCAGACACGGCTGAACTGTCTGCAGTGGAGCCCGGACATTAATTGCCTGGGTCTGCAAAGCAATCATGCTCTTGAGCAGTTCTGTGTGCTCCTTCATCATGCTTATCAGTTCGTCCCCGTGTTTCTGCTTCCTCTGTTGGGATTCCTCTCTCCAGGCTCGATTCTCCCTCGTGGATTCCTGTGCTGCTTTCATCAGGTCCTGAAACATATCCTCCCTGTTTCTTCGAGCACGCCGCTGAATGTTTCTCATGCGGTTAGCTGGGGTAGACACTGGCCTTGTGAAGGTCGAATCTAATAAAAAAAAATAATAAAGCTGTTGTTAACACATAGCCTAGATAACCAATGTAACCTTCCAGTAGCACATTCCACTGGAAGGTACAGAGCAGTCAACATTCTATGCTTCGCTGAAGCGGACAAGGTACGTCCTACTAGAAAGCTTACTGTGGGCTAACATTCTGCACAGGGCACACAGATGGAACCCGATATCTCTCTCCTCAGAGTGCCCCTGCCAGCTAGAATACATATCCTACATGCCACCGGTTGCAAGCCAGGGCCGTATGCTGCTGCACTGTGTGCTGCCATGGTTCCCAGGGCTGTGCTTTGCAGCTGGCTAGGCAGAGTATCCTGTCTTTGGGAGCGTAGACACAAACGCTCTGCCATCTAACCTGAGTAGTAGGCTCTGGAGGTAGATCGAGGAAACCTTTACTGACCTAAATACAGATGATTTTTTGACAATCACTGCTTGTGTTGATGCACTTCTAATGAATGCAGAGTAAAGAGCATGCACAGCGGGGACTGAGACAGCAAGCAACCCCGCCCCGGACAATGATATTTTAGCAGGAGCCATAGCTGCACAAAAGAGAAACTTACCGGAACCCCCCTCTGCCGCCTCAGAGGACACGCTGCAATTCATGTCTTGGGTGGACGTCTCAGCGGGGGTGCAGAAGAGCTCCTGGCTACACGCTGTTGCGCTTTCCTTCAGGTCATCCTCCATCTCCTCCTCCTCATCGATCACGTCCTCATCCTGCTCAGGTCTGGCATTCACTGGATGAAGGGGGGCCAATGTGTCCACGGGACTCTTTGCAGTGGTTGTGGGGTCCCCACTGAGGATGGCTTCGATCTCCTTATAGTACCTGCATGTAGCAGGCGCTGATCCCGAACGGCGGTTTGCCTCCTTCGCTCGGTGATAGCTTATTCTTAGCTCCTTCACCTTTGATCTGCACTGCACAGTGTCTCTATCATAACCTCTCTCTGACATGGCCTGAGAAATTATGCCAAATGTATCATAATTTCGCCTGTTGCCTCGTAGTTGTGCCTGCACAGTGGACTCTCCCCAGATGCTGATCAGGTCCAGCACTTCTGCCGTGCTCCAAAGGGGTGCGCATCTTCCACGAAGAGAACAGAAGTGAAACAGACGAGAAATTCGAAAATCCTGGGAATCTGATCAGGGCGGGGACTGTTTCGTCACGGCCACAGAGCGGGTGGGGGGAAGACCAGAGAGGACTACTTTGGAATGCTGGGACACTTCCGGAGGCCAATCATTGCACGGTAAGCGTACACACGAGTGGAAAGGTGCAACAGCTGTTCCGCGTTAACTGCTACCACCCTCGTCGAGGTGGTTTTTGTATTGCGCTACAACAAGGCAGATAATGCGCAACAGCCCTATTGCACGTGTGTACGCTGTTGTTGCTATCGCGCGGTAATGATTGTTAATGCGCGATAAAGTGATCGTGTGTACATGGCCTAGGTCATTATCCGCTAGCTGATAGGGAGGAAAACAGCACAAAATCACATAGCTTCTAGCAGTCAGCAGGAGCCAGAAAAGGGAAGGAACAACTTGCTCTTTACTACCACACTTGCTGCTCCTACTCCTCTTTGGCATACCTGAAATGGGCCCCATTCCCATTCAAAAGCAGAATAGCTTTCCATCTTCTCTCACCCATGCTTCACAGCTGCCAGTTTTAGGGTAGAAAGAGCAATTCAGAGGCTACGTAACCAGTATCACAGTCCCTTGGGCTTTGATTATACTGGCATGTTCTTTAAAAACCTCACTGTTATAGAACCACTTGTCCAACTACTGTAATGGCAACAGTGGATGCCCTACTGTAGGCACAGAACAGGCCATACTGCTGTGATATGTAGAACTCCTTTGACCAAGATTAAACTACATAATTAGACAGAGTTCTGTCTAGTCTAATGTTAATACCAAGGAAATTGAATAAGTAGTATTTCAACAGTGGAAAATTAAAAAAAAAAACCCATAAGTGTCAAGAAGATCTCTAAAATGCAGAGGACTGGACTAGAAGATGTCTTGAGGTCCCTTCTAGTCCTACAATTCTATGATTCTATGATAAAGTGGTATTGCTTACAGCTGAATGCTGGGGAATCGGAGGTGAACATAGTGGTAATGAAAGAGCTTCCATTAGCAATTGTTCCTAACCAGAAACAGGTCCTTTCCCCTTCCTCCTCACTACATGCTCAGTACTGTTATCTAGTTGGACCTATGTCTATATCAAAGAAGTTAGTCTTCACTTAGATATAAATGAGCAGATCTAGTACAGAATGTTATATTATTGTGTAAGTGGCAGAAATTTGGCATTCAGTCACACCCATATAATTCTGTTGAAGAAAGTAGTGAACATGGCCTTTTACTGTTTTCGGGTAATTCCCATTAACACTGATGGGAATTTATGGACCCATCTTTCCGTAACTAGACTTCTGGAACTGTTCCTTCCTGGCTTAATACTAAACATGCTGGTCCTGATTCAGATCTCAGTGGCTATGTCTACACTTGCAAGTTAGGTCAACTTAAGGAGGTTTAAGTTGACCTAACTTAGTCCCTGTCCCCACCAGGCTTTCATTAAGTTGACTTAAGGGCTTCCTTAAGTGTGGACCCCCAAGGTCGACTTAGTTCCCTAAGTTGACCTAGGGCTGGGGACAAGGGAGCTGTGGCTCCATGGGACAGGGTAGCCACAGCTCCCTTCTCCCAGGGACCCACAGCCCCCTTTTTGCCAGGAAGCCTCGGGGTCCCAGCAAGAGAGCAGCCGCTGTTCTCTCCCTGAGACCCACACAGGTCCCGGCAAAAAGACAGCCGTGGCGGCCCTCTTGCCGGGACCCACGCAGGTCCCTGGGAGAAGGCAGCCATGGGTCCCATGTTCCCGGGAGTCCCCAAGGGCTGGGAGCCACGGCTCTCCGTCATCTTAAGAGTCTAGTGTAGACTCTGTAAGTCGACTTAACAAGGTCAACTTTATGTCGACTTCAGTTGACCTTGTTAAGTCGACTTAACAGAGTCGACTTAGCATTTTAGATGTAGACATAGCCTTTGATACTGGTATAAATTAGGAGTATTTCTGCAGTAAGTCTACAACTGTAAAAATGGTGTACACACACACACACACACACACACACACACACACACACACACACACACCATCAGGCCCATATATTTCATTACTTTTCCTCAGCTGAGCAATAACATATTGTTCATGATTTTATTCATTGGTATGTTCTGTATAGAATTAAAATGTTTCACATAATGAGAAAAAGAAATGAGTAGATAAAAGCCAGGAGTCATGGAGGGGTGAAAAGCTGAGATCCCTTTTAGACACTGTTAGTACTATTCTGTTTAAATTGTTGTGTTTGCTATTAGCTACCACAGTGATAAGTGCATTAGATAATGTACTTTTCACTGAAACTAAAAAAAGCTGGTGAGTGTGTAGGTAGGTCCCATTAGCAATAATGGGAGTTCAGGCACACTCACAATTTACGAAGTACTTTGTTTAAAACCTGTTTATCAGATAATGGTTATTGGCTCAGAGTGGGAGCATGGGAGCACTAAATTAACATAACATCTTTTCACACCCACAGCCTCTTGCAAGGAAATGTTTTATTAGAGGTTTTTTTGTGTTTTGTTTTGACTCTAGATTATGTTTTCCTTTAAAGGTTTTTAAATCTACAGAACATTTTAGAAATGGATACAGGATAAAGAACAGTCTTTTCCCACCTCTAATTAAGATAGTAGAAAGTAGCTTTTTCACATTTTCCACATGACAGGTCTCATTTAATGTTAGTCTTTTTCCTGATGAGATGGAAAATACTTAACAGGGTTCTGAAAATATCGTTCAGTGATTTTATAAGTAAAGACAAGTAGTAAGTGAAGATAAGTAAGGCATTTTTTCTAAAATGTCATAAAGAAGGTTCTTATTAATTACAATTTGTCATATGAGGTCAAACCAATGACCCTCCAAGTGCAACACTCTGCCTCATGAAGTTACCCATATTTGATGCTTCAAGGAAAGGTGAAAATTCCATTTCCTCCTGAATATTTGTATAACGTTGGACATATTAGGAAAAAACTTCTATCTTGATTCTGGAAATGACATCCACTGACAGGGAGGTCACCTAGCTATCAACAGAAATATAAGAAAGGCACATCAGGACTCTATGTATAGAGAAGATATTCTTTTCCTACTACAGATAGAAGCACTGATACAATTTAATTTTATTAGATCAAATTAAAAAAAAACCAGAGACTTAGATTTGCATATTTTAATATTAATAAGGTATAAAGAGGCCAACATTTTCAAGATGTGAAAGTGAGGCTCTGATCCAGTTAAGAAAACTGTGCCAGGAGACTTCTAATCTCACATAGAGTCTCTCTGCAAGATTAGATTCTTTAGATTCTTTAAGACATATTTACAAATCTCCAAAAGTGATCTGATTTTAAGAGTTGAGAAACTGTGCTTTACTTCATGCTCAGCACCTCTGAAAATTAGGCTGCTTTTATTTGGGGGCAAAATTGTCAAAAACACATAAGTAACTTATGTGCCTAAATGCCAGATTTTTAAATCAATAGGAGTTAAAAGTCTAAATACCTTTACAAATCTGGCCCTAAGTCACTTAGGTTATGTCTACACTGGCAAGTTAGTTCGAATTAAGGAGGCTTAATTTGAACTAACTAAAGCCATGGCTACACTAGGCTTTGGTTAGTTCGAATTAAGGGCTTCCTTAATTCAAACTAATAAGTTCGAATAGGGCTTCAGAAGTAAGGGGTTAATTCGAACTAACTAGTTCGAATTAACCAATGTGGCCTTGTTAATTCGAACTAATTTCTTAGTTCGAATTAACCGGCCATTGAAATGCATGGGGTTCGCTAATTCGAACTAACTTAGTTCGAACTAACTTTCCAGTGTGGCCATGCTAGTTCGAATTAAGTTAATTCAAACTAACTAAAATTAGTTTGAATTAGTTAGTTCGAACTAACTAATTCAAACTAATTTTAGCAAGTGTAGACATAGCCTTAAATACTTGTTCTCTCTCTAGCCTAGTGACTTTTCCAGTGTGGATAAATACTTATACAATCATTGGGTCAGAGAGAGAGAGAGAGAGAGAGAGAGAGGAAGATAGAGAATAACTCTTTAGCTCAGTGTTTAGACCATACATCCATCTGTTATGTAGGAGACCCAAGGCTTAGTTCCTCTACTCCAGTCACTCTTTCATTTTTTAGTCACAGTGGAACAGCTTCAACAGGAAAGACTGGGGGAAGCCTTCCATCCTATCAGAATATCCCATAATTCAGTAGTTAAAGCTCACACCTGAGATGTGGGAGACCCCTGTTCAAAGCCTTTCTCACAGTTAGGTAGTGTATCTCATCTCCATGTATTAGGGTAAGATTGTGCAAGGGGCCTTTGTCTCTAACCCTTCTGGAAATCTGTCTGCCTCTCAACAGGTCTTCTGTGGCATGGCTCTCTGGCCAAGCCACATCAAGTGCAGTCTCCTTCTGGGGTACAAAGAGATCCACCTTGAAAGTTCACAAATGCCACCCAACAAAATAACTTTCATTCCTCATTTTGATCCTTGGCCCATCCTTTCAGGTGAGTTTTCAGCCCCACCCTGGGCTTAGTATTCTGTGCATTGTGTTTGCATGCCCCTTTCTCAGGGCTGGTAAGGGAACTAAGGCCCACCCTCTACTTTGGGTTGTGGCCCAGAGACTCTGTATGAAGCCACGAGGTCTGCTGCTTTCCCTGTGCTACGTCCTACTTCCAAGATCCCTTGCGCTCCTTCCCACAGCTTATGCTTAACACAACCTCTTTTTGGTTCTCAAGTCTCTGGCTTCTCCTTAAATCCTTCCTTCTCCTTTCTCTGAAGAACTTATGCCTCTCTCTTCCCAACTGTCATTGGGTTTCTCTCCACAGGAGAGTCTTATCTTCTCTGCAGTCTCTCCCTATTGAGTTCTCTCTTATTCCTTATGTAACTCTTCTGAAGGGTGGAGCTGGCAGCAACATGGACCCGGTTCAATATCCAAGGGTTGATTTTAACAATACAATACAGAATTGGCTCAATCCCCCACCTAGGAATCTTGGGAAATTTCAAACACTCCTCTGGGCACCTCTAAGAGACAATAATTTTCCTCTTGCAAGCACAGAGCCTGAGCATGGAAAAGAAACTTTTAATAAAAGGAGGAAAGTAGCCCAGCATTAATTTTTGAAAATTAAGTGAGCAGGATTCATAAACATGTTACCATTAACAAAACACCACCACTGATGGGAATGAAACAGCTTTGTTAAGTCCACTTAATAAGGTTGACTTGATTTAAAGTCGACCTTATTAAGTGGACTTAACAAAAGTCGACCTAACTTTTCTAGTGTAGACATAGCCCCTTATCGACCTTATTAAGTCAACTTAATGCTTTAAATTCCAAAGGGGTAGCTGTGTTAGTCTATTGTAGAAAGACAACAGAGTCCTGTGGCACTTTTAAAGACTAACAGATTTATTTATCGCATGAGCTTTCGTGGGAGAAAATCCCACTTCGTCA
>ML685802.1:1210450-1238305 GCA_007922175.1 Pelusios castaneus | reverse complement strand
CCAGAATGACACAAGTTAAAGTATGGATATAACATCAAATTCTTAACTTCTAATCAAAATAGAATTCCTAGACATAAACTATATAATCATTCCCAGCAAATTACTACCTTTCTATTGATACCAAACATGACATAGTTCCTATGGATTATAGCATTTATGAGATATCCATAGAAAATAATATCATAAATGCTTCCCTAAATCCAGACAGTGTCACACACAGGGCTCTGCCCTGCCACGGTCCCTGTCCCCTTTTGCCCCATTGTATACAGGGGGTGCTCCCCCCCCGCCACCGTGGACCTGCCCAAGGTCCCCCTAGCCCCACAAAGTCAACCTAGAGCATCCAGTGTGGACGCTCTAAGTCGACTTTGTAAGTCCCCGTTTAAGTTGACTTTAATTTTAAGTGTAGACACACTAAGTCGACTTAGTTAAAGTCGACTTAAAAGTGCAAGTATAGACATAGCCAAAGAGTCCTGTGGCACTTTTAAAGTCTAACACATTTATTTATTGCATGAGCTTTTGTGGGAGAAAATCCCACTTTGTCATTAGTAATATATGCAGAATATTGTGGGACTCTTCAAACCAACTGTCAACAGTGGCAACAAAGTGCCATATGGCCAGTTCAACATCTTCATTCTCAAGGTGGTAAGTCTAGTGATTTCTTGTGGCTGGCTAAGTCTCTGTTCCATATATTAGGATGAGTGGAATTACAGTTTTATACTCCACCTTGGTGAACCATTTGCATCCAGCGGCTTTGGTCTGATGCCAGGCATCACTCCAGAGACCACTATTTTCAGCAATAATCGATCCTAAGAATTTAAATTCTTTCACCCTTCTAAGCTTTCTGCGTGAAATATCCTTTATGGTGTGTTCTCCTCCTTCAGTTATCATAGCATCAGTTCTACCAATGTTCAGGCTAAATCCTACCTGATGAATTCTCTATGATAGAAAACATAATGAAGGTAAGAGGGATCTAAGTCAGGTTGCCTCAACTGAAGACAACTTTAGGAAGTCCAGGCTATGGTGGAATGGACATGTCCAGGGGAGACCTGAGAGTTATATTGGTATGATAGGCCTTACAATGATCATGGATGGAAGGTGACTAGGTGGAGAACACAGACTCAGTACATGGCTTGGATATCAAAGGATCATAGAGACACCAATTTGCACAATAGCCACATGTACAACCATATATTTTGGAAGAAGACTATAAAAGTTCCTGAATTTGAATGGGCAAATGGCAAGAAAGAAGATGATGCACCTACCTGTATGGAATTTGGAAGGAATAATTCAGATTGTAGAAGGGAAGAATTTGGAGATGGTACCAGGAAGTCAATCTGTGTACATGTGGCATGAATGCTAGCTACAGTTGCAACATATGTGTAAATATGTCTCTTAGTAAAAAGAGTTTAGTTTTAGAAACAAAAATCTCTCATGTTTTTATCCGGCACATGGTACATGGAACAAAATTAATTTTATTACTTTTGAATTGGGTTAACAGGACAATTTTCATGCACATTTGTGGGACAATAAAACTGAGTACATCAGCCCTCTATTATGTGTCTCAGACACGGGGCCAGATCTTCAGCTGGTGCAAATCATAACACTGCCACTGATTTCAATGGAATTAAATGAATGTATTATTTCTAGTAATGGAGTTGTACAGTCAATCACTGTATAGTTTTGCACTAGTAATCACACTGATATATTTTATATTGATATTTGAACTGTTAGTTATCTTGTCAGCATTTCAGAGACCCCATCTTTAAGTTTGAAAATTAGTTCTCTTTTTTGTTAGATATCAAATATTATTATGTTGCTGTTACTCTTATGTCACATTTTATAACTGCATAACATAGTGTGGCCCAATGTGCTGTACAGGAAGTAATGCAATAGAATGGTTGAAATTCAAAGAACATCCTATTTTCAGATCAGATAACCCATATCTAGTAGGATAGAGCGAGAGTGTATTATTACATTAAATGTTCTATAGCAGAAACACTTCGATATTCACATTGTTTACATAACAACGACTACTGCCATTCAAAATCTGAATAATTATTGGATGGGCATACCTGTAAATTGATCCATCAAAATGTGTCCTTCGCTCTCAAAAGAGACAGCAAGAACCTTCCTCCTCTCTGTCAGTGACTCTGAGTCTTCTGAAAGGGACTCTAGATTTACTTTAAGTGATTAAAATACTTTTAGAAGATGAGGAAATACCCACTTAATCAGTTTCATCCACCTGGTGCATTTAATTGGCAGTCCTACTTTTGAAAGCAAGATGATGACAATTATTTGTACTGCATTAGTTCTTAAGGCTACAGTAGGAATCAAGGCCCAGTGTACAAGATGATGTACAGACATGGAGAAACACACAATATCTACCCCCAAAAGCTTATAAAAGATTAAATGAGTTCAGAAAGTTATCTGGATTGGTATCAAGTCATCTATCAACTCATACATGTTCATATTATTTCACTTTTGTACTGTACTTCCATATACCTATCCCAAAGGAATTTTCAAAAGAAATATAACATAATCACTGTTATTCACCCTTTTTTAAAAATCATATTGAAGAACAATAACACACCATATATGTAATAGAGCAAATTAATGGAGACGCACATTTGTAATTGAGGACATAATGTGACCTACAAGCTATATAGAGAAGATCAACTCAGTATATGTGGGAGAAATTTACCCAGTAGTTAATCTTGCAGTATTCATTCTTGTTCATCACAACTGAACATGACACTTCAGAGCTCTGCACAGAGGACGGTGAAAACCACTGATTTTACATGATGCTCTGGGCTGCCAAGATGTAAACAAAACTTTATAAAAGACATAGTAAGGTCCCAAAGCGCATACACAGAAAAATTCAGTAGTAGGCCCTGCTGACGCATATTAACTGATAGATTAACATCTCCTGGAGTGATTTCTATCCTTGTATTCACTCTGGAACCATTTTTAAATTTATATGTATTGCAAAAGCAAGTACAATACTTACCATAATATATATTACATTAAGGGCTCAATCCATAGCTGTGCAGAGGTCACCTGTCACACTAGTAGGGGGTCAGTACTTGTTGATTCCAGTGGTTATGGTTACAAAGGATATTACTTTGTTTCCACTATGTTTCTTCTTATGTTAGGTGCAGCTGAAGGGACTATCTGTGCAGGTGGCAAAATAGCTTGCTAGAGGAGCGACAAGTCTGTTTTAAATTACAGCAAGTAGAATGGTAACCCAATGACCATTCTGCAGCCCAGGATTGTTAGAGTACCCAGGTCACCATGGAACACTCTCTGCAGGGGGAGTCGAAGGAGGGAGGCGAGTGAGTGGTAGAAATCCAGTTATATTAGATTTAAATCAACAGGTATTACCCTTGGAATGGGGGGATCCCTTTCTGCCCCTTTATCATAGCTTTAAACTTCATTTGTGATGCTCCAGAAGTGCAAAGGAGACTTAGCCTGTGTCAAAGATCTGAGCCTACCAATTTTATTTTGTAATTATATAAAGCCCGATCTTGCTGCCATTATAGCTAATAGCCAAAGTCCCACTGACTACAGTGGGAACAGGAATGAGCCTATAATGATCTGCTCATAACTGATCATCTAGTTTGACCTCTTGCAAATTGCAGGCCAGTCTTGAAACAAGTTAGGGTTTTAGCCGCTGGTGCTCCCATCTGAATGCTGTTTTAGAATTTTCACTCCTCTGAAGGTTATAAACCTTCAGCTAATTTCAAGCCTAAACTTGTTGATGGCCAGTTGACATCTATTTGTTCTTGTGTCCACATTGGTACAGTTAAAGACAATCCAAGCTTTACACCATTTAAACCTGCAAGTGACCCATATCCCAAGCTGCAAAGGAAGGCAAAATACCCCAGGGAAAAGTTGCTTCCTGTCTCCAAATATAGGGATCAATTTGGGCAAGACCCACCAGCCAGACACCTGGGAAAGAATTCTCTGAAGTAATTCAGAGTCTTCTTCATACAGTGTGCCATCACTGGCCATTGCTGCATGCTGTTGCAGATCGGCTACATGCCATTATAGGCACTCTTGTCATACCATATCTTTCATAATAACTCTCTCTTTGCAACTTGCTGGTTAAGAGGGAAGAAAGAAGGAGCAACATGTCTGAGTGGAAGCTTCCTCATTAAGTGCAGCAATGCCCTGAACTGTTTATCCTCATTAATTTCTGACCCCTGTTTACTGCAACAGTAATGGTACATAGTGTTGTGAGCTGGTATAAATATGCCCTAAAAGCTAATCGACTAAATTAATCTCTGGTGTAATTTATTAAAATTTATTGGAGTCACAACAAGAATTATCTTGGCCCAGTATAGAGAGGCTGGATTATTTGGAAAACACATCTTCTTTCCATTCCAAAACTACATGAATTAGAGAAGATAAGTTTCTAATGGCGTGCAGTGGTACTGGCAGGAAATACTAGTTTACAAATCCAGTGATGGGTGTTAAGGACTTGAATTCTAAGGAAGGTGTCACTATAATAAAGAAAGAAGTCCTATATTGTCATGAGCAGTCAGAAAAGTTTGGAATCAAAGAATGAATTCTTTCCAGCTTATGAGGGAAATGAGTGGATGCTGATACAGGTTTAATAAATGACCCTTTGCAATATTTAGATATAATATACACAGTTCCTGTAAAATATGAATGGAGATAGATATTAAATGGCAAGATAGTGTGGGCTTGCTGAGTCACAAAGCTACTGCAAGTGGTTTATGTCTTATATTATCCGTTCAGCCAACATATGTGCAAGGACAAATTCAGCATATCTGTTTCACTCTACTGCAACAGGTTTCAGGCTTGACTGTCCACTCCAGTGTAATTCCACTGGCTGCATAGGATTTATTCTTGAGTTACAGCAATGTGAATGAACAGAGAATCAGTCCCTCTGAGCTTAAACAAACAGAATTTTTCACAGTTAAGCACCACATGAGGTCAGAATCCTGGGGAGATATCCCGATACCATTGAAATTAATGGGAGAACTCCGGCTGACTTCAGTAGCAATTTCACTCTAGATAAATAGACTCACTTCACAAAAAGTGGGCCTTACTACACAAAAAGGAGGCTAATATACAGTGTAACATAAGTGTTTCCATAGCAAAAGAAGATGTTGCCTGTCTTGAAAGTGGGAAACAAGTTTCCTACAAGAGTTCAAAGAAAAGAAAGCTGTTTTGTTTATTTTTTTGCAAATTTTTGTTTTCAATGATCAACCCCAATATTTGAGAGTCTTTTGAATAGACTGATTTTTTTGTGGTGTTTCTCTTAAATTAAACCACAGTCCTCCTTATTAAAAGAAGATGTTTTTATACATGGTCTCCTGCAGTGGGCTCTGCCACAATTGACTACCTACTGTGTTTTGAATATTATTATTATTTAGAGCACAATGACATCCAAAATGTGCTTGGTGCTCTATACACATATAAAAAGAAACAGTACCCAAAATGCTTACAGACTTATAAGGCAAGGTACACAATAAGCCCTAGTTCGGGAGACACGCAAGATACGTAAAATACAGTGCATATCTCCCGCTAACTTCTTAAATCCTGCCTACACACTTGAGTAAGCCAACTGGAAATGGTATCCGGGTCAGTGTACTGTAAGTGCGGTTATGGAGCTGGTGTTCCAGCTCTGTTGTGGGGCAGATATTTGTTTTGTATAATATATTAACTATTCCTAATTGCTCCTCAGGCTAGACATTACTGGTGTCTAGTTATTTTTTTTAAAGGTGCTGTATTTTTTATTGTAGGTGTAGCTGCAGCTATGAAACGTCCATTTTTCTGGTTGGTGATTAAAGTGCTTTTGACATAACTGGCTGTATAAGAACAGGAGCTGAATGATGTGATCCATTTCCTTTCTGTTTCCTGAAAATTTTGCAAACTTCAGGGTAGAAAATGGTCTTATTGTTGGATGTGTCTTCCAATGCTATTCCAGAAGATAAAAGGGACATTTTGTCAAGCAGTGGGATAATCTTGTGGGATGATAACAGTGAGGCAAACTTTACAACTGGGCAGGATAATCACCAGAGCAAAACAGTCCACAGGTATCAATGACTTTCTTCCGTGACCAATAGGCCTGTCAGACATTTTTGTTATCAGGAACTGCTGATTGATGTAATGTGTGAATGGAAATAATGGCTTTAGCTGGCTTATCAATGCCTGGAGATGAGTATGTTCATGAAGACGTTCCTTAATTCTAAAATGACCTTTGGTTTTCTTTATGAGAAAGGAGTCTTGTGAATTTATATGAAGTGAGTTGGAATCACCAGTGTGGTGCCTTGTAGTAGGTGACTTTTCTTAAGTAAGGCTATGTACACACGATCAGATTAAAGCGCAACAAGGCAATCGCGCTACAAAACTCACGTGACCTTTATTGCGGGACAACGCGTACACACGTTGCTCCCTGCAACGCAACAAAATTACACGCATTATCGCGGTTGAGCGCAATGACTTCTGGGCACCTATCCCATCGTTCCATTTTCCCCTAAGTTGGCGCTATGAATCATGGGATGAAGGAAAGGAACGCAAAGCGCCATGGGTAAAGTGTCAGTTTCCCATGGTGCTTTGTGTTCCCCTAGCGTCTTCCTCGTTGCCAATAGCAACTCGCGCCTATTTTCAACATTGCAGTGACGCAACGCACCACTTGCAATCAATCGCTACAGCGACAGCATGGATCCTGCTATGATCTCCATTGTCGCCTTCAACATTCTGAATACATCTCGGCTTGTTGCTCAGTACGCAATGAGCTCCGAGTCAGATGAGGACACCGAGGAGCAGGGGCTGATCGATGCCATGCAGAGCAACAGCACCGCGTTGCTCAGCTCCTTCACCGATCATCTGCACACGGTGCAACGCCGTTTCTGGTCGCGAGAGACGAGCACTGAGTGGTGGGATCGCATTGTTATGCAGCTGTGGGATGACGAGCAGTGGGTACAGAACTTTCGAATGCGGAAAGCAACCTTTCTGGAACTGTGTTCAGAGTTGGCCCCTGCCCTGCGACGGAAAGACACCAACATGAGGTCAGCCCTAACCGTGGAGAAGCGTGTTGCGATTGCTGTATGGAAGATGGCGACTCCCGACTGCTATTGGTCCGTTGCAAACCAGTTTGGAGTCGGGAGGACCACCGTCGGATTAGCCCTCTCACAAGTGTGCCAAGCCATCAATCGCATCCTGCTGCGGAGGACAGTGACATTGGGCAATGTTCGAGAGATTGTGGACGGCTTTGCTGCCATGGGATTCCCTAACTGCGGGGGAGCCATAGACGGCACACACATCCCTATTTTGGCTCCAGACCATCTCGCGACGGAGTACATAAACAGGAAGGGCTACTTCTCCATGGTGCTGCAAGCACTCGTGGATCACAAGGGGCGTTTTACGGACATCAATGCTGGGTGGTCGGGAAAGGTGCATGATGCCCGCATTTTCAGGAACACTGGTCTGTACCGGAAGCTGCAAGGGGGCACCTTTTTCCCTGATCAAAAAATAACAGTGGGGGAGGTGGAGATGCCCATAGTCATCCTCGGAGACCCAGCATACCCACTGATGCCATGGCTCATGAAACCCTACACTGGGAACCTTGATCGCAGCAAGGAGCGGTTCAATTACCGATTGAGCCGCTGCAGAATGACTGTGGAGTGTGCCTTCGGCCGTTTAAAAGGGCGCTGGCGCTGTTTGTATGGGAGGCTGGACTTGGCGGAGGACCAGATCCCTGCCGTGATTGCGTCATGTTGTGTCCTCCATAACATTTGTGAAAGTAGGGGAGAAAAGTTTTCCCCTACGTGGGCTACGGAGGCACAGCGCCTCGAGGAAGCATTCGAGCAGCCAGCCACTAGGAGTATTAGGGTGGCACAAGGAGAAGCTGCTCGCATAAGGGAGGCACTCAGGGAGCATTTCAATGATGCCCTTCCCTAGTTAAGTTCCATGACGCATGAGGTGCACCTTAGGATCATTTCAGTAATGTGTATAAATAAATGCATTCTTCAAAGTATTTGTTACTGTTTTTATTGAAACCTGAAAGATGGGGGTGGGGTTACAGGTTGGTGTAGCTCCGGGTCTCGTAAAAGTAGCTTGGGGGGGGGGGGCTGGATGTTGTCCTGTACCGGGGTGGAGGGTGGCCTTCAAAGAAATGCTTTGAGGGACTGCGGTGTGTGGGAGGCATACACGGCTGAACTGTCTGGAGTGGAGCCCGGACATTTATCGCCTGGGACTGCAAAGCTATCATGTTCTTTAGCAGTTCTGTTTGCTCCTTCATGACGCTTATCAGTTCGTCCCTGTGTTTCTGCCTCCTCTGCTGGGATTCCTCTCTCCAGGCTCTATTCTCCCTTGCGGATTCTTGTGTTGCTTTCAGCAGGTCATTAAACATATCCTCCCTGTTTCTTCGAGAACGCCGCCTAATGTTTCTCATTCGGTCAGCTGGGGTAGACACCGGCCTTGTGAAGCTCAATTCTAATACAAAAATAACAATATAGACATTGTTAACACATAGCATAGATAGCCAATGTAACCTTCCAGTAGCACATTCCACTGGAAGGTACAGGGCGGTCAACACACTACGCTGCGCTGAAGCAGACAAGGTACATTCTAATAGACGGCTTACCGGGGGCTAAGAATCGGAAGAGGGCACACAGATGGAACCCAATATCCCTCTCCTCAGAGTGCCCCTTCCATCTAGAATACATCTCCTACATGCCGCCGGTAGCAGGCCGGGACCGTATGCTGCTGCACTGTGTGCTGCCATGGTTCCCAGGGCTGTGCTTTGCAGCTGGAGAGGCAGAGTGTCTGTCTTTGGGAGCGCAGACACAAACGCTCTCCCATCTAACCTGAGTATTAGGCTCTGGAGGTACATCGAGGAAACCTTTTCTGACTTAAATGCAGATGATTATTTTACAATCACTGCTTGTATTGATGCCCTGCTAATGAATGCAGAGTAAATAGTGTGCACAGCAGGGACCCGCAAGCACCCCCACCCCAGACAATGATATTTTAGCAGGAGCAGAGCTGAATGAAGGAGAAACTTACCTGAACCCCCCTCTGCCGCCTCAGAGAACAAGCTGCAGTTCAAGCCTTGGGTGGACGTCTCAGCGGGGCTGCTGAAGAGCTCCTGGCTACACGCGGTTGCGCTTTCCTCCGTGTCATCCTCCATCTCCTCCTCCTCCTCCTCCTCAACAACGTCCTCATCCTGCTCGGCTCTGGCAATCACCGGACGAGGAGGGGCTGAAGTGTCCACGGGACTTTTGGCAGTGGTTGTGGGGTCCCCGCTGAGGATGGCTTCTATTTCCTTATAGTACCTGCATGTTGCAGGCGCTGATCCAGAACGGCGGTTTCCCTCCTTCGCTCGGTGATAGGTAATTCTGAGCTCCTTCACCTTTGATCTACACTGCACTGTGTCTCTATCATGCCCTCTCTCTGACATGGCCCGAGAAATTATGCCAAATGTGTCATAATTCCTCCTGCTGCCGCGTAGCTGCGCCTGCACGGCGGACTCTCCCCAGATGCTGATCAGGTCCAGCACCTCTGCCGTGCTCCAAAGGGGTGCGCGTCTTCCACGGCGGGCCGCCATTGCTACTGATGATCGGAGCACAAACACACTCCACGAGGAAGAGAGCAGGAAGTGAAACAGACTTGAAATTTGAAAATCCCGGGAATAAGTTCGGGGCAGGGCGGGGACAGTTTCGTCACGGCCACAGAGCGGGTGGGGGGGGGAGACCAGAGAGGACGACTTGGGAATGCTGGGACAGTTCCGGACTCCAGTCAATGCGCGGTAAGCGTACACACGAGCTCAAACGCGCAATATATGATCCGCAACAGCTGTTACCACTCTCGTCGGAGTGGTTGTTGGATTGCGCGACAACAAGGCACTTAACGCGCAAGAGCCCTGTTGCACGTGTGTACGCCGTTGTTGCTATCGCGCGGTAATGAGCTTTAATGCGCGATAATCTGATCGTGTGTACAAGGCCTAAATGTTATAGACTGCTTTTAGGCTTGTCAGTGTGTTTTTGGAGTTTCTTGTTAGCTTAATATAATTCATTCCAACAGCTTGTGGGAGCTGTGTTGGCTCTTGCTTGGGTGAAAGTTCAATATTTGTTAAATAGATTATCCCATGTATGGTAGGTATGCTAACTAAAACCCATGGCTATGTCTACACTTGTAAATTTAAGTCGACTTTAGCTAAGTCGAATTAACTAAGTCAACTTTAAGTCGACATAGTTAAGTTGACTTAGCATGTCCACACTTAAATTTAAAGTCGACTTAAGGGGGAACTTACAAAGTCGACCTACAGCGTCCACACTGGACGCCTAAGTCGACTTCTAGGGGCTAGGGGGACCTAGGGCAGGTCCACAGTGGCAGGGGGGGCACCCCTTGTGTACAATGGGGCAAAGGGGGACAGGGACCCTGGCAGGGCATAGGGGCAGGGTGGGCAGGGTGTGACGCTGTCTGGATTTAGGGAACCATTTATGATATTATTTTCTATTAATAACTCATAAATGCTATAATCCATAGGAACTATGTCATGTTTGGTATCAATAGAAAGGTAGTAATTTGCTGGGAATGATTATATAGTTTATGTATAGGAATTGTATTTGTATTAGAAGTTAGGAATATGGTTGTTATATCTATACTTTAACTTGTGTGATTCTGGGGAAACTCCCCAGACAGGATATCTACAACCATTGTGTCCTTAATGTTAAGGAAGCTCCTAGGTACAATGGGCCCAGGGAGAAACCTGATGAGCCGTTAAGGAGACAATGCTTAAATTGACTTAATTTACAAGTGTAGACGCAGCCCATATGCCTGTGCTATCAAAGTAATGATTTTCAGATTGCTATCTGTAGCAGAGAGAAGACAGATGTGTAGTCCATTGGGCTGGTTTTACCCATGTAATTGATCACATGGTAGTTATTTGGTTGGAGTAGATGGATCCACCATTTGTGCTATGCAGGTAGCTTAGGTCTTATATTAAATGTATGTTCAACAGGTTTTTGTCTTTGATGAAGGAAGGAGAAAGCGTACAAGGAGTCGAAGATCGCAAGGATTAGCAAGGAAAACTACCTCTTGGAGGTCAGAACATGTAGGGACAACATGAGAAATGCCAAAAGCCAAGTAGAGTTTGACCTTGGAAAGTGAATTACACCCAACAATAAAAAGTTCTACAGCCATATAAACAGAAGAAAAGCAAAGAAAGAAGAAATGGGACCATTAAGTACTGAGGGGTGGATGGAGGTTAAGGATAATCTAGGCATGGCCCAATAACAAAACATATACTTTGCCTCAGTTTTTAATGATGTTAATGAAGAGCTTAGGGATAGGGGCAGGGTGCCTAATGGGAATGAGGACATGGAGGTAGAAGCCAAACTCAAACAGCTTAAAGTGATTAAATCGGAGTACTCAAATAAGCTTCATCCAAGAACATTAAAGGAACTGGCTCATGAAACTGCAAGCCCATTAGCCAGGAATTTTAATGAATCTGTAAACTCAGTAGTTGTACCATATGACTAGAGAATTCCTAACATAGTTCCTATTTTTAAAGAAGGAAGAGGAGTGGGGGAGTGATCAGGTAATTACAGGTCTGTTTGTTTGACCTCAGTAGTATGAAAGGTACTGGGGGAAAAAAATGAAAGAGAAAGTAGTTAAGGACATTGAAGTTAATGGTAATTGGGACAAAATTCAACATGGTTTTTAAAAAGCTAGAATGTACCAGACAAACCTGATCTTCTTTGAGTAGATAACAGATTTCTTACACAAAGGGAATGCAGTGGATTTAATTTACCTTGATTTCAGCAAGTCATTTGTTATGGTTCCACATAGAAAATTATTAGTTAAATCAGAAAACATTGGCATTAATATGAAAATTGAAAGGAACTGGTTAATTTGGAGACTACAATAGCTCATACTGACAGGTGAACTCTCAGGCTAGAGGGAAGTTACTCATGGGACCAATCTTCTTTAATCCTTTTATTACTGACCTTGGCACAAAAAGTGGGAATATACTAATAAATTTTGTGAATGACACAAAATTGAGAGGTACTGCCTATACAGAGAAGGATTGGTATATCATTCAAGAAGATCTGGATGACCTTGTAAACTTGAGTAATAGAAATAGAATGATATTTAATATTGAAAATTGCATGATCATGCATTTAGGGACTAATTACAATAATTTTTGGTAAAAGCTGGGGTTGCATCATTTGGAAGTGACAGAAGAGCAGAAAGACCTGGGAATGTTGGTTGGTCTCAGGATTGGTCTCATATTCATGAGCCACCAATGTGATATGGCCTGATAAAAGTTAATGCAGGCATAGGATGCATCAAGTGAGGTATTTCCAGAGGAGACAAGGAGGTGTTAGTACCATTATATAAGGCACTGTCGAGACTTCATCTGGATTACTGTATGCAGTTCTGGTCTTCCATGTTTAAGAAAGATGAAATCAAACCGGAACAGATGCAGAGAAGCTCTAGTAGGATGATCTGAGGAATGGAAAATCTGATTTATGAGAGGAGATTCAAAGACTAACTAAAAGAATGCTGAGGGAAGATATGATTGCTCTTTATAAATACATAAACACCAGAAAAGAGTGGAGTTCTTTAAATTCAGCACACAATATGAACACAAATGGATATAAACTACCCATCAGAAAATTTACACTTGAAATTATTTGAAGGTTTCTAATTATCAGAGGAATGAAGTTCTGGAACAGCCTTCCAAGGGGAGCAGTGGGTGGAAAAAATCTAGCTGGCTTCAAAACTGAGCTTAATAAATTTATGGAAGGTATGGTATGATGGGATAGCCTAATTTGGCAATTAACTGATCTTTGACTACTAATGGTAAATATCCCTGATGTCCTGGTGATGGGATGTTAGATGGGGTGGTTTCTGAGGCTATGTACACAGGATCACTTTATTGCGCGGTAAGGCTCCTTACCACGCAATAAAGCTAGTAGCGTACACACGATCAATTTCCCTGTTGCGCGGCAACACCGTCTTGCCGCGCAACAGTTAAACCACTCAAATCAAGAGTGGTAGCATTACTGTGGAACAGCTGTTCTGCGGCAATGCTCGTGTGTACACATTTTGTGGATCAGACAGCCTCCGGAATTGTCCCAGAGTGCCAATCGAGGCCACTCTGGGACATTGGAGCTGTCAAATATGTCAATTTCACTGCTCTAGCTGAGCATTGAAATTGAGTATTATGGAAGCTGCCCAGTTTGGTGGCTCTCCTGGACTGAGCTAGGGGTCTGGCCCAAACCGGCTGCCCACGCCGGTTCGGGCCAGCCCCCTAGCTCAGCCCCGGGGCTTCAGGTGGTGGCAGGGGCAGGCGCCACCGCTCCCGCTGCCACCCAAAGCCCTGCAGCCCCCTAGCTCAGCTCCCTAGCTCTGTCCACCGGAGCCTCTGCTGCCACCCAAACCCCTAGCTAGTTCGGGTGGCAAAAGGTGCTGCGGCGCTTAAGCGCCGGAGTGCCTGCTGTCACCCGAAGCCCGGGAGTTGAGCTAGGGGGCTGGCTTGAACCCTCGCCAGTTCGGGACAGCCCCCAGCTCAGCCTTGGGGCTTCGGATGACAGCAGGGGCTGGCAACACAGCCCCCGCTGCCACCCGAAGCCGTGCAGCTGGACTAGGGGGCTGGCCTGAACTGGCGAGGGCAGCTGGTTCGGGCCAGCCCCTTAGCTCAGCCCCGGGGCTTCGGGGGACAGTGGGCGCTGGCAACGCAGCCCCCGCAGCCACTGCAAGCCCTGCAGCTGGGCTAGGGGGCTGGATTTGGGCAGTGCATGGTGGGACAGGTGCCCACCATGCACTGCTCTTCTATCGCAAAGGAGCATTCACACGGTGAATGTGTGAATTCACCGTGTGAATGCTCCTTTGCGATAGAAGCAGCACGTGTGTACACAAGAAAGCGCTATATTTATAGCGCTTTCCTTGTCCCGCAATAATTATCATGTGTACATAGCCTCAGTTACTACAGAAAATTTTTTCTGAGTAAGTCATGCCCACATGCTCAGGGGCCCTCTCAGAGGCCCTGTTTTGTTTTGTTTGTTTTTTGTTGTTTTTGCCTTCCTCTTCAACTGGAGGCTTGGATCACTTGTGAGTGGATTCCCTGCATGCTGAAGTTTTTAAACAATGAATTGAGGATTTCAATAACTCAGTCTTAGGTGGGATCTATTACAGGGGTGAGTGGGTGAGGTTCTATGGCTTGTGTTGTGCTGGAGGTCAGACTAGATGATCATAACGGTCCCTTCTGATTTTGAAGTCTATGAGTCTGTGGTGGTAAATTGTACTCATTATAGGGATAACTGCGGACAATGAAAGAGCATTTTTTCTCTAAGTGGAGCTCTCTGTTCTGTGCCTGGCATAAAAACTATTAATCTTTCTGTGCTAGGACTGTACAAAAACCAATGGGGCTTGAAGCAACAGAGTTTTCAGTTGTTAGGCTGGGTAAGAATAAGACTGTACAACATCACTTGTCAATAAGATGACCAGATGACAAGAGTGAAAAATCAGGATGGGGGTAGGGTGTAATAAGGGCCTATCTAAGAAAAGGCCCTGAATAACAGGACTGTCCCTATAAAATTGGGACATCTGGCCACCCTACTTGTCAACTGATCAAGATGCTAATTGAAAGCGCCTTCTTTTTTATCTTCCCATATCTGTGGGACAAAGCTCTTAGGGAGTTCATGCACTGTCTGAGACAGTATTGTTTAATCAGGAATGGAGTGTAAACAACAACTGAGCATTCCCAGTAGACTGAACTTTACTGGCATGCTGTGGCACTGACAAGCTTTTAATGGTCACTATCTTGTTCTATGCCAGCTGCAGAAAAGACCCAGCCAGAAATGCTAATGAAGATTTATGTACCTCACATTTAATTTGGTTCTGAGTGAGATTCTTCTCTGGGTATCTGAAAAATTGCTTTAAATGCTTTGTTTTGGGCCTCATGTTATGTCTAATGACGCCATTCTGACATATGACAGTTTTTGACTTTGAGGATGTCTTGTAGAAGTTATTGGAATGTGTTGTGGAACATTTCAGCTGCTGAACACATGCTGACACTGAGATTTGTGTGCCGCTGAAGATCATCAATATGTATGGAGAACCTTGTGAAATGTTGATTTGAGTGCAATCTGAGCTGGTGAATATCTCCCACCATCAAATTCCATTTGGATAATTGTGAAGGTTTTGTTTTACAGGACATCAAAAACAAAACAAACAAACAAACAAAAGGATTCTGGATACAGGAAGTCAAATCTCCCACTAGTGTAATACCATAGATTTCAAGGGTCTTAAACTAAGAATGTTTCACACAATTACATCTCTCTCATGCTTACAGTGGTTTTATTTTCATTCATATCATTTTCAGCGTTTTTCTACAGACTGATGTGGAGAATATGTAAAACAACGTCTGAAGTAACTCTGCCACTCTGCATAAAAACTAAGTACATTACATGAAACTATATTTTAACAGTAATAGGCATTTTGTAGCTAACTTTTTGCACACTTCATTGAAGATCCAAACCGAAGTGGTTGAATCTGGTAAGTGACTAAATGGCCCCTCTCTGTCACAGAGTTTGAGAAACTGAATATATTTTGAATAAATGTTTGAATTTCTCCACTGGGCATTAGATGGCAGTATTAATCAAGACATTCAGGACTGTATTAACTTATGGCTATTTTATAAGAAAAACATGTCAAGCATATAGTGTGAACAATTTATCTGCTGCATTTTCAAGAGGAGAATGTATATTTAATATTTATTGCAAAAGTATGGAAATGCCCATCTGTATGAATTCATAAACTGATATCTGTTCACATCAGGCAGGGGAGAGTGATGGGGGCACACAGAACCTCTGTGATGTGGGGAAACCACACGCAGAACACAGGCCCCTGCCCTGTAGAAGGGAGTGGAAACTGGGTGGCAGAGAGACCCTGAAATAGAGTGGATGGGAGAGTGGCATATGAGGAGCTTGTGGGGCAGAATGGAGGCAGTGGCAAAGAAACAGAAAGATTGGACCCTGTGCAGGTCATTATTGTGGGATCTCACTCTCAAATCTGGCCAGAGATCTTGGAATCTTAGTTGTGAGCCTTCCCCATCCTTTCCAAGATGCTCCTGTACACATGGGTCCACTGGGAGGAGGACTCAAAGCTAAGAATCCAGATGATCCAGCCAAGTGTGAACAGCTAGGGAACACCTCTATCCACAACTAGACGGGAGGGCAGTGAACTGAGATACTCTCAAAACCACACAATGCCTCCTGACATGGTGCAGGGAGAAAGAATGTAAGGGGGTGTGTGGTGTATTGGGGGGCCTGGAAATAAAGAGGGGAAATTAGGGAGGTCTGGGGGCTAATGAAGGAATTGTCTGTTCTGGTAGTGGGGAAGGAATTGGAGGGTAGAGGAGTGTGCAGGTACAGTAGGGAACTGGAGCAAAATATTTGGGGCAGAGGGGTCTGGAAGAGTGGTGCCAAGTTGATAGTCCCCCCAAAAAACACACATTCCCCATACACAGTCCATGGGAGGCAGAGGGTAAAGGGGTGGGGGATCTGAGGTCCTGGGGTAAAGTGGGGGAACAGAGGGAAGGAGAGGGGGCAGAAGAGACTTGGAGTGCAGTGGGGTAAGTTCTTGAAGGTGTAGGTCTAGGATGGGTGAGGGGGAGTGGCCTGGCTGTGGGGGAAGGGTACATTAGGGGGTGGGGGCAGGCTGAGGGGGCAGGACAAAGGGTATGGAACACAGACTATTGCTTGGCTGGGGGACATTAGGGTGCTAATACTTATAGGAGAATGTCTTCCTGTGTCATGAGATTGGCTGGGATTGGTTCCCTGCTCCAGACGGTAACACCTACATGGTCACACTGCTGTTCAGATATGATCTGGTCCTCTTGGATTGCAATGACAGTCACACAAATTTTGGCCAGCAGGCCACCTGCCATCAGAATGAGGAGTAGCTGAGCCAAACCTGAGCAGCATGGTAGTCCCAGACACCAGACTGCAAGGTCAGAAGCAGGGACTGAACCCCTCCAGGTCTGCTACCCTTTAACTCATTCTGGTGACCCAAAATTGGACTTAGGCCCACAGACTGAGAAACCCTGCTCTAAGTTGCATGAGCACTTATGAACCCTTTGCCATTAAATGGAGGGATACATGGAGCTCATGGTGTGTGCTATGAACTCAGTCTATAGAAGTTTTATGAGCGATTAGAACTTTTTATTGATCTACTAACTAGTTCACTGATTCACTTCAAATGATATGTTGCTTCTTTAAGCAATATCGTGAAACTTTACTTTTACATTTCTTTTGCTTCTATGCTTGTATCTTGATCTCTGACAATAATCAAGTCACGTGCCAGCTATCGTCCGTGACTGGTCAATATCAACATTTTCAAATTGGAGCATATTGATTTATTTGCTTTACTCAAATTGATGATAATGGGACTTGAACAACTGAATCACCAACACTTCTTTAATAATTTATCATAAAAAGCAAAATTTTACTGATTCACATGATGGATCTTGAGCCAAATCTGACATTTTTGCTTTCTATATAAGCGTGTATCTTCCATTGACAGCAGAGGGAGTTTTGCGTGTGTAAAGAGAGTACATTACCAGAACAGAGATCTGTAATGAAGCACTGAGGACAGAATTTTGTCTTATTACAGTACATATACAATTTAAATCCACAAAAACAAGGTAATCCAGAATTATAGTTGATTATGCTGTCTTATTTCCTCCAAGTATAGCAACATAGATACAAGTACCATGAAACACAGATCATTGCTTGGAGACTCCCTCAATTTTCTGAATAGCACAGGTTATAACATGGGGTTTTAACAACTAGACACTGGGCATTTTTAATAGGGTTTATTGATATTGCACACACCTCACTCAGGGATAAAGACCACAAGTCTGTGGCTGAGGTTTTTATTTACAGCTGCATAAACCATAACCTAGAATTTTATTATGATGATCTCCTTTAGTTTTCATTGTCCTATAGGTTTTTTTCTCCTAATTGAAAGTCTTAATAAATTTAACTTTTTTTTATTCTGTATAATTCTATAAGAGGGATAAGTTTCTATTAAATTCAATAAGGTGATTTCAAAATTTTATAGGAATGTTATCATTCTGCATCAGACTCCATGAGGGTTATTTTCCTGTTAATATCGGTCCAATAATGCAAAATGATTCAAAGTGCAAGAATGGAGAAAAATAATTGTATATATGGCAGGGGTGGGCAAAGAAGTGAAAAGAATAGTAAGAGCGGTAGTGGGAGCAGTAAATAGGTTTTCTACATTACTGCATTTTTGTGTTTTAGTTTTCATAGTTAACTAAGCGGGTGTTATGAGACTGTAAATTCCTTCATTTTTTTAAAATTGTAATCCATGTGTAAGCAAAGTTCAAGATTTAACAAAATTGTTTTGTAGTGGTATGCACTTCTGAAAAATACATTTCAAATGAAAGCATCACTTCTTTTATTTGACACCGTGCAGGATTGCATCAATAAACATAATATAATATAAATTCATTTAATAATTATCAGACATGTACAGGTACTTTACAATGACACGAACAACTCATGTTCTACCCATCAGCATCATGAAAACTTGTGGTTGGTAATTTCAAATCTAGCATTAGATGGCACTGTTTACAAGAGTTTTGCATTATATTCACTGCAGGAAGTTTTATGGCATTGTGCAGTTCTATATATTCATTTATTTTAGATTTTATACAGTACTGATTTATCCGTGTTTCTTTTTTTCAAGCAACACTAAAGGAAACTGCACACATACGAAGATGTTCCCTGCCTATAATGTTATCTACTGCAGGGCAGCTTCAGAGACAGCTTGGGTATTTATTGTTATAGATCCCCTAATAAATCTGCATTTAAGCAATAAGGCCAAAGCCAGACAGATCATGAGATAGTGCTGATTAATGCACACCTCAGCTGTGTAATGAGGCAAAGGCACATTACCCCACCATCTAAATTGCCTTAGTGGAAATAAAACAGGCATTAAAAATACCCCCCCCCCCCAAAATGTGGCATTTTAATGTTTAAATATAACATTTGATATAACACTGAAAAGTTCCTTGGGCATTATCTGTAAATGAATTATTTTATTATTTTAAAATTTTAATTTGAAATATTAAATTACCTAATTTTCTCTCCTAATGCATTCTTAGAAAAAGATAATTATAAGTAAATACTGAGTGTGCAAGTTTTAGTTTATTGGATGCCCTATTCTTCTGTTACAAGGTTGACTAGAAAGTTCCTATCTTCTCTATACCAGTCATTGTTTTGGGTACTTTTACCTTGTCCATTTCCTCTGTAAGGTAAACAGTCTCTCTTCTCATGAGTCTTTCCATTTCCACAATCATCTTTTTGCCCATTTCCAAATACCTCTATTTTTGTTATATTGTTTTTTGAGATGAGATTACTGGAACTCAAAACAGTATCACAGGTGAGGGAAACAATTTATATTATGACAAATATTTTCTACATTATTCTCCCTCCCATTCCTTATACATCTAACTTCTTGTTGGCTTTTTTGACCTTTATTGCATGTTGAACACCAGTCTTCATCGAGCTTTAATCAAGGATGCCCAACTATCTTTTCTGAATTTATACAGAGCTTATCCTGTCTAAAAATGTTTCTAGGGGACATGGTGCTCTAAAGAGAATCTCTGTGTTACAGATGGCTCCGTCTGTCTCCACGTGTGTGGCAAAGAGGAGAGAATGCTTGAACAACAGAGGTAAATCAAATCAAGCTTCTTTGCTTTTTTGCTATACACTTTTTATGCAAAAAGCATTCATCTGGGTAAAAAAGCAGCATCAATTTAGTCACAATGTTGACAAATTCTGGGCCCAAAACCTCTACGTTTATTCGGGTCAAACATCCTTTCATTCAATGTAAGTTTTGCCTATTTAAGAAGCTCAGAAGTAGGCCCAATACCACAGTAACTAAAGAAACAGCAATGAAACAATTAGCAGATAAAGAGTAAATGCCATCTGATCTCTATCACCATAGAAAAGATCAGTTTCCTGAAGATTCTCCAAAAATTTCAAAGGTTGATTCTTGGAACAAAGTCTTTAACCTCTCAAGCAGTTTTTGATGGATCGATCTCTTGTGATGTTGAATGGATTTAGGGGACCATGTATTGTATTGTTTAGCATCCATGATTTCATAATTGCAATAATCCATATGAGTTCGACCATGTTGGGTAGCAATATAAAGGTTATAATTTGCTAAAAATGATTATATTGCTTATGTGTCATATCTGTACTAGAAGTCATGAATATGTTTGATTTATCTGTATTTCATATATAATGTGTTTCTGGGAAATACCCCGGTCTTTATGTCTGCAGCAACTGTTTGCTTAATGGCCCATTAAGGGAACTCACAGATACAATGATCTCAGGGACAGGGCCATCCCTAGGGTTTTAACTTATCTCTCTACTAGACCCAGTGGCTGTTTAGGAACAGTGTCTGAAATGCATTAAAGAGGGCTGAGTATGCTTTGTTGTGGCTTAATAACCAGTGTGGAGAGTCAGAAGAATTGTTTGTGGCTGGTTAGGTAAGTTTGCCTTCAGGTAATCCACCAATATTGGGAAAATCTACTCTCATTTTGTGGCCTGCCCAGATCTTTGCATTTTCAAGTGGTTATTCCAGGATGGCCAGAACCTTTGCCAGGAAGTAATCTCTTAAATTAGGTTACACAGGGATATGGAATTAATGTATCCCCAATTTTATTATTATCTTTGAGAATGACTAAGCTGCATTGGAAGGTCATTTGACTCCATTAACCCCCTAGAGGACATTGTGTTACAGAGCATTGCCATTCATTACTATTTGTATTACAGTAGTGCTTTTTTAATCACAACTGACATCACAGCCCTGCTGTGGTTGGCAATGTGCATATACATGCTGAGATACAGTTCTTGTCCTGAAATTTACAGTCCAAGTACACAAGATATTCAAAAGGTGAGAAGAGAAACAGGAATATAACAACCAAAGTGACTTGCTAAAGGTCACACAGAAAGTTAATGATAAAGAAACCAGGTGTCCCGAGTCCTAGGCCTTAACTATTAGAGCAAGCTGTCTCTCAGTTAAATATTTACAGGAACCTTACATATTTCTTTCCACAACACCTGCTGGATGACATCTCAAGAATGCCCCAACACTAAAGTGTCCCGCTTGATAATAGCCTATTAATCATTTTTCAAAAATTTGTATTTTTTACTGGGATTATGTGACTATTAATTTTCTTGAACAGACATTTATAATATAACTTAAGAAAGCAGGGGCCAGATTTGTGAAGATATTGAGGTACCTAACTCTGGCTGATATTAAAAAAAAAAAATCTGGTCCTAAGCCTGAATTGTTTAAATTATGTTATAATACACTATTCTCAATGCTGAAAATATTCAACATGCAAAATATTAGAAATCTTAGATATTCGAAGTGGTAGCATATTGTTGATGATCTTTAAAATATTAATATTTTTTAAAAATGAATCAACAGAACTAGAAACACCTGGGTATTAAAGTAGTTTCAGTTTGTCCAGCTGGATTTTGGCTTTGCCACAAGCACTACATAAAGGGTGGAATGAAAGTACTCCACCCCAGCAGCAGTGCAGGGAAAAAAAATCACATTTTATAGGCACAATTCTCTCTCTGCTTTCTCCCTGTTTCAGCAGGCAGCAATACAGTGCCCTCCAGTCTCTGCTTATCTGTTAAGGGGTAAAGGCATGCAGCATGCACTCCCCTGTGTAAGTCTTAGCCAAAGGCCCATGCATGAATATAAAAAGGTTTGTGGTCTTGCTTCCCCTTATGACTATCCGAGGATGAGTAAAGACCACTGATCCCTTGGGACCAGTTTTTCAAAAGAATTTACAACATTGGGTGTCAAGTACTTTTGAAAATCTGACCCCAATTGTGGTGCTAAGGTATTTTGAAAATCTAGCACTTATATTCTTACATGACCTTCTTTCTCAGGATGGAGGTCACTAGAAACTTCCAGAAATTTGATTCCTAAAAACAAAAAGAAATACAGTGACAGAATCCCATTTAGACAAAATGTTTCCAGGACACCAGAAACACATAAGAATATAGTTGGGATTGGATTATCAGAGGAGTTGCTAGCTAAGTAACCCATGCAGCAGGAAATCATTCAATGATTGATGGCATGATTGTACTTGACCATATGTAAGGTAGAAAATTGGCAAAAGAAGCCTCTTACTGCACATCTGTACAAGGGCACAACATGATGATAGTCCTTGTGTTCTCTTGAATATAAGGCCCTCTCCACATTTGTGTATCTGTTGGTGCTATCATGCCTGGACTGACAGCCTGTACAAACTCCGTTAGATCCTGACCCTGCTTCCATTAACTTCAGTGAGAGTTGGATCCGATCCTTATAGCCTAACTAGAACTGATTGAATCAACCTTCTGGTATGAGTCAGTTGTAATCCCGCTTCATTTTCATACAAGGTTCAAACAACTAATAACATGACAACTCAGAGGAACCAGGCCTCCCCAAATAGATTCCTACAGGTTACCATGCTCTTAGAAACACCTATGTGAAAAATCAGAATAAGTGAGTAAGGTGCTATGACATACCATTATCTTCAGTACAGACAAATCATGAATATAAATTATTATTGACAAATAATCTGAGGTCTAATTGTGATTTGTCTTCTGGACCAAACAACATTTTAGGACATTAATATGGATATTATGACTGCAGAGTTTCAAACATCTTTTGCTAAAGCAGCTGGTACTGGCTATTGTTGGAAACAGAAAACTGCCCTGGTCTGAGCCAGTATGTTAACTCTTATTTTCTTATGCTGTTCAGATTCATTTGATAGGAAAAAGCTCCTATATGGTTTGGAAAAGACAATGCACAGAGATGACTTTCAAGCAACAATTCTCTCTGATATCTGGTTAATTTTAAAAGACTTATGAGAAAATTTTGTGCTGGTGCAGTAGTCAGTGAAAGAAGTCTTCAGTCTCCTTGTCACCCAATGAGACCATTGTTGCTTCTGAATTTTCAAGTGCTGAACAATCTAAATCTGTCTCTTTAACTCCAGCCTGTGGTCTTAACTCCAGTAGGGAATAAAGTAAGTTATCTAAGGTTAAAAAGGACAGAAGAGAAAAGTGCATCAGAACAGGTGAAGGTGATGATCTTTGGTGACTCTCAGTTATCCTTTGCTCAATGACTTCTTTAAAATGTATTATGTTCAGTGCTGAAACTTTTGACAGTTATGTCATGACTTGGAGGTGACACGCCAGCTGTGGGTTATTTCTTTGTTAAAAGAAACACGACACATTACTTTAGCTCATTCTATTTAGTTTCAGTACTTTACATACACAGTTCCTGTTCTTATGTTTTGAATGGAATTAACTGAAGATATAAACTCTTTGGGGCAGGGACTATCTCTTTTGTGCTGGGTTATACAATATCTAGCAGAACAGGAGCCTAGTTATGACTAGGCACCATGGAAATACAAAAAATAATTATAATATAATCAGATATACTTTTAGTATCCAATTCACAAGACTATAAAAGCTTCTCTGCTCCCGTTCTCTGTCAATTTCTTTGTGATTAATTGCTTCAACACATTCTGGATCAAATCTTCTTTTACATCTATGCAGTCCCTTGACATCAGTAGGGCTGTAGAAGAGTAATGGAGAACAGAACAATAGTGGTATGATTTTCAGAGGTGTTGGGCATTTGCTTCTGGATTTTTTCATGATCAATATGTCTTAAAATCAGGCCCTAAATCATTTGCTTTATGAACATGCGCTTGTGCTATCTTTCAGTATCACTCCTACACCCCAGAATGGTGTTTGCTTTTTTGCAACAGTGTTATATGGTTGACTCATATTTAGCTTGTGGTCCACTATGACACCCAGATCCCTTTCTGCAGTACCCCTTCCTATGCAATCATTGCCCATTTTGTATCTGTGCAATGGATTGTTCTTTCCTAAGTGGAGTACTTTTTGAATTTCATTCTATTTACCTCAGACAATTTCACCAGTTTGTCCAAATCATTTTGAATTGTCATCCTATCCTCCAAAGCACTTACCATCCCCACCCCCCCAATTTGGTATCATCTGCAAACTTTATAAGTGTCCTCTTTATGCCATCATCTAAATCACCGATGAAAATATTGAACAGAACTGGATCCAAGACTGATCCCCGCCACACCCTACTCATTAAGCCCTTCCAGCATGATTGTGAACCATTGATAACTACTCTCTCGGAGCGGTTATCCAACTAGTTTTGCACCCATCTTATAGTAGCTCCATCCACGTTGAACTTCCCTAGTTTTTAAATGAGAAGGTGATGTGAGATTGTATCGAAAGCCTTACTAAAGTCTAGATATACTACATCTTCTGCTTCCCCTCTATGCATAAGGCTTGTTACCCTGTCATAGAAAGCTATCAGGTTGGTTTGACATGATTTGTTCTTGACAAATCCATGCTAACTATCACTTAACACCTCTATTCTCTTCTAGATGTTTCTTAATTGATTCTTTAGTTATTTGCTCCATTATTTTTCCTGGTACAGAGGTTAAACTGACTGGTTTATAATTCCCTGGGTTGTCTTATTTCCCTTTTTATAGATGGGCACTATATTTGCTCTTTTCCAGTCCACTTGGAGCTGTCCAGTCTGCCATGATTTTTCAAAGACAATAACCAATGGCTCAGATATCTCCTGAGTCAGCTCCTTGAGTATTCTAGGGTGTATATGAACAGGCCCCACTGACTTGAAGACATCTAATTTGTCTAAGTCATTTTTAACTTGTTCTTCCCCTATTTTAGCTTCTGATCCTATCCCTTTTTTACTGCCCTCCCCTGTCAGGCCTCCAGTCGCCATCAACCTTCATGGTGAAGACAGAAACAATGAAACCATTTAGTTCTTTTGCCACTTCCACATTTTCTGTTATTGTTATTCCCTCTTTATGAAATAATGGTCCTATGCTGTCCTTGGTTTTCCTCTTGTTTCTAATGTTGTTTTTTTTTAAAATTGTTACTCTTTATGCCTTTAGCTAATTTGATCTCGGTTTGTACGTTGGCCTTTCTGATTTTTCCCCTACATAATTGTGTTATTTGTTTAAAGTCATCCTTTGTGATTTAACCTAGTTTCCTCTCTCTCTCTAAAGTGGAAACTAGGTTAAATCACAAAGGATGACTTTAAACAAATAACACAATTATGTAGGGGAAAAATAGATATGGATATAGTTCTGGAAGGGACCTTGAGAAGTCATCAAATTCCTCCCACCCCCAAACTGAGGCAGGACACAGTAAAGCTAAATCATCCCTGAAAGGTGTTTGTCCATCTTATTTTTAAAAAGTTCCAGTGATGGGGATTCCTCCACCTTCTCTCAGAAGCTTATTCCAGAGTTAACTAGGCTTATAGGGTGCATCCACACTAATAAATTAAGTTGACTTAAGCAGGCTTAAGTCGAATTACTTTACTCTGCGTCTACACTAGAGATTCCTTAAGTCGACTTAAGCTGCTTAAGTTGACTTAAGGAAAAAGTAAGTCGACTTATTAAGATCTGCTTTTACTTCGACTTACTGCTTAAGTCAACTTTATTAAGTTGACTTAAGCTAGTGTAGACGCAGAGTAGCCCTAAGTCGACTTAATGTCAACTTAAAGGGCTGCCAGGGCTCCCCCACGGATCTCCCTACCAGAGTGCCTGGCAGAGCTGGTGTACCCACCCACAGAGTAGGACACAGCCCTGCCCACCCTGCTCCTATACCCTGCCCCTCTCCCTGTCCTGCTCAGCCCCCATGTACCCTGGTACAATGGGAAAGATGCTGAGCTCCCTGGCACTTTTGGAGGGGTGCCCGGGGAAGAAGGGGCACCCGAGAAGTGCCCCCTTCCCACCATGCACCACTCCCAGGTCCACCTACTCCCTACAAGTCGATTTAGGCATCCAGTGTGGATGCTCTAAGTTGATTTGGCAAGATTGACTTTAAGTCGACCTAAATTTACAGTGTAGATATGCTAAGTTGACTTATTTGAACAAGTGTGGACATAACGATAGTTAGAAAGTTTTTTCCTAAAATCTAACCTAAATCTCCTTTGCTGCAGATTAAGGCCATTACTTCTTGCCCAACTTTCAGATAACATGGAGAATAATTGATTACAGTCCTCTTTACGGCAGTTGTTAACATAGTCAAAGATGGTTATCGGGTCCCCCCTTCACTCTTCTTTTCTCAAGACTAAACATGGATAGGTTTTTTAACCTTTTTTCATATATTAGGTCTTCTAAACCTTTTATCATTTTTGTTGATCTTCTCTGGACTCTCTTCAATGTGTCCACATCTTTAGTTGACCAGGAAACAAATATACATACAGGTGATGAGACTAGATGGTCAGAGTGGTCTTTTCTGATCTTGGAATGTATGAATTACCCTCTGGAAGGGAGACTTAGCAATATTCACAGTGCCACTCCTTTACCCCTCTGGACCTCACAAAGCACTCCCTGTAGGTCTGGAATCTACATGGTAGAAAGAGTGGACACCAGGTGGGCTGGGAAAGAGTAAGTAATTGCAGGGGGGCCATGTCATCTTGTCTAACCCCATAGAGCTTAACCAGAAAAAATAAAAAACATCAGGACTATATTATCTTTTTGATGGAGCACCTCTTGGATTTCCTGGGTACAGCTGCAGCCAGGGCAAGTCCCTGCTAGTGCAGCTCCAAAGAAGCCATAATGCTAAGGGTGGGAGTGGGATAAGTCCATTGGGGTATATCTACATTGGCAATTTAGGTCGACTTAAGTAGCCTTAAGTCAACCTAAATTACTCCTTGTCCACACTGAGCTTCCATTAAGTAGACTTAAGAAATTCCTTAAGTCGACTTAATGAAAGCTTAAGTCGATTTAATACCTACCACTCCTTAGGTCGACTTAAATTTTAAGTTGACTTCTTAAATCGACTTAAGGATGCTGTGGATTGGGAGTAGCTCTTAAATCGACTTTATTAAGTCAACGTAATGCCAGTGTGGACACCTATGTTCAATGTTAATTCGACTTAAAAGGAGCCTCTTTGTTAAGTTGACTTAATAAGGTTGACTTTAAGTCGACTTAAAATCAACCTTATTAAATTGACTTAACAGAGTCGACTTAACTTTCTCTAGTGTAGACATAGCCTAGGGGATTAGCAAGAGCAGATGTGAAGGTGGAAGGCATGGATTTTTGGGCATTTATCATGCTTTGGGGTGACCCATATGTCTTTTCTGTATGGAGTGGAGCAAAATCTGCTTCCACTGGATGATCTGTAAGGATCCCCATGAGGATATTTCCATTTCCTTCCTTCCTTACCTTGTGAGGGTATGAATGGGGAAGATGTTATTGAATGACGAATCTTCATACTTATTTGGCAAAAGAAATAGGTCAATAAATCCCCATATTTTAATGGGGTTGGGACACCAACAATATATAAATTCAGAATACTTGCTCATTTTCTTTCTTTCTGTTCTCTTTTCATATTTTATAGCTCTTCACTTTCTTTAACTACTGCATTTCCAAATACCAAAGTATTACTTTCATCTACCTGCACCTGTGTGTCCTGTGTTCTTTGTGCAATTTCTGCATGTTTATGTCTGAGATTCTTTAGTTCATCCTAACTGGAGGGCTGCTGCCTCTTAATCCATGATATAGTCTTTACAAATTCCATGAATAACTGAAGGAATTCTAATTCCAAAGGGGTAGCCGTGTTAGTCTATTGTAGAAAGACAACAGAGTCTTGTGGCACTTTTAAAGACTAACAGATTTATTAATCGCATGAGCTTTCGTGGGAGAAAATCCCACTTCAAAGCGTCTGACGAAGTGGGATTTTCTCCCAC
>ML685802.1:1154408-1210050 GCA_007922175.1 Pelusios castaneus | reverse complement strand
AAATCCCACTTCGTCAGACGCTTTGAAGTGGGATTTTCTCCCACGAAAGCTCATGCGATTAATAAATCTGTTAGTCTTTAAAAGTGCCACAAGACTCTGTTGAAGGAATTCTGCCAATATTAATAGAGAACAGGTGTTATTTTTCTAATTTCTTTGGAGACTTTTAAAAAAGCATCTTTAGCTTTAAGCATCTTGAATGAACCATTCAATTAATTACATCAATAAAACCTCAGGCGAATGAAATCCCATGGAATCTGCTGTTTAAATAAACAAAAACAAACAAGCAAGCAAGCAAACCCACACTAAAAGGAACTAAGAGCACAGGACTACAGGAACCATTTGATTTGTTTCTTGAAACAGTTGCTGAGCCAGCTTCTGATCTAATGGAGAAGTTCCATTAAAATCAATAGTTTGGATTTATACCCCTGTAGTATGGACTAGAATTTCTTTCTTCTCTCCTTTTGTTAATGCTGCATCTATTTGCAAGGTTCCATGGAAACTGAATTTAAGATCGGACTCCTTAACTATATGTGATGGTTTCTGAACAAATCCTGAGATTCATTCTTACTGCTTATTCATGAATATAAAATAAGAATAAACCAATGCTAAATTAAAAATAAATTAGCTAAAGTTATCAGAAGCACAGAGAACTAAACAGATATGTGATTTTGAACTTCCACTGAATGATTTTACTTTAAAAGTTTGATATTTTCTAAAATTTACTCAATTTTTTACTATTCAAAATTTAATTAAAAAACCCCCAAATAAATGAAATTAAGCAATAGAATCCAACAGAGCACTTACTGTAATCAATCATAATTTCACCTTTTTGTGGTAAGGTAGGGGTGGAAGCAAGAAATAATACTTTGTTTTTACACAAAGATAAATTCAGAGTATTCCAAAAGTTTAAGTGATAGAAATTGTTGGGATGTGTGACCAAAAGCTATTGTACTATGACTCCTGTTCAGTAGCCTATAGGAAGTGATCTGATTGTCTCAGTTCAATTTAAAGCCAATGTCCAAATCACAAAATCAACCAGGACACATAATGTACTGTTTCCTTCATGTCAGGGTTGAGGCGCATTGTTGAGACTGTTTGCTTGTTCTGTGCATGTTTCTTGGATGAACCTGAGCCCAGTAAGAAGCTGAGCATTTCCTGCCATGTTCTTTGCATTGTGAGCTCCTATTAAAGTCAACAGATTGTGGGTGCTCAGGACTGTTCCCAAAAAAAGAACTTCAAGCAGCATGTGTAGTGAGCAATAGATAAGCTGCCAAAAGCATTTCTGACATTTCCAACATTGTAGTTAGAGGCATAAATACCAAAAAATGTTAATTTAACCTATTAATCAGATTTCTTTCAACTGCACTTAGTTCTACTTTTCAATTTTTTTTCTATTTAATGTATCATTTCAACATACTAGGCAAGAGCTAACAGAGGCCCATTTTTCTGGGCTGAGTTTAGGGAGCAGACCTCACAGCTCAGGGAAATAGCATGGATAAAAGCCTCTTCATTTCACGCTCTCCTCATGACATTCAGGTCAGCTGGGGACTAATTCAGTTCCCAGCATAATTTAGGGCAGCATCTATGCTAATCTAATTTGTACCAGGGATAGGGAAAAGGTGCAATAACAAGAAAACTAGTATAGCTGCACCTAATTAGTAGACTTAGTGCCACCTGCCTGACCTCTGTCAGATATGTGTTCCACAGGTATCATATCAGTGTGGAATCTTAGGGAAAGATTAGGAGGATGACGAAGACAAAGTATAATGAAAGGTTTCATGAGAGATTCTGCAAATTGCAACTTTTGTTTCTATACAAATCAACTGAAACAGAATCAGAGAATTCAGAAAGCAAAAGACTTTGACCTAGAACAGTGGTTTGACGCTTTTAAAATTTGTGGACCTTTAAGAAATTTTGAAAAAAGGGGCAGACCCCTTTCGAAAACTGAGATATAACCTACAGACACCCAAAGGTCTGTGGACCACAGATTGAAAACCACTGGTCTAGAAGATTCAGCACTGGGAATTGCCTCAGGGAGAGAGACACTAAATCTTTAGATTAAACTAAAGATCAAAGACTATAGATCAAAGACTTGAGCAACAGAAATAGATGTCACACACATAGCTGAAAATGAGAAGTGCAATAACCCCATTGAATTTTATGGAAAATGGATATTCTTATTTTTGAAATAAATTGAAGAACTGATTGTGTTCAAACTGTAGTGACCCATTGGTCTGTGAATCAAACCCAAGATTAAACAAGAGACTACAAGTATAAAACTTTATGGGCAGCAAAGCCTGTTCCCTTGCTGATTTGTTTACTTTGTTTCTTAACCTGTGCTGTTTGTTTTGGGGTATTTTAATGGCGCTCTCCCACTGATATATCCTGAAGAATGCTGGCAGTGAAGACCAAGAGGTATATTAGATGTCACTGTCTCTCTGGGGCAATAAGGATTTGGAGAAATGTTGGGCCTCTAATGAAGTCATCTAAAGGCAGTAGAACCAGAGGAGGAGTTAGGGAGAAAGTAGTATCAGTTAGTAGAGTACCTAACTTAATTTCAGGGTCGTAGGTTTGAGGCTGCTTGTTGGTGAATGGCTTTGATGCAGTAGTTATGGGCTGAGTTTCTGTGCCTTGTGTTGTACAGGAAGTCGGAGTAGATGAACACAGTAGTGCCCTTGACTTTAAAAACTCTATAAATGAGTGTAGCTCTTAATTGATTTCTATGGCATGCTTTGTTCATCACATGTTGTCAGAACATTCACTATGCATTTGAGCTAATCAAAACTTATAAATTCATTTCTTGACAAAAACTGAAAATGATTTTTTTATTCTTTTACTTTTCAGTTTTAGTTTTCCCCTTAGGTGGGAAAAAGGAGCAAAAAAAAAAAAAAAAAAAAAAAAAAAAAGAGAGAGAGAGGGAAAAGGAGTGGATAGGAAAAGAAGGGAGAAGTAAAGGGAAGTAATTTCTGACCTTATAATGAAAACAATTTAAAAATATGAGTGTTCCTTTTGGAAACTTGTGGAATGAAAATTATTTCAAAATGTAAGTCTGTCTCCAGTTTTTGGCACTTACCCTATCAGGATCAGACTTCTAATTTGCAGTACATGCCTTATGTTCCCTTGCAGAATTCCCCATTTGTGATATTGCTCTGGGTTAGCATCATTGATCTGGAGATGAATAGAGGTTAATGATTACCCAGAAGTAGGCACAGAGCAGCTAAATGCACCATGTCAGCAATTTACAGCCACTAGTCAAAATGCAAAGAACTGCAAAAGTTGTAAACAAAACTCACACACTTTATGGTTGCTCTGTGATCTAATTTGTAATTATGTGAAATAAGTATAAAAGAACAAAACTAACAGGGCAGGTTGTACTTCTCTGAATGTGGTATTATAGTCTCAACAAACCTGGAAGCTTGTTCTAAATAATGAGCAATCCTGTACTTGATAGTTGAGTACTGACCTTTTATTTATATAACAGATGGGTTTATAAGTGCAGTGCAGATCTGAGAGACATGAAATTGACAATTGCTGTGGAATTTGCAGGGGACAGAACTCCAGTAAACAGGATTATAAATATAGGAAGGTAACTGAAAGGCTGAGCTCTGCAGAAGCCCATGCTACATTACTTACTGTGTCATTCACCTTCTTAAGTTTTCTAGCATTTTTTCCACACATGGTTAACTCAGATAATCATGGATTGTGGGGAGGGGTCATAGTTAAATTACATCCATATTATTTCAATTGCTGTTAAATGATTGCATGTTTTATCTAGATAAAATATATAATGAAACAACCATTCTGTATAATGTAACACTTTCCAGAAACTGCATTTTCTGTGTGGAAATTACAATTTTGTTAGCCCAATTTCTCATACATTGGACTATTAAAAACCCAACCAAGGAAAAACAGATCTGATTATCCACTGCCCTGAACATTGTTTAATAAATATTAATAAAAATACCTACCTCTTATTTAGCACTTTGCATCAGTAATGTCAAAGTGCTTTACAAAGTCAGTGTTGTTATCCCCATTTTCATTCACAACAATGCAGAGGGAGTACAAAGTGTTCTACCATTCTGATTTGGTTGCCTTTTAGACACATCTTACGCAAGTGTAGATGATTATACAAAGCACTGTGGAGAATTTCATCCAGAAGGTGCTGGTGGCTACAATTCACAGTTACATAACTCTTTACCTTTGCAATACAAAAACCCTTCCCCAGCATGAAATGGAAATTAAATGAACATTTACATGGGGTTGCTATATGTCAAAGTTACAGGTCAGTGCTACAGCTCTCAGAGGCAGCTGGATTTCTATAACTGCAGCCTTCTTTTTTTATTACAGAAGAAAGGATTTGTTTAAAAAACCCACAAGAGAAGCAGCATACATTTTCTCATTTGATACAATTTTATTACCTACATAACACTTTTGAACTGGCATTTTTCTGGTACTGCTGACCAACTGACTGACATGAAATAAAAACTACATGTGAAATTTGTCACTGTGATAGTCTTATAATTGTAGTATATATGCACTTGACTAAATACTGTAGTTTTGACAATTACTGGGATCTTTAATTTTCTCTGCTTTTACAACATCTTTGTAGATGCTTATCTTTCATATCCCTTTGTTAATAAATAAAGGTGTTAAATGTTTATATAAAGGGAATGGAAAAAGAAAAGGAAAGTAAATTCCCCTTTTGAGACTGTTCTTCACTATGCTTCTTTTAATATTAAAACACTCTGGGACCTCTGGCCATCATTACAGAAGTTAAGAATGGCCATATCGATATCGATATAATTATATGTAACAAAGCCACAGATGTAGAATAGGTACAAAGATGGTGAAATTCATTCTGTAATCCTAATACAGATCCAAGAGCAGGGATGTGTATGTATTATGGCTATCAATTTGATATAAATGATTGCCTTTAAAAATGACATAAACCAGAAAGCTATGAGGTTAAATACTCCTTTAATCGCAAGAGAGGGTCAGTATTCTTGATCAGGAATGAATGTATTTGTTTGATCACTAGATATAGCCACAGTAACTGAACTGTGGAAAAAAGCAGAGCATTACTTTTCAACTCCATTGGTTCCTAACCTTTCATGAGCTCTTAATTCCTCACACAGAAGGAAATAGTCATACTATAGAATCCTGTGGACCATGAAGGGTAATTGGATAACATCTTTTGAAAGATTTACAAGCCTGCCAAGGATTTTGCGAGCTTTAGAACTGACTAATTTGGTGTGAAAAGATCTGAACAATTCTGACCCAAAAGTTTAAAGGGAGACCTTTCCTGTGAAAGTGTAATTTAGGGCCTGCAATAAAAATGTATTGAAACACACCACAACGAAGAAAACAGCCATAAATTGTGCAACTTATTATTATAGCAAACACAATTTGTTCTGAAATATCCTTTTTATTGTGGGGCACCTGTTCTTTAGTAAACATTTTGTAATTGTGTTCTTTTATGGATGCAGTGATAGCTCATCAATAACTAAAATAACAAAACAATATGTGAAAAGCACTAAGAACTCATGTAAAAGCAATGAATAAAATAAATTAAAAGCACTGAGAACTTATGACACACAGTTTCTCTCCCCTTATACATAAACATATACAAAGCATAAACTATTTAGAAAGCAGGAACTAAACTACAATTCTCCCTGATGCTTAAAGGAAGGCCAAGATAGGATTTTTCCAAACCCTTTTGGATATGAAAATAGAGCATAATCAAATCACTGGAGCTTTTGTGGGAGAGAAAAACTACAAGTTAATGATGATATAATTAACTCTGGCTCTGTGGGTGCGCTTGCATGTTGTGGTAAATCTCACACTGAATTAATAGCTAAACTTCTGCTAACTAATTACTCCACAATCTTTTTTGTTAATTGAACTTTGAAAATTACATTTTTATGGGTGTATGGTTGCATAGACTAAGACATGGGAGGAGAAATGATTTCTGAAGTGTTTGGGGACAACTGGACAGTATTGCTAAACTTGCCTCTGGAATTTGCTAAAGATGTGTGTGTATCTAACTGTAAGAATTTACAAAAACAATGGTCTGATGTCCAGAGGGGTAGCCATGTTTGGGTACAGCAAAAACAACAAGACTCCTGTGGCAGCTTAAAGACTAACACATTTCTTCGGGCATAAGCTTTTGTGGGGTCTAACCCACTTCATCAAATGCATGAAGTTGAAATTACGGTTGAGAGGTATATATACACACACCAGGATGAAGGACAGCAAGTGTTAGCAAGGTCAATTTAGTTAGGGTAGATGAGGCCCATTCACACCACTTAATTAGAAGGTGAGACTGTGTGAACAGGGACAATCACTTTTTGTAATGTGATAACCATTCCAAGTCCCTATTCAGATCCAATCTGATTGCATCAGGCTTGCAAATCGGTTCCAGCTCTGCAGTTTCACACTAAAGTCTGGCTTTGAAGTTTGTTGGAATATGACAACTTTCAAGTCTGCTACTGAGTGTCCAGGGAGACTGAAGTGTTCTCCTACTGGTTTATGGATGTTACCATTTTTTATGTCCTATTTGCATCCATTTATTCTTTTGCATAAGGACAGTCCAGTTTGGCCAATGTACATGGCAGAGGGGCATTGCTGGCATGTGATGGCACATACCACATTAGTGGATGTGCAGGTGAATGAGCTCTTGATGGTGTGGCTGATGTGGTTGGAACTTTTGATGGTATCACTGGAATGTCCGGGCAGAATTGGTAACAGGGTTTGTTGCAGGGATAGGTTCCTGGATTAGTATTCTTATTGTATGGTGTTTGGTTGCTGGTGAGTATTTGATGTTTTTCTGTTGTTCAGATAACATAAAGACACTTATTACATAAACATGTGATGTGTTAAATTCAGGATACCCATACTGTCCTGCTCTTTATATAAGTTTAATCATGCAAGGGCAAAGTGAGTGCAGAGTGACTGGGGCTGATTTTTGGCAGCATTTTACACTATGTTACACTGTTTTAAATGACATCAATGTACAAGGCAATGGACTATCAGGCCTATGATTCAGCATTCCAGTCTGGATAGTCCTCTCTAAAAGCCCACTGCTTATATTTTGCAGCATTTTTCTATGACTGCCAAATATTCCTTGCTTACTATCCCCTTCTTCTTCTATACAAGAATTTTCAGGGCAGCTATACCTGTGCCCCCATCTGTGACATGCCTCTGTATGGTAGAGGTGCAGTTTCTACAAGCATTTGACCAAAGGGTTGGACTGAGTATCATCTTTGTGAGGCCTCATGATTATTATATTTCAAATTAAGAGATACTCTGAGGCTTGTCCTTAAATTGTGCTTGAATGAATAATATGCCTCTGGGACATCCAAGAACATTCTGGCACATGAGGATGCAGTGATAGACACTGAAGGCAGACACAAGTCCCTACATCACTATGAGAAATGGTAATCTTGGGAGGAGGAAGATTAGAATGCAATTTGGAGGTTCACTTTAAGAGAGACTATCCAGAGCAGCACTAAATATGAAAAGAACAGAAGAGAGCTGACAGATCTTAATAGAAAGAAGGCTCTCATAGGCTCATAGGCTGTTTACACTAGGAAAAGTTAGGTTGACTTTGTTAAGTCGACTTAATAAGGTCAACTTTAAGTCGACTTAAAATCGACCTTATTAAATCGACTTAACAAAGTGGACTAAGTCAATTTAACTTTAAGTTGACTTAGTCCATTTTGTTAAGTTGACCTAACCACACTTAAGTCGACCTAACAAAGTGGACTTAAACACTGGTCTTAGGTCAACCTACAGAAGGGTTAGGTCAACCTAAGCAGACTTAAGTCAACCTAATGGGCGGTTCTTATTAAGTTGACTTAAGGAATTTCTTAAGTTGACTTAATGAAAGCCTAGTGTGGATGTGGCTTAATTTAAGTCGATTTAAGCCTCCTTAAGTCGACTTAATTTGCCATTGTAGACATAGCCATAGACTCTAAGGCCAGAAGGGACCAATATAATCATCTAGTTTGATTTACTGCACACACACGGCCTAAGATCTGGCACCTGCATGAGCCATCTGTTCTGTCAGGAGTGAACAGATTTAATTGATCTCTAAATTTAAATTGTGAAATCAGAGACTAAGAAAGTTTGAGATCAGTTCTTGTTTTGTTCAGATTGGTTGAATTTTTCCTAATCTTATTTTCACTGAAGTCAAGAAATCTGGGACCAATTCTGATCATATTTACATTGGTGAAAATCAGGATTAGATTAACTAAGGTCAATGAATTTATACTGGTGTCAAACCAATGAAAGATCAGAGCAAGACCTACAGAGTAAAAACTTCTCAGTTTATCCTTAAAACAGCCTTTTCTTCTACTAGGTATTATATATTGCCAAACACTGTTCTCAAATACCCCTGTATATCTTCAGAGAACTCCATGAGGCCACAAAGGTGTAAATGAGGTTGGAATTTGACATAAAATTATGTTGTGTTATCATACCCCTTCAACATTTACACAAATTGTCATGTAAGTTTGAGAAACACTGCTGTGGAAATCATTTGGAGAGTCTGACTTGTTACAGTCACAATATGTTGTGCCAATAGTTGCTTCCAGAATGTTCTGAAGTCAAATTAAATTGCATCTAGAATCAATAAATTGTGAATCATTATCCACAAATCAATGGGACATCTCCAGATCATACATTTCTGAGAAATTATTGCAGCTTTATCATAATGGATACCTTTAGGGAGTCTTTAATCTGTAAATAATTGCAGAGATAATAGACAAGCATACTACTGAGGATACTTAATGCACTCGGTTACTGACACACTAAATCAAAGCAATTATGTTTTATTATTTTCATGGTATTTAGGCACATTTTTCATATTTAAAAGGGTGAGAAAACTTTTCTCTCCATGGTAGTACGCAAAATAGTTAATTATTTCTCACTTCATCTCTGATTATTTACAAAAACTAAAATAAATTTAGTAAACTGTACTTTACAAGATATCTATGGATTATGTACCTCTACTGAATAATACATCATTGATATAAATATGGCCATGGATCAGTAATCTTCAATGTATCGAAATGTGTGATATTCATGTTCATTATGCATTGTGGGATCAATCCTGAGCCCCTATTTTCCCTTTGTGCTGTTATGGTGGTATAAGGGTGCCATATTCAGCCAAAGAGGATTCCCTGCACCTAAATAAAACTGTGGGTGAAATAAATCTAGTGTAGTCAGTAATAGGTCAGTCCCTTGCTGGACTCCTGCATATGGGGCCTGCTGGGACTATGATGGGGTATATCCTCTGTGCCCTATAGTCTGGTTACCCCCACCTAGGGATGACCCCTTAGCATCTGGCATAAAGTTTAGAGTAAACTATTCTAAGTCTGCTCTGAACCATAAAAGGTGTGGCTACACTTTAAGTTGATTTAGGTCAATCTTGTTAAGTTGACTTAACAGTAGACATAGCCATGCACACTGGCTTTAAGTTGACTTAAAAAGTTTGATTAAGCACTATTCCCCGTCCACACTGGCTTTAAGTCAACTTAAGAAGTCGACTTAAGGCTTAAGGTGACCTTCAGAGTGGTGTTATTAAGTCAACTTAAGCTGTTATTAAGTTGACTTAAGGAAGTGCTTAAGTCAACTTAATAAAAGCCCAGTGTGGACGCGGCTTTGTGTAGGTCGACTTAAGCGTCCTTAAGTTGACCTAAGTTGCCAGTGTAGATGCACCCATTGACTTTAAGGTCAGAAGGGACTATCATTATCATCTAGTCTGGTCTCCTACACATTGTAGGCCACAGAGTCTCACTCACCCACTCCTGTAACAGGCCTATAACCTCTGGCTAAGTTACTTAATTCCTCAAATCATTATTTAAAGACATTATTTAAAGTTACAGCGAATCCAGCATTTACAGTATTTTAAACTTGCAAATGACCCATGCTTCATGCTGCAGAGGAAGGCGAAAAACCTCCAGGGACTCTGTCAATCTGACAAGGATAAAATTCCTTCCTGATCCCAAATATGGCAATCAATTAGACCCTGAGCATGTGAGCAAGACCCACCAGAAAAAGTCCTGGAAAAGAATTTCTCTGTAGTGACTCAGAGCCCTCCCCATCTACTGTTCCATCACTAACCATTAGAAATATTTTTTTGCTAGCAGTCACAGACTGGCTACATGTCATTGTAGGCAGTTTCATCATACCATCCCCTCGCTGCCTCTAGAATCAGGAAACTGCAGCCAGTTTCAGCTGCCCCACCACTGCTGTGGAGACAAGGTATGAAGGACTGAGCACTATAACAGTCATAAGTAGTAAATGCTAACCAATTGCATTACTACATAATTAATGTTCTTGCATTGGGAAGTGAGATGTATTAATTACTGAGCTCAAATTGTAAGCACAGGAAATTTCTGCTGAGTAATACACTCACAGGGAGAGAAAATTCCAAGCAAAACATTTTCAAGATTGTTTTCAGCCCCTTTTGTCTAACACTTTTATTATCTTTATTTCCCTATACTATCTAACCCTTAGCTGTTTTTGATTCACTAACTTCTTCTTTAGTGTAATGTGTGGGTAGTATTTGACTTAGGTTAGTGGTTGCTGTCATTGTAGAAGAAGTGAAATATTAGGAGGAATTTGAATACGGGTGGGAATTTGGCAGACTATGATTTGAAGGGCAGTCCTTACTTAGGAGTACAGTAGAAGTAGTTTATGGTTTGAATAGTGAACTACTTGAACTATAATAATTTTGGAGACCAGAGTCACTGGGATTGCCAGAGCAGCACAAAGTAACCAGAGTGTACCAGTCTGGTCTTTGAAATTTTACACCAGGACAGCCAGTTCTCAAATTTCACTTATAAGGAAAGCGAACAAATCATACAGCTTCCAAAGACAGTCTAGTTCAGAAAAACAAACAAGGAATCTGGTGGCACTTTTAAAGACTAACAAGTTTATTTATCACATGAGCTTTCGTGGGAGAAAATCCCAGTTCCCCAGATGCTGTAAGGGAACTTACAGAATGGGAGCACAATAAATGCAGGGAAGTGTAAGTCATAGGATCGGGTCAGACTGTAACAGAACATCAAAGCCATTGTTAGGATTCAAACAGTGGAGTACAGCAATTAGCAGGGAGGTGGGTGGGAGACAAGGAAAGCAAAATTACTTTTTGTAAATCATAGAGCTTTGACAGATAAAGAGTTGGGCTGAGGAGTTAGAAAAGGAGCAGAGTTTGGAAAATGTTAGAAGAGCAGCAAGCTTCTTGACCTACCTACATATCACCTTAATCCTTCTTATGCAAACCTTTTCTAGACTAGATCCAAGCCTTCTTTTATCTTTTTTACTTAAAAATGGAAGCTGTTAGCCACTATCGGCTCCTTTCCTCTGTCTTTTTAACAGCCTGGGATATTGTAACCCTTACTGCATTCTCTAGTCTTTTCCAATCATTGAACAGGTTAATCCAAAGATCTATCTGTGTAGTTATAGAAGTCAGATGTTGAAGATGGTTCACCCTGAGGAAACGCAGTAAGCCCCATATTTCACACTAAGCCCCATATTTTGCCAGGCTTGAAAAAGGACCTTGTTTTCTGGCTTGTGACTGCCAGTCATCACCAGCTGGAAAACATGCTTTTAAATAATTTATAATTATTGAGGCTCATGCATTTCTTGGTAATCAGTACTATTGTAAGAAGGTGTTAGGCAGAACTTGCTTTCATAATTGGTGAAATTTTGTGCTTTGCAAAATTACCTACACATTTCAAAAACTGCAGACTCTGTTGTATGCAGAGCTCATAGCTACAGCCTGTTGAGTATCAATTTCCCATTGAATTAAAGCTCTTTTGAAAGTCAAAGTGATTGTTTTTCAGTGTGTTTCACAGCCTTATGAGTTTTGTTTTTCTTCATTTCCCTAACATGTTTGGTCTTTCTTCTCATGTATTTTTCCACTTGCAGAAACCTAGAAACTAGGGCTATGTACACATGAGAACACTTGTCCCGCAATAAGTTATTGCGGGACAAGGAAAGCGCTATAAATATAGCACTTTCTTGTGTACACATGTGCTGTTTCTTTCGCAAAGGAGCATTCACCGTGTGAATGCTCCTTTGCGAAAGAAGAGCAGTGCATGGTGGGCACCTGTCCCACCATGCACTGCCCACAGCCAGTCCCCTAACCCAGCTGCAGGGCTTCCGGTGGCAGCGGGGGCTGCGTTGACAGTCCCCGCTGTCATCCGAAGCCCCAAGGCTGAGCTGGGGGCTGGCCCGAAGTGGCGAGGGTTCGAGCCAGCCCCCCAGCTCAGCTCCCGGGCTTCAGGAGTCAGCAGGCGCCACGGCGCTTAAGCGCCGCAGCACCTGCTGACACCCAAACCAGCTCGGGGTTCGGGTGGCGGCAGAAGCTCCGGTGGAGCTTCCGTCACCACCCGAACCCCTGGACTGAGCTGGGGGGCCGGCTCGAACCGGCGTGGGCAGCTGGTTCGGGCCAGTCCCATAGCTCAGTCCAGGGGAGCTGCCAAGTCATATTGACATATATGTCAATATCACTGCTCAGCTAGAGCAGTGAAATTGACATATTTGACAGCTCCAATGTCCCAGAGTGGCCTCGATTGGCACTCTGGGACATTTCCGGAGGCTGTCTATTGCGCAAAATGAGTACACACGAGCATTACTGCGGAACAGGTGTTCCGCGATAATGCTACCACTCTCGTTTTGAGTGGTTTAACTGTTGCGTGGCAAGAGGGTGTTGCCGCGCAACAGAGAAATTGATTGTGTGTACGCTATTGGCTTTATTGCGTGGTAAGGAGCCTTACCGTGCAATAAAGTGATCATGTGTACATAGCCTAGAGCAGCAACAGACCCACCTGTGGTGTGTTATATTTTTTCTCTCTCTAACAGTGAGGAATTGTTCTCTACAGTGCACCTGAGTGCTTTGTCTAGTTCAGTTTTAAGTAACTCAAGAGATGCTACTTCACCCCTTCCTTTTTGCAACTATTTAATAGTCAACTAGATGTCACTGTTAGGAGTACTTTTTATAGTCATCTGTCAAATAGTTTATTCAGTGCAGGTGCTCCCTCTTGCATTTCAGCACATTCATCTCCAACTGCTGCTTTGCCCTATAGTGGTATCACATGACTCGGTCCCTACCAAATTCACAGTCCGTTTAGGTCAATATGATTGTCATGAGATTTTAAAAAATAGTCAGTTTCACAATTTCAGAAGTTTACCCCTGAAATGTCATGGTGGGAGTCCTGACCCAAAAGGGAGGTCACAGAGTTATTGTAGGGTGTTGTGGGATTGCCACCCTTATGTCTGCATTCCTGTGGTGGGGGCACTCCTGCAGAGCTGGGCCGCTAAAGAGCTGTGGCTACTGGCCAAGCAAGCAGCTGTAAAGCCAGCTCTGCCACCAGGAGCACCGCAGAAGTAAGGGTTGAAGAGTATGGGGGGCTTTGTCACTTTTTGCGGGGGGCAACTGCCCAGGGCCTCATGGTCAGGGGTTCACCTTGGTCCATTTCCCTCCTCCAGTCAGAGCAAGGCCCCTTTAATCCCCAAGCATTAGGCCTGGAAGCTGGGGAGAGGCAGGGCAAGGGGTGCTCCTTTTGCAGACTCCTGCTGTGCACCGGGCTCTAGCTGCTATATATTTCTAAATACTGAGACACACGTTTTTATCACCAAAAGGCCTGAGGCTGAATTAAAAAAAAGAAAAAAAGTTGCTGCTTGGTGTACATCTCAATTTCCATTTAATAGTAACATCATTGCTACTATTCTGACTGTCACGACAGCTACATAACTGGGTATTCTTTAAACGGCACTAATTCCTAATTTTCTTGTCAATATGTCATCCCTATTCTTCCTGATTTTTTTTCTGTTTTGGATCCATCTTTATATATTTGACAAAAATGACCACTTTTGATCTACAGTATATACTGGCATACTGTTTTTTTAATATCGACTGTCTTTGCTTTTTTACCCTTAAATTAAAAAAATATAATCTAAATCCCTATTTGTATATGAGACTTTCCATCCATAAGTAATTTTGCCATGCCATTCAGCTTTTCCTTTTTCAGCTCCTGTGCCCACATTTTAACGCAAACAGCATGTGGCATTCTAACATCATGTGCTTTAGTTTGTCTGTTGAATTCCCAAGAATCCTCATATATTTGTTTTAGGCTTTTATCATTCAGTTCCCATTTACTTTGTTCCAGAAAGTTAGGTCCAATAGTTTCATTCATCGTATAACTGACATTTCACTAGTGGACCCAGAGGTGTTGTAATAAATGTACCACACACAATTTGTAGTGCTTGGGCTTGTACTACATCTAATTTGTAAGTTCCAATTTAGACACTGACCCAAAAGGTTGTCAGCTGTAGTCAATAACCAGTCTGATTACTGCTATGTATACCATCCACAGTGAGTTCTTATCAACCATCCCAATAAGTCACAGCAAGACTTTTAAGCAGGATAATGTTTCCTACATATTGATCCTTAACATACCAAATCACTTGGGAAAGGTCATAGAAAGTATCAAATATTACCCTTAAGAATTTAAACTTTTTAATTATATCTATTTGTACTCCATACAGACACACTTTACATTCCTTTGCAATGTTCCTTTTTGTAAAGATCAGTCCTTGGGTTTTGGCAATGGAGAACTTGAAACCCCATGCACTTTCCCAATCAGAGATTTCTTGCAACACTTTGCTGATTGAGTCTGCTTTCTTCCACCTCAATATTCTTGTTTAAACTAGAGTACACAGATGATTGTAAATAGAGTAACTGCCCGCTCCCGACCTGTGGTACTTGGTTGTTTTGGTAGATCACAAATTTACAGTCAGTCAGTAAAAAAAGTTTGCAATTTTCCTGCTGTCTGTGAGTCCGTAATTAAAAGAAAATGTGCATAAAAACGTTTCCCTCACTCTGCCAGCAGGACGAGGGGCAGAGCAACAACTCATTACAGTGAACTGAGCAGTGTGGCTGCCCAGCATATGCCCAGCATATGTACAAGTGGAAGTCTTCCAGCACTCGGACAGGTGGCAGCATACAACTCCAGAACAGTACTCAAGCATCATACCAGACCAGCAGCCATGGGTCTAATCCAGGGATGGGGGCAGGATGCAGGTTAGATGGGGCCGTGGGGCAGATGCAGGGGAAATGGGGGATCAGCTGCACTGTGACCTTGTACTTAATTCCCCAGTGCTCAGCAATTGCTTTAACTGCTCTCCATGGAGTGGCTGGAGCGGGGAAAATTGGGAATGCCCTTTGTGCAACCAGATTCCTTCCCCCCAGACTCCATTGAGCCTGTCTCCACAGGATGAGTCATGTAGCCTCCAGCAGAGGCTGCTTCTGCACTCAGAGGCTACATCTACACTGGCAATTTTAAGTTGACTTAAATTAGTCCACATCCACACTAGGCTTTCATTAAGTCGAATTAAGAAATTCCTTAAGTCGACTTAACGAAAGCTTAAGTCGACTTTGTTACTACCACTCATTAAGTTGACTTAATCCTTAAGTTGACTCCTTAAGTCGACTCAAGGACAGTGTGGATGTGGAGTAACACTTAAGTCGACTTTATTAAGTCGACTTAAGGGTATTTAGGTCAACTTAACAAAGTGGACTAAGTTGACTTAAAGCTAAGTCAACTTAGTCCACTTTGTTAAGTTGACTTTCATAAGGTTGACCTTAAGTCGACTTAAAGTCGACCTTATTATAGTCAACTCAACTTTTCTAATGTAGATGTAGCCAGAGAGCCTTCCTGAGCACCAGCAGGGCATAGGCAAGAAAGATGTCTTGCTTTTTAGCAGGGGGTTGGACTAGATGACCTTGTGAGGTCCCTTCCAACCCTATTATTCTATGATTCTATGATGTGCAGGAAGTCCCTTCGTGCTGCTTTGGGGAGATGCATATGACACTACCTGTAGCTCTTAGTCCTCGCTATGGTGAGATTGCTGCCATTGCTCCCCAGAGCCTTCCCCATTGCCCCCCACCATCCCCTAGCTTTGCATTCCTGTTTTTATCCTCCTCCTGCCCCTTGCCCCATCTCCCACTCTACCTTCCCATCTCTTCAGCCAGGCAGCCCTACCTTTCCTCTGCTGCTGACATTATGATATGATTATAATATTGTAACATTATTGTATAGTTTATGGTATTTTTAGGGACATCAGTAAAACGTTTACTGGGTCAGTAAAAAACCTCAACTTCAGATCTTCATATCAGTAAAAATTAAAATGCAAGGTTGGCAATCCTGCATTTATCATAATATTAAATAAGGTCAGATTGATTATACTTCCCAGTGGTGAGTCACTTTTAATATTATGTGTATTTGAAATAATGTTTGCAACTCTAACCTGCATGGTTCTTTTATTGAAAAAGTCTCTAATCCATCCAGACATTCTTCCCCTTATTTCTGGTGTAATTACTTTGTACAACAAGCCCTCCCATCATAACATGTCACATGCCTTTTCAATACCTATAGACAGCTATCATGAAACCATTGTGCCTCACATTTTTTTTTTAAATTTTAATTTCTATTTTAGCAGTGTGATCAATGATGCATCTTCCTTTCCTAAAACCATTCCTAACCTTTTCTGTAATGCCATTGTTTTCCAAATAGGCAACCAATCTTTCATACCTAGTATCTCTATAATTTTACCCAGACAGGATATGATGACAGTTGAGCTATAGACATCCTCTTTTATATATAGGGTGCCTGATTTTCATATTGGAATTATTACTGCATATTGTGACCCTAACGGTATGACTCCTTTTTCTCATATAGTGTTAAATTCTTCCAAGAAAACCCTCAAGATGTTTTCAGAGAGATGTCTAAACACTATGTTACATATACTATATTTATTGGGGGATTTATTGTTGTTGATATCAATAACTTTCTTAAGTTTCTGCATATAAAACCATTTATTCACTGTAGTATTCCCACCTCAGAAGGTTTGTGCTCAATCTTCTGCTGTCTCATTATGAGAACTCTTAACTATGTTGTCAGTATCAATAAGAAATCAGATGAGATGTCTCTTGGTCTGATTTCCATTCATTCTTATAATTTGCTTGTATATTTCTGATGTCCTGGTATCTTTATTTATCCACTCACAGTACATCCTTCTAATCTCTTTCTTTGATTTTCTATCTTTTATGCTATTGCCTTACTTTTACACTTCATAACATCTTCACTATTCACCATATTTTTTTTGCTTTTTAATAGGCTTTACTCTTTTCTTTAATTGCCATTTTTCACTCCTCAATCCATCATGGAAGTGAATTTTCATTTTGGGGTATTTTAATATCTTAAGTATGGCTACAGTAGTTGCTGCTATTAATCCATTTATTTCAGTGTCATTGAAATTCTCTATGTCAACACTCACATGATGATTATTCACAAATTCAATACAAGTTCCAAATAGCTCCTAGTTAGCTTTTTAAAATTCCAGGTAGGCAATTTTCTACCACCTTCCACCCTATCTTGTCCTTGAAATGTAATAAATACAGGGAAATGCTCACTCCCCAATTCTTTCTTCCTTAAGTATTTTCCCAGTTGCATTTACTTGTAATTTCTGCTGTTATAATTCCCAGGTATAAGCAGGAAAAACTACCATTTGCTGCATTAAATCTAGTTGGGCTGCCATTGTTTATAACCAGTAGATTGTTTTTATCAATGAACATTTCTAAGCGTGCACCATATTTATCAGTTGTCTTACTTCTCTACAATTTATTATGGTTATTTAGGTCACCACATATAATATATGGTCTTTTAGCATTCATCACTGTTTCTTGTAGCTCTGAGCATTCCAATTTTCCATACAGGTTATATATATTATAAATCTTTAAAGAAATATTTCTCTTCTCCATTGGGAGTATTTCTCTTCTGCATGTCTCCAAACAGCATTATATTCTGCGCTTACTTCTTCATTCTTTACTGCTGTATTGTTTAATCTTTTCCTCATAAAATTAAAAATACCTCCCCCTCTTTCCAGTTTTCAGTCTTGCCTAAAGCCAATATATCCTGGAATTTTAAAAGCAAGCTTTTTAATCGGCCATGTTTCTTCGATACTTATGATGACTGGTTTACTTTTCATTTTCAGGATATTTTCTTTTAGTTCTTGACCAGATGCTATCAAGCTATGCATTCCAGCAAAAAGATTGTGATCCCCATACTAGTCATAATTCATCATTAACATGAATATGGTCAATTGACAAATTGCTAAGATATGTGTATTTTTCCATTTCCCTTTGTGACATTCTTAACCTGCAATCTGGACTGGAGTGCCACTGTGTTACCCCAATTCTCTAGTCCTGAGCCCTGACTTACCCCACTTCACTGGGTGGACACCCACTTTTGGGTCAGCTCACACCCAACCCCCTGCATTTAGTCGCTCCTACACCTACTGAAAGAGTGCTCTGACCAGCCCCTCATAGGATAGACCACCAGTAAATACCCCTTGTCCCAGATGCAATGCTGGGAACTACCATCTTGCAGGGTTCAGTGCTGCCCCTTGTTCCCTGCCAGTTTATTTAAACTTGTCTGTCAATATGGCAAAGACATTTATATGCACCAGCTCTGTCACTCCAAGTGAGGCCTTTGCGCACATGCACTGCTTTCGATAAAACAAACAAGTTTATTGACTACAGTAAGATTTTAAGTGATTCTCAGTTAGTTAGAGTAATATAAATCAAAAGATTATCAAGTCAAGAAGCTAGTCATAACCAAATAAAACATAACCCTTTTTCTAAGCAATGATCACTGCTCCAGACTGTAATTCAGCTTACCACACAGATTGGCTGTGGTATGTTTTACAAACCAACCTCCCCACTCTTCCTGTGGGTAAGTTCTCAGTCTTTGGTGTTGCATAGAAGATGGACTCCAGGGTAAAGCACCTAGACAAGGGTGCCTCTTTCTTTTAATAAGTTTTCTTGATACCCCCTGGGGTCAGGTAATCATCCATGTTCAGCGATGGACATGATTTCTCCTTCTTGAGTCAAGCTGCTCAAAGATGCTTAGTCTTGTCCATTGTTCCTGTATACATGCCTGTACTTGGTGTGGAAAGACAGCTTTGTGTTTGTCTGCGTCTATTCAAGCTATGTGAGACACACATTTGGGGACATGACATGACATGACAGAATTTCATATCTGTACATATGTATGATATTGCAGGAAACATGCTACCAAAACAGTAATGTTCAGCATGCCATGAGCATTCCAAAAAACACCTTACATGACATACTTTCCATCAGGCCATACACAGTTACACTGTAAGGGTGAACATGAATGATACATAGATCATACCACAAGGGTGTATGTGGGGTGCAGCATGTCACAGCCTTGCTATAATATTCATTTTTAAAATATTTTCCCTATTTGTGATGTACAATTTATCACTTCTATCATAAATAAACCTTTCTTTTTCGCTACTAGTATATCATCACCTATACTTTTCCCAATGTTTATCACATTCTTTATAGAATGAGACTATGTCTACAGTCCCCTTTCCTGTGCTGATTATTTCTTCCTTCTCTACCTCATGCTTTCTGAATTACCCTACAGCTTTTGTATCAGAGATGTTATTAGCAGTTTTTGTCTTTTGTATTTCTTTAGCTTCTCTTGCTACAATACACCCTCTGTGCAGAACTGTGATTACCATCAGTTACTACATTTTACTTCTGCCTCATCTATACAATTTTCATAGAAATGCTTTCCCTGACATTTACTGGCTATAATACCTTAGTTGAGGGGAGAAATATGGCTGCATTGTGAGTATTTAAAATCCTAGGGGTTACTTTTTCAGGTAAAGTCACTCTTTTTAATGTAATCAGCACTGCTTTTAATAGCTTGCTTTCTCTTCTTCATTTGTTAATTAGCTGCTTGCTTACTTAGGGTTTGTCTACATTACAAAGTTGTCAACATAAGGCAGCTTATGCATAAGTATAGTGCTTATGGTGACATAGTTAGAAAGACACAGTGTCAGCATAGCCTCTGCCTAGCTTATGTCACTCTAAGTGGCCTCCAGAAGGTGTCCCATAATGCCCATTGTGACTGTTTTGGTCCCTGGTTTGAATTTGCTGTCTTGCAGCAAGGTATATAGGGACACATGTGTCCCTCTCCTTTTAAAGCCCCAGGAATTTTTGAAATTTCTCTTTCTGTTCGCTTGGTGTAGAAAGCTCACATAATCTACCCATCTGATCATAATGGCTCATGCAGTGAATGTGCTCCTGCTTGGAGTACACTGGATGTGGTGGATCTGCTTGGTCTGTGGGAAGAGGAGGCTGCAGGAACTTCAATACCTAAGGGCAAATTGTTCATGGCATAGAGGAGAAGGAATACAATAGGGACATACAGCAGTGCTGTGCAAAGATCAAGGAGCTGAGGCAGGTGTCCAGAAGGCAGCCTTTAACCACCTGAAAGGGGGTTCCAGAGACGATGGAGCTAGGCAGTGGTAGTAGATTACAGAACTAGGAGCAATGGTCTCAAGTTGGAGTGAGGGAGGTCTAGATTGGATATTAGGAAAAACATTTTCACTAGGAGGGCAGTGAAGCATGGGTTACTTAACGAGGCAGTGGAATCTCCATCCTTAGAAGTTTTTAAGGCCCAGCTTGAGAAAGCCCTGGCTGAGATGATTTAGTTGGGGCTGGTCATGCTTTGAGTAAGGGGTTTAGATTAGATGACTTCCTGAGGTTCCTTCCAGCTCTGATCTACGATTCTATGAAGGCAAGAGAGGTCAGTAATCACTCTGCTGCAGTGCCACAGACATGTCACTTCTACAAGGAGCTGTGCCCTATCCTTTGTGGCAATCCCACCTCCACTGCAAAGAGCCACATTGATACTTGTGTGTGTGGGAGGGGGGCTGGAGACAGTGGCCAGCAGAGTGAACCCTGAGGATGAAATAGTGAATGAGAAAGTGGAGTTGGAGAACTGTGGGGGAGAGGCAAAAGGGACATCCAGTGGTTTAGTAAGCCAGGATCTCTTTTTCATTCTGGAAGGCTCCATTCCTAGCACACCAGCTCTGAAACTCCGATAAGTACTTGTGCTTCGATATTGCAGGAAAACACGAGGTAATGCTCTGTTTTATTTAATCAAGGAGAACAGGGATTGAAATAACCAGTACAAGTATACTCTTTATTGGCTTCTCATACCCCTATACAGCTCCAAGTATTCTGCAATCCTCTCCTTGTAGTGATGCAGTGGCACACTGAGGGTCTCCTGCACCTGGGGTCCAAGCTTACATTTGTGCCCCCCCCACCTCAGCCCCCCCATACAGCAGGAGGTGTCCTAGCGCCACCCCCAGCTTCCTCCAGGAGGGGGGTCTGTATCTGCAGAGGGACAAAGGCTTGAGATGAGGTACAAATGCAGGCTTGGCTCCACTCCCTCTCCCATACTTTTACCCAGTGTGCAGTGTCTGGCTTTGGGGAAGGTGCTGGGCCAGCACCCTCCTGTAGCCTGCTGCGTGGGGCCTGCCTCCCCTGTTCTCCTGTCAGTATGCTGCTAGAGTGATACCCCACTGCAACCTTCCCCTTTATCCCATTTTACCCCTTTCCCTCCAGGCTGAACTGATTATGGTTGGAGCTCCCACCATGCTATGTGCCTGCCAAGAGAAAGTGAGAAAGTGGTGTTCCTAAATTATTTGGATCAAGACTATGAGTGCATTCACACTAGTTTCTTAGTCTACTGTTTCTTTAGCATCTTCATATGTGCCCTTTAGAGTCTCCTCCTGCACATCTGCTAAGTGGCTTTGTCTGATAAGAAGACAAAACAAGAGGAGTGAGGAAGACATGTTCCGGGAGGTGCCGAAATCCTCAGATGCATACATGAGTATACATCATGGAGAGAAGCTATCAGTGAAAAACTGTAAATGGATAATCAGGATAGGAAGCAGGGGGCAAGAGCAGATGACACAGCTGCTCAAGGAACCAACAGACATGCTGAGGTCTCTGGTTGAACTTCAGGTAGAATACATCCATACCTGCTTCCACTGCATCCATTACAGAAGTGCCTTCAATGCCCTCCCCACACTCACCCCACACTTTCCTCACAGGCTGTGGCTGTACCCCTGCACTCCACTGAAGGAACATGTTTTCCAAGACAGCTGGACATACACTTAGCTGTGAAAGCCTCATTGGCAAATGTGCTCTTGATTTTCATGTTTCTTCCAGAAGATAGAAATATTTGCATCAGTATTTATTAACAAGGTGCCTATTTAAAGAAAATTAATCTTTATTTGTCTCCTACACAGGGTGGTTGCTACTACAAGTAATAGATAGTACCTGTACGTGCATTTGCATTGTTAAATTACTGTACACACAGCAATCATTACAAGGTTCATATTACAGTGTAAGAAAAAAATGCCTAACTCAGTGTATTACATAAACACATGCTATTGGGGCTCGTTGTCAAAATGCTCCTTTAAAGCCTCCCTGAGTTAAATAAATCCTAAATGAGCCCCTCTAACAGTCCTGTTATCTGGCTGCCCAAAAGCAGCAGCCAGTCAATCCACTTCAGCGCACTACCTGTATGGGAACTTCTTCTCAGAGCAAATGTTATACAGAACACAGCAGGCTGCTGTGACCATGGAAATATTTTTTTCTCCTCAAGGTCTAACCTGCCAAAAAGGCAGTGCCAATGCCCCTTTAAGTGGCCAAAGGCACATTCAACAGTCAATCATTCTGACCTGCTGCGTCTGTTGTTGAAACATGCCTTGCAGCAGTCAAGGTTTCTGGTATAAGACATAAACTATGGGATCAAGGGATAGGCTAGGTCTCCAAGGATCACTCTTGGCATTTCCACATCCCCAGCTGGAATCTTCTGATCTGGAAAGAAAGTCATTGCCGGCAGCTTGCTATACTGTCCACTGTTCCTGAAGATGTGTGTGTCATGCACGTTCCCTGACCAGTCTGCAATGATCTTGGTGAAATGACTCCAGTGATCCACCAGCTCTTGTAATACCATAGAGAAGTAGCCCTGCTGTTGATGTCTTCCATCGCAAGGTGGTTTATGGCCAAAATGAGCATATGCGTACCATCTATTGGTCCACCACAGTTATGGAATCCTAATGCGCAAAACTATCCACGTTTTCATGCATACAGAATCACAGTCCTTTGTAGCAAGATGTGATTAATGGCTCCTTACACTTGCATCACTGCAACCCCAATGGTGGACTTCCCCTCTCAAACTGATTCTCAATTAATTCATAGAATCATAGAATTGTAGGGTTGCAAGGGACCTCATGAGGTCATCTAGTACAACCCCGTCTTAAAAGCAGGACCACTCCCACTAAATCATCCCATCCAGGATATTGTCTAACCAGTAGTAGTCTGGCGCTGCCAGCTTTCACATAGTGATCACCACTCACTTCACCATTACGACAGAGCTCATTTTGGTGTCTTAGTGCTGTGGAGCAGGGGCAATCTCCACACACAGTTCTAGGAAGATGGCTTTTCATACCTGAAAGTTCTGCAGTCAATGATTGTCATCCCATATTTGCATAACAATGCAATTTTACCACTCAGTGCTTGTTTCTTGTGCTCAGAACTGGATGGTGCTCTGTGTGCAGTTGTTCCGTGAATGCCAACAGCAATCTTCAATTGTTTCTGTCTATTGCATCCAGCAGGACAGACACCACAATGTCCATCATCAGATTCACAGCTCACGACATACTGCAAGATCAGCTGTGTTGTGTTCATGCAGCTCATCACAATATTGGGAAGCAATGCAGGATCCATGCTTTCAGATAGAGATGGCGGGTTTATAGTTTACAGAGTCTGTTGAAAAGTGGCTCAAAATGAAGGAAGCCCTTGAAATAATGGGATGGAGAAAACTGAATCATGGGATGCTGAGTCTTCCCCCATAAAGCACTGTAAACATTCCCAGAACACGCACTGGCAGACAGTGGTGAGTTGCTCAGTGGGATAGCTGCTCATGGTGCACGGCTCTCTCTGTCAGTGCAAGGGCACCTACTGTGGATGCACTTCTCTGTCACAAGGAACATTGTGTGCACAAGCAACAGCAGTTTAATTACAGCAGTGGAAGAATGTTGACAACTTTGGAGACATAACTTAACACTTTGTCTTCATCTATACTTTTGTTAATATCGTTATTGGTCAGTTCAAATGTCACTTCGTATATTACTCTCTTTGTTTCAAATACTTCAAGGGATAGCAACTGATTTTAACTTGTCCTAGTGTTTTTTGGTTTTAGCAGTTTTAGCTTTCAGCAGTTTATCAGCTTGCTCTTTGTTTTTACATTCAACGAAAAGCTCCCTATCTCACAACATCCTGGCTCTTACTATGCCTTCTATGCACTTTTTAATCCAGTCAGCTACTTTCACAGGGTTAGTGTCACCTAATCTTATTTCTTAGGCTAGGAATCCTATTGTTATAACATTTTGGTTTATTTCCTTCCACAGCTTTGCTTTTTGTATGATGTTTTCATCATCTGATCCTACTTCTCTTCTTTTCTTTTTCCCTCCCCTACTTTGTGTCCATTTCTCTAACAGACTGTTTTTCAGTTTCCAGAGTGACTTCACTGGGGCCAGAAAATCCTCCATCTGCTTCAGCAGCTTCCCCAGCCAGACAGCCAGGCCCCTTTTACTCTGGGCTTCCTCTCTTTATAGAAACCATGCAGCTTCTCCTTCAACTGAGAGTCATCTTATAGTGTTGATGATTTCTGCACATCTGACTGGTACTTCGCTTGCCAACTGTTAATCACAAGAGCACTCCCAGAAGACAGCGGACATGGTAAATATAGGGAGCAAAGATACTATATTGAGTCATTGCAGCAATAACCAATCACATTGGACATTACGGTATGACACAAATTTATGACATTATGATGCTATTGTTCTTTTGCTCTGTGCCATCTCTAGTCTATAAAATGACTGCAGTTGAATAGATGCTAGAATATTTTTCCATCTTGGTCTTGTGGTGAATGAGTCCAAAACTCCATTGTTCTCAGATAGTACCTGATTCATCTCAGTTTCCATGTCATGACAGTTGAGAAAATGTTACTCCAGGAAAAGTAGCTGTGATCAAAGAAATTCCAGCATTGTGAATGAAGCCCAAGTTGTATCCTGATCTGAAGATTCATATGATTAACAGATTTTAAAGTCTGAATCTAGGACAGATTTAAAGGTCATGCAATCTGACCTCTTGTATTACACAAGGACATAAAAACGTACCCAGTGATTCCTTCACTGAATCCATAAAATATCTTAGTGATGAACTCTGGTATGAGTGATTACATCTTCTGAGGTATTTGTGACTCTTTTGTATTTTTCTCCTGTAGTTAACACTTGAAATGTCAGGAATGGAAGTAACTAGAGGAAACTCAAAGCCCAAGTGTTTGATAGAATATGAGAAAGGAGAAGAATTGTTACATTTTGGCACAACATGAAGGGTAGCAAGCCCAACGTCTCGTTGTAGCCACAAAAATGCCAGCCACATAGACATGGACAAGTGTTTTCAAATATTTTCTTGACTCTTACTTCATAAATCAATACAACTTGTTCTTCTAGTACTTACCCTTTGGATAGTATACCTCAGCCTTACAGTTTGTCAATTAAATTGTCTTCTTGTACAATAATATGTGCTTAATAATTGTGCTATAGTAGAAGAGCTATAAGATGGATCAAGAGAAAAACGTGCTTTATTTTTCAAATGTGAAAAGCCAAGGTTATATATGATATCAATCATTTCAAATAGGGACTTAAAGTGTGCAGTAAGAGAGTAAGCCAAGCTGTCAAATGATGTGGGGGAAATATAAATAAAAAAGGAAGGCAACTTCTCATTAGACAGACATTGACTAAATCTTTAATCTACTAAAGTTGGTTTTACTCACACATTTGAAAGCCACTCAAATACAGACCATATCAATCAAGCTGAGAACTAATCATTTCTTCTCAAAATAAATCGCTCCTTCATTGCACACGTTTAATAAACCCTTTTTAAAGTGGTGCTATACTGGGACATGCATGAACTTCCTTTTTAATTGCTTCTGCTTAATTAAGATTTTAATCCTTAGTTTCTGTACTAACAATACAGGTAACTTATCAGTCTGCCTTCATGGCAAGCTTGCTTATCTTCATTTCTGCTGTCCTAGTCAACATAATTTTAGAAAATTGAACAGTTTATTAAAGCTGTACTTTGTTGCACTACTGAATGCCAAATCTACAGGTAGAGGTCATGGTTTTTATGGGGAAAATTTCTACGCCTCATTCAGAGATCCTTTGGTTTGTTTCCTACTTTCTTTCCATTTGTTTACACTGAATCCAAGAGGTTGTGCATGCTTTGGGTTGTGCTCCTCGAATTGTTTCCAGTGAATACTTAAACATCTGATGCTACTGAAGTGTGAAATTAATAATGAAGCTGAGTTACTTGTGTGACATCTAATGAGGCGTTTGCATAATAGGGGATATGCCAAGAATTATGTTTGCTGCTGAAACTTGTTTGGTTGGGATTTGTGGTTGCCTGGGTTTTCCTGCAGCATTCTACATCCTAACATAGTAGGGGCAGAATACTATTTTCAGTTCATTTGGTTGCCAAGGTGTGTATGAGCATTGTGATCCTTCTGAGTACATGTACAGAATTTAATTAATTTTAACATATTAACATGAATACCAAAGCTGTACACTGAGCACCACCCTAATATAGAAAGTTCAAAGGGGCTGCTTACATCTGATTTAGAAAAAAAAAACAAAACAAAAACCTCCATCCCAAACAGGAAAAATGTATCATCTGGAAAGTTTGGGAAAAATATGCTCTCAGATCTGTATAAATCTGATGTTACTATTACAAGTCTGTGCTTCTGAAGAAAGGCCCTTTATTCTCCCTTCAGGATCACAGAAAAGGTCTTCAAAACATAGCTTTGAAATCCTTTTCACATTCTTAATGAAGTAACAGTTTCTATTCTTGAGACGTACAATACTCAGATATACTCTTACATAATATGGCGGTTATATAAACACTCTTGGAGATCTCAAATCAAATGGAACAGAAAACTTCATCATCTTAAATAGCTGTTAAATCAGGTAGAATTTGATAATCAACACCTCTGTTGTTTAACAGATATACCTATAGTACTTACAAAAATAATGTATTGAGTTTAGTTTCATACTATTGAGAGCTTTTTCCTTCCTCTTTTTCTCTTTCCTGACTCTAGTCCTCATCATTCATCTTTACTATTGCTAATTTTCTCTCTGTCCTAGCCTTCCCCACAACCAATTTTTCCCCTCCAGGCCAATCAAAATGCAGCTATTAAGATCATTTTTCTTCCCAGTCTCTGTCAACATATTGTAAGCAAGTCTGAGTGGCTCTGCTGTGCTCAGCCAGGTGAAAGGGGGGCTCTTTAATTGTATGGGCCATAAATTTGCAACTAGATGCTCAGCATGATTGTACTGTTAATTGCAGGATTAATGAACTATAGGTCCCCTATTGTAGGAACAAAGGAGTGCAGAAGTGTGCTGAGCCTGTCAGCCAGCAGAAAGGGTTAGTTGAGCCCTGAGATCACTGGGAGCTGGCAGTGGGGCTTGCTGAGCCACACAACTGGCAGCTGATGGGAACCTGCAGAGGGAGGTAGATGTGTCCCACAGTGGAGAAGTGGACTATGCAGCTACAATAATCGGTTGTGTGGGGGAAAGCGAGAAGAGAAAGGAGAAGGACATGGTCCTATGGACTCTGGGGTTTGCTCATGGTTTTGATGTTTATGAATTCTGTTTGGACTGTTTCCCAAACCAGTGCTGAGTTACTTCCTTCTTTTTACTAAAATGTTTATTTTCTACACTCAGACCCCGTGCTTGCAAGCAGGGAAGTATGGCCTTTTGGGTGTGCCCAGGGAATAGTGTGTGATTTCCCAGGTGACTGGGTGGGGTCTCAAGCTGTTTTAGTGCTGCATTATTGACAGGAACCCCTCAATATAAAACCAGTCTTTACTGCTGCCAATTCCATCTGGTGGAAGGGTAAATTTCACTCTCTGACCCACACCGAATTCTTTCTCTGGCTGCCGTTTTCACCTGTTCCAAGCTGAAATTTCTTCTTATTGTGATACCTCATTACAGCTCGTCCCTCTGTGCCCATCTTGTCTCAGTTCTTTTACTGTCACCCCACCATTCACCATTTGGACAATTGCTTTATCTTTAACTGCTTGTTTGTTCTCTTCTCACACAACTCTCTTCATGCCTTCTTCTATGCTACCTCTTACATATGGAATGCTCAAGACAGCTGATCCATAACACCAAAATCCTGTCTTTAAAATACAGGGTATCTATGATATTGACAGGATATGTTAATAGGCCAGTGAGTGTAGCTGAAGTGTAATTAATCTATTATTTTAAATATATATCTAATGTATCAACGTATGACTATTTTTCTGCCCCACCCTCCATCTGTTGGTTATCTGTTTAGATTGTAAACGCCTCAGGGCAGGCAATGTCTTCTTATAAGTTTGTACACCATCTAGCGCAATGTGTATCAAATTCTGAGTAGGACATCTGGATATGACAGCAATACAAATTAAAATAAATACATAAATCAAATTATTCAGTAGTCATATATTCTTCCTCTTTCCCACATTTAATTTTGAATCAGCACACTACCTTTGATGGCAGCTTTGTGTGAGGACTTTGGAAATGGGTACTGCTGGAGGACTAGACAAATCCTCAATTCTTGCTAAACAAGACTGTGGTAGCCTTATTCTGTTTAATAGCGCTTTATTTGACAAGTTCTCCTATTGATTCAATGGAACTATTGCCTGAGACTGGTGCCCAAAGGATAGTTAAATTCCTGCCTAAAGCTTGCCCACAACAAATGGGTGTAGCCTCCCTTCAAGACTGACAAAGAGGGAGTGGCCCTCTCTTCTACAGGGGCTATTTGTAAAGTACCCTTTTCCCATCAACCTATTATTCACCATAACCACCCAATTGTGTCTATAGGTAAAAAATTTCAAAAGAGTCTAAAGGAGTTAGGCTCATAAATTCAATTTTAAAAAGAGACTTAGGTATTCTCTTTTGCCAGTTTGGAGCTGTTCCATTGTATAAAAATACCTAAAAATTCAGGGCCCAGCAAGAGATTGACTTTACCAGTAAGTGTTCTCACCTGGGATGTGGAAGGTGAAGGCTCAAGTCCCTGCTATAAAACAAACAGGTTTGGAGATTTCAAATGTAGGTGTCCCACATTCTATGTGAATGCCTAACCCACTGAGCTAGTGGGTATTCTTGATGGCTCTTACCAGCTTCCCTCTCCTACCCTACTTGCCTTTTGTATGGTATGAAAGACAGTAGGTGAGCTCAGAGTATGCCTAAAAGATTGGGGTCCGTTAGGGGTATAGGCATGGGAATATCTATTTTTCAGAATGCCACTTCATGGCCACTGTGGCTTTGTATTGTAGCTTTATCAGCTTGTTATTTGTGCCTAAATATTAGGTGCCTAAAGAAGAATATTGACACCTCAGTCATTTAAGTCCAGATTTTCAAAGGTATTTAGGCACCTAAAAATACAGATAGGTGCATAGTGGGATTCTGAAAAACACTGAAGCAGGTTAGGTGCCCAGCTCCTAAGGAAATCAGTGGGATTCTGGCACATAACCTGCTTAAGTGCTTTTAAGATGGGCAGGTCCTCAGAGTTGATACTTTGAATTCTGTTCCTCAGGTGCTTGGCTGGCTGATGGGTCTTGCTCACCTGCTCAGAGTCTAACTGATTGGCATATGGGGGATCAGTAAGGTACTTCCCCCCAGTCAGATTGACAGGGACCTTGGGCTGGGGAGGTTGTCTTCTGCAGTAAGGATCACAGGTGATTTGCTACGATCATCTGGGCATATCTCACTTAGGCTATGTACACACGATCAGATTAAAGGGCAACATGGCAATCGCGCTATAAAAAACACGTGACCTTTATTGCGGGATAGCGCGTACACACGTCGCTCCTTGTAACGCAACAGAATTCTTTGCAATATCATGGTGTAGCGCAATGACTTCTGGGCACCTATCCCACAGTTCAATTTTCCCTCAATCTGCGCTTGGAATCATGGATGAAGGAAAGGAACGCAAAGCGCCATGGGTAAAACCTCAGTTTCCCGTGGTGCACTGTGTTCCCCTTGCGTCTTCCTCGTTGCCAATAGCAACTCGCACCTATTTTCAACAGTGCAGTGACGCACTACTTGCGAGCAATCACAACAGTGACAGCATGGATCCTGCTCTGATCTCCACTGTCGCCTTCAGCATTCTAAATACATCTCGGCTGGTTGCTCAGTACGCAATGAGCTCGAGTCAGATGAGGACACTGAGGAGCAGGGGCTGATCGATGCCATACAGAGCAACAGCACCGCGTTGCTCAGCTCCTTCATCGATCATCTGCACACAGTGCAACGCCGTTTCTGGTCGCGAGAGATGAGCACCGAGTGGTGGGACTGCATTGTTATGCAGCTGTGGGATGAGGAGCAGTGGGTACAGAACTTTCGAATGCGGAAAGCAACCTTTCTGGAACTGGCCCCTGCCCTGCAACGTAAAGACACCAACATGAGGTCAGCCCTAACCGTGGAGAAGCGTGTTGCGATTGCTGTCTGGAAGATGGCGACTCCTGACTGCTACCGGTTGGATGCAAACCAGTTTGGAGTTGGAAGGTCCACCGTCGGATTAGCCCTCTCACAAGTCTGCCGAGCCATCAATCGCGTTCTACTACGGAGGACGGTGACGTTGGGCAATGTTCGTGAGATTGTGGACGGCTTTGCTGCCATGGGATTCCCTAACTACGGGGGAGCCATAGACGGCACACACATCCCTATTTTGGCTCCAGACCATCTCGTGACTGAGTACATCAACAGGAAGGGCTACTTCTCCATGGTGCTGCAAGCACTCATGGATCACAAGGGGCGTTTTACGGACATCAATGCTGGGTGGTTGGGAAAGGTGCATGATGATCGCATTTTCAGGAACACTGGTCTGTACCGGAAGCTGCAAGGGGGTACCTTCTTCCCAGATCAAAAAATTACTGTGGGGGATGTGGAGTTGCCCATAGTCATCCTCGGAGACCCAGCATACCCACTGATGCCATGGCTCATGAAGCCGTACACTGGGAACCTAGATCGCAGCAAGGAGGGTTCAATTACAGATTGAGCCGCTGCAGAATGACTGTGGAGTGTGCCTTTGGCCATTTAAAAGGGCACTGGTGATGTCTGTATGGGAGGCTGGACTTGGCGGAGGACAACATCCCTGCTGTGATTGCGTCGTGCTGTGTCCTTCATAACATTTGTGAAAGTAGGGGAGAAACGTTTTCCCCGGGGTGAGCTATGGAGGCACAGCGCCTCGAGGAAGCATACGAACAGCCAGCCACTAGGAGTATTAGGGGGGCCCAAGGAAAAGCTGCTCGCATAAGGGAGGCACTCAGGGACCATTTCAATGATGCCCTCCCCTAGTTAACTTCCAGGACGCATCAGGTGCACCTTATGAGATTTTCAATGTGTACAAATAAAGGCACTCTTCAAATTATTTGTTACTGTTTTTATTAAAACCTAAAGGGGGGGGGGGGGGTTTGCAGGTGGGTGTAGCTGCGGGTCTCTAAAAAGTAGCTCGGGGGGGGGACTGGATGTTGCAGTGTACCAGGGGGATGGGTGGACTTCAAAGAAATGCTTAGAAGGACTACGGGGTGTGGGAGGCAGACACGGCTGAACTGTCTGCAGTGGAACCCGTACATTAATCACCTGGGTCTGCAAAGCAATCATGCTCTTGAGCAGTTCTGTGTGCTCCTTTATCACGCTTATCAGTTCGTCCCTGTGTTTCTGCTTCCTCTGTTGGGATTCCTCTCTCCAGGCTCGATTCTCCCTCGCGGATTCCTGTACTGCTTTCATCAGGTCCTGAAACATATCCTCCCTGTTTCTTCGAGCACGCCACTGAATGTTTCTCATGCGGTTAGCTGGGGTAGACACCGGCCTTGTGAAGGTCGAATCTAATAAAAAAAAATAATAAAGCTGTTGTTAACACATAGCCTAGATAACCAATGTAACCTTCCAGTAGCACATTCCACTGGAAGGTACAGGGCAGTCAACATTCTATGCTTCGCTGAAGCGGACAAGGTACGTCCTACTAGAAAGCTTACTGTGGGCTAACATTCTGCACAGGGCACACAGATGGAACCCAATATCTCTCTCCTCAGAGTGCCCCTGCCAGCTAGAATACATATCCTACATGCCACCGGTTGCAAGCCAGGACCATATGCTGCTGCACTGTGTGCTGCCATGGTTCCCAGGGCTGTGCTTTGCAGCTGGCGAGGTAGAGTATCTCTTTGGGAGCGTAGACACAAACGCTCTCCCATCTAACCTGAGTAGTAGGCTCTGGAGGTACATCAAGGAAACCTTTACTGACCTAAATACAGATGATTTTTTGACTATCACTGCTTGTATTGATGCACTTCTAATGAATGCAGAGTAAAGAGTGTGCACAGTGGGGACTGAGACAGCAAGCACCCCCACCCCGGACAATGATATTTTAGCAGGAGCCATAGCTGCACGAAAGAGAAACTTACCGGAACCCCCCTCTGCCGCCTCAGAGGACACGCTGCAATTCATGTCTTGGGTGGACGTCTCAGCGGGGGTGCAGAAGAGCTCTTGGCTACACGCTGTTGCGCTTTCCTCCAGGTCATTCTCCATCTCCTCCTCCTCATCGATCACGTCCTCATCCTGCTCAGTTCTGGCATTCACTGGATGAGGGGGGGCCGATGTGTCCACGGGACTCTTTGCAGTGGTTTTGGGGTCCCCACTGAGGATGGCTTTATCTCTTTATAGTACCTGCATGTAGCAGGCGCTGATCCAGAACGGCAGTTTGCCTCCTTCTCTCGGTGATAGCTTATTCTTAGCTCCTTCACCTTTGATCTGCGCTGCACAGTGTCTCTATCATAACCTCTCTCTGACATGGCCCGAGAAATTATGCCAAATGTATCATCATTTCGCCTCGTAGCTGTGCCTGCACAGCGGACTCTCCCCAGATGCTGATCAGGTCCAGCACTTCTGCCGTGCTTCAAAGGGGTGCGCGTCTTCCATGGCGGGCCGCCATTGTTACTGATGATCGGAGCTGCACTCCACTCCACGAGGAAGAGAACAGGAAGTGAAACAGATGAGAAATTCGAAAATCCCGGGAATCTGATCAGGGCGGGGACTGTTTCGTCACGGCCACAGAGCGGGTGGGGGGAAGACCAGAGAGGACGACTTTGGAATGCTGGGACAGTTCCGGAGGCCAATCATTGTGCGGTAAGCATACACACGAGTGGAAAGGCGCAACAGCCGTTCCGCATTAACTGCTACACCCTCGTCGAGGTGGTTTTTGTATTGCGCTACAACAAGGCAGTTAATGCACAACAGGCCTATTGCACATGTGTACGCTGTTGTTGGTATCGCGTGGTAATGATTGTTAATGCGTGATAAAGTGATCGTGTGTACAAGGCCTTAGTTAGTTTCCTATCATTGCAGGGGCCTCGGGCACTGGTGGTTCTCTGCCCCTTCTGTTCTCTGCCTGCGTCACCCAACTGTGTGTGGAGATGAATGTGTGTTGTTTAGTGGCCGTTGATATACAGAGAGGAAAAGATGATCTGATGATCCCTTCCGGTCATAAATTCTGAGAAAATGCTGCCTTTCAGAGCTCTAGCCAGTACTGTAGTTTTAAACATCCATTGTACCCACCGTATGTTTCTGTTTTTTGTGCGTTTTTAAGAATAAAACCCAAACCAAGAAAATGCTGTTCTATCTGCACACATGCAGACACCTCAACTTCAGACTGACAGTGCCAGTTATTTACATGGGTCCAGTTATCCAATCAGGCTGAGAACATGCAGTCGAATAAAATGACTTTAACTGTTTTGAATGAACCACTAAATAACTACCTGAAGCTAAACCACAGTGTAAAGAGCAAAATCAAACAAATAAACTCTTCGAACACACAGAGTTCCATTGTATTCAATTAAACTTTATTTGATTATATAGTAGAAACAGAAATGTGCCAATTAAATGCTTCCTTGCTACAGCTCACTGTGACCTCATTGTTAAGTTTCAGTATTTCAATGGAACTTCATTAAGGTTCTCCCCAAGACCAAGTGCAGTCTAGAGGTAAGTTTTGTCCCAAATATGTCATGCTGCTAAGTGATAGTTTATTATGGGCTTGTCTACAGGGTGCAGCAAATTGCTGTAGAGGGGTTTGTTGTATAGAACTCTCTAATGTGCTGCACTCTAACTTCCCCACTCTGCTGGCACACTCTAAAAGGTAAATAGTTCTCATTAATGTAATCCTCTTTTAAACAGCTGTGAAATCTTGGCCCCATTGAAATAAATGGCACAAATTCTATTGGTTTTCACCCCAGGTACTTCTTGTTTCACGAGGTATTATTTGGCTTATTTGATTAATAACTACAAAGAACTCTAGAGTCCAAAGTATTATTGTTAATTACATGAATAGGATGCAAACAACATGCCATATGAATAGGCTTGCTATGCCACTAACGCATTGTTTAGAACCACTGGGATGTAGTCCACTACCTGTATTCAAATTACACTATCAAAATGGGAGCCTTATGTAATATAATTTACATAATCTCAATGTTAAATTACTTTTGCACTAAAACAGTTTTTGAATCTGTTGGAACTAGTTACGTCCATTCCAATGTTTGAAGCATTTTCTGACTCTCACATTAACTGTGTAAGCAATTGATTGTTACTTCCACTTAACTGGCCATTTTGAGATAAAGCAGTGCTAGCTAAATCACTCACTGAAAGCAGAGACTCATATTATTAAGCATCATGTTAGGCCACTGAGTACAAATTGTCTAGGTAGGGCAGTACTGTTACAGTTTCATTTCAGTTGTTAGATGTGTTTGACCCAGAACTTTGATTCCTTCTGGAATTCCAAGCTTGTCTTTCAGTATTTACTTTTCCCTAGAAAAGCTTGTGTAAGCTGCTGAGCCATTTCCTCAACTCTGGAGGGATTAAAGGAATAGCCTCTGGGGGCAGACTGACCTGTTACAAGATCCAAAGGGGTAGCTGTGTTAATCTAGTCCTGCAAAAGAAACAAGGAGTCTGGTGGCACTTTCAAAGACTAACAAATTTATTTATTGCATGAGTTTTCATGGAAGAAAATCCTACTTCGTCAGCTGCTTGAAGATGGGGAACTTACAGAATGAGAGCAATATAGATGCAGAGAAGTGTAAGTTACAGTCCGACCTGATCCTATGACTTAAACATCCCTGCATTTATTTTGCTCCCATTCTGTAAATTTCCCATCTTCAAATGTCTGACGAAGTGGGATTTTCTCCCATGAAAGCTCATGCAATAAATAAATTCATTAGTCTTTAAAAGTATCACCAGGCTCCTTGTTTGTTTTGCTGTTACAAGTTGTCTCCAGATTTACCTTTTTAAAATTATGTTACTCTCTCTTTATTTTAGCATTTCTCCCATCACTTTCTCCTCTGTCACTGGCCAATTAAGCCGAGATCATCAATGAGTAGAAGTTGTGTTACTAGCACATTTGACTGTTTGGCAGACTGGTGGAAATGAATGAATGGCAGATCTATTGTAGATTTATACTCTGAAACCTTAAGCCATACATGTACACATTACCTTCTTTCAGATTTCTTCACAAATTTGAATATCAATTAAAGCTCATTGAAAGTGTTACTAGTTACAACTTTTGCCTCAATAGGTGCAATTGGATTTTAACAAGTGGGCAAATTAGGCAGCTGTACATGATTTCAGAGATTACCTTTAGGCTTCTGTTTTTGAAAGTCGTGGCCCTTTCCTGAGTACTCAGTTTGAATTTTCTGGTTTTTGTTTTACCTCTCAATGGGAGTTTGCTTAAATTAATACCTGTCACATAATCAATCCTGCTACAAAAATAAACCCTTTCAGACAATTTTCTGGTCAGTGAACATTTTCTGTACGATCATCTATGAAAGAGATAAAACTGGTAATCAAGAAATGCATTTTGAGTCAGTTTTGATCCAGATGTTAAAGTAGGCAGCAAAACATGACAAGTGTTCTCAGAGGTTCACTAACACTCTGCTCTATCTCCACCTCAATAAGAAGCGATGCAACCTATACACAATAGGTAGAGTGTTATGATTCTTGTTTGCTTTAGTCGTGTTGGGGATGGGGAAGAGATGCAACTCCTGGGTATTATTGTTGATATTATTTATTATCTATATTACCATAGTGCCTTGGAGTCACAGATCAGGACTTCAGTGTGTAGCTTCTGTACAAGCATAGAACAAAAAGATGATCCTGACCAAAGGGGTTTACAATTCAAATATAAAACAAGTGGCAACAGGTGGCTAAGATGAGAGAGTACAAGGAAACAATGAGACAATATTGATCAGCCTGATAGGCAGTGCCCTAAATATTGTCAAGTGTTCTGTAGGCATCACAGCAAAGGAGAGTTTGGAGGAGAAATTTTAAAGTGGATAATGAGGTAGCTTTGTGGATGTTCATAGGGAACTCCTCCCAAGTGCATGGGGCAGCACAGAGATATTCATTTGAAAATTTAATGAGGGGGCAGCAGAGGCAAGCATAAGTATTGAATGAGTGATGATAGATATGGTAGTATTGACTGTGAAGGACCCTGACAGTGAATACTTATGTTTGATGTGATAAAGAAAGAGGAGCCATGGAGGGATTCACAGAGTGGGAAGACATGATGAAAGTGTTGGGCTAGGAAAATGATCTTTCCAGCAGCATCCTTAATGGACATGAAAGGGGCAAGATCACATTTGTCAAGACCAGAGAGAAGAATGTTAAAGATATTGATACATAAGATGATGGGAATTTGGACAAGAGTTTTATCTGTATGGAGGGACAGAAAAGGTCATATGTTATGCAGAACTATAGGTTTAGATACAGCTTTGATGAGCTATAGTGAGGTATTTGGAAGTGTTGTATCTTTCCCAAGTAAATTATCTTTAGAAGTCTGTGGGGAGTATTGGGGAAGGTTGTCCTTTGCCATATGTGCCCAAAAGGTGTAGGCAGGGCTTCCTGCAACCAATGTCTAAGTCACAGCACACTTCTTCTGGGCTGCTGGTGCAGTCAGCAGCTTTAGCTTACCCTTTGCCCCTCACTGTTGGTAGCTAGATTATCCCACAGGCTTTTAAAATAACTTCTGAGGTTTCATCACAGCCTTCTGGAAACTGGGAGATTGGGAGGGGGTTGGAAGGCAAGGAAAGCAAGCCGGAAAGGAGAATTGTTGGATCTAGAAAAAGATCAGATACATTTTGGATAAGTATTTACATTTTTGATGGTTCACTTTTCACTTTGGGATATCTGATTTTTACAAGAGGCCTTGATACACTCCCTATATCAATATCTGAAACCACAAAATTCAAGTTTTTTTAAATGCTATGCCCATGAAATGTATTAAATTGGACCATGACTTTGGTATGGCCTTACTCATGGTTGGACATTGTCATACACTGTGGCAACATTTGTGAACTGTGGATCATAGACTTGGGTACTGTGAAGGGGGAGTGAGACAGAAAAAAACTCAGGAGCATTAAAAATATAGGAAATACATACATCCTTTTAAGACATCCTTTTAAATGTGCTCCCTTTATGAATACATTCAAGTTCTTTGAGAAATTGGTAAGTAAATAGTAAGTCATGTGTCCTCAAATAATTATGGGTACAAAAAAGCTGATTCAATCAAGTGTGTGTGTGTGGGTGGGGGGAGAGGGGGTGTTAATAAAAGAAGCCAGCACTGAAAATCTAGCGTTATATTTTAGGTGTATCTAACTGGGATATAAACCTTTAGATGAACATTCCCTTTGTACTCTGCTAGGATATTATTCATCTTTAGAATTGCAGTGCTATGGAAGTTTAGAAGCAAAGAGTTAGTTCTCTTAAATATTGTGAAATAACGGTGAACTGTTGATTTGTGTGCTGGAAACAGAGAATAAATTTAACTCAGAGTTTTTATCTTCAGAGTTTGCTTTAGTTCAGAAGACTGAGGGAAGAAAGTACATTCATTAAAACAATTGTAGTAGGCCCTTTTTCACAATATGATTATTTCTTAAAAAGTGATAGCTGAGAAACATGCTTAATGTTCATTCAGGCTAATGAATACAATACAATAGACATTCATCCTGCAAAAGACTGTTTCAAACCAATGTACAAATGTTCTGACAAATGATTTTTTATTGTGCAATTTTATTGTATAACTGAACTGTTAATTATAGTATTATCTTCATCTACCAAGATAGCTGTAATATAATATGTTAGGAGAAGTGGACAGAAAAACAAGTATTCTCTTTTAATATAGAACTAATGCTAAGGAACAGCTGTTCTTTTACCATATTCAGCTGCTTCTGTCACAATCATCCCTTTAATAGCTGAACACCTGTCTCTTATTATATTTGATAGAAATTGTTAATTTCATTTAATTCCCAATCCGTTTTCTAGTTTTTTAAATGTTTTATTTCTCTAATGCACATTTACATGGCCTATTACATTAATTCTTTTCATTTAATTTTGAGAACCTTAAAAATAATTACAAAACTAATTTTGCAGGAATGGAATGTTTCTCAGTTACAGCATAACTCAGTTAAATGTAACCAGTTGCTCTTGCTGACACGTGACAAAATGAAAAGGTTTCCCTAGAATTAAGAGTTCAATTACTTTCAAAGTGTTAATCATAGATTTTTATATAGAAAGACAAGTCTGTGCTTTTCAAACACTTGTTCACTTGCCCATGTCACTAAAATGAAGGTATTATGAGCTTAGTAAAGGGGGTGTTATGTATAAGACATAAGTAATAAATGGTTGATGAATGAATTTAGGGTAACATCACTAGCTTCCCCCCCCTCCCAATGTTAATTCCAGTGATAAAGATCAACAGTGTCATAGCATCTATATACTTCAAAATATGTGACTCTTTCCCCCTGCTTTCTCAGAACTGCCTTGGAATGCTATTTGGGTAATGAATACACTGTCATAGTATATGCTTTTCATATTCAGAATAATGTTGACTCTTCAGATAAATAGCTGCTTTTATATCGTCCATGTGGGTCCCAGGATATGCCAAAGAAATCTGATCCATCATGTACTTCTCTATCCCCTGCAAATGTAAGTCTTACCTCAAACATAGGATAGGATAGGAAGCTCAAACATGGGGACATAGGAAATGCTATACTGGATCATGTTAGTGGTCTATTTAGTCCAGTAGTCTTTCACTAACAGTCACCCATATCAGATAGTTCAGAAGATCAGAAGAAGACTTCTGAATGAAAGTCCTTAACCAACATAACATTTGTCTCTCCACCAAACTGAAGATCTACAGTGTAGAGGTTCTAGCATCTCTCCCATATGGATCTGAGACAAGGACTCTTTATAGATGGCACATTAAACATCTCAAGCAATTTTAAATGCACTCCCTCTGTTCAAAAATGAGCATTTGCTGGAAGAAGAGAGTGACAAATAGTAAGGTCCTGAAGAGAGGAAACACAACTAGCATTGAGGGAATGTTATTGAGAGCACAACTTAGGTGGACTGGACATATCATCATAATAGAAGACCACCCTCTCCCAAAACAGATCCAGTATAGGGAGGAGAGGCTGGGCCAAAGAACAAACACTTGAAGACTAGTCTGGAGTGAGCTGCCATCAATCTCAAAGAACTGAATCAAGTGGCTCAGAATAGGACTCACCGGCAGTCTCTGATAAAATCAGCATGTGACAGGTCAAAGAGGGTCTGATGAAATGGTCTCCAGGTTGCACGTGAAAGGCACCATAGAGCTATATTATCAAACATCACAAATTTGGACTTCCCAAACCCTCAGCATGGCTGACTCTGTGCATCAGGGTTCAGACTTCAGAGTCACATGCATAGCCATAGATAAGAATTGTGAAAATATCATCATCATCAAACATTCGTGATGGACAACCCACAACCTTTAGTGGATATGGAGAAGAACTGATCACCATCCACAGCTCTTAACATAATTTAAGACCATTATCAAGGCTCCCCTCAGTCTTCTTTTCTCAAGACTAAACATGTCAAGTATTTTTAACTTTTCCTTGTAAGTCTGAGTTTCTAAATCTTTTATCATTTTTGTTACTCTCCTCTGGACACTCTCCCATTTGTCCACAGCTTTCCTAAAATGTGGTACCCGGAACTGGACACAATATTCCAGCTGAGGCCTCATCAATATAACATATATCATGCCTGTTAATGCACCCAGAAATAATATTAGCCTTTTTTCAGTTCCATCACATCATTGATTCATATTCATAATCCACAGATCTTTTTTCAGTAATACTACCACATAGCCAGTTATTCCCCATTTTGGCATATATATATTTGATTTTTCCTTCTCAGTGAAGTAAGTTGCACTTGTCTTTGAATTTCATCTTGTTTAATTCATTCCAATTTTCCAATTTGTCATTTTGCATTCTAATCCTGCCATTCAAAGTGCTTGCAACCCCTTGCGGTTTAGTATCATTTACAAATTTTATAAGCACACTTTCCACTCCATTATTCAAGTAATTAATAAAAAATATTGAATAGTATAAGACTCAGGTCTGACCACTGTGAGACTCCACTAGATACATTTTCCTAGTTTGACAGCAAACCATTGACAGATCCTCTTCTTTTACAGTAATTAAACCAGTTGTGCCACCTTGTAGTAATATTATCTAAACTGCATTTCTCTAGTTTGCTAATGAGAATATCGTATGGGATTATTTCAAAAGCCTTATTAAAACCAAGGTATATCACATCTATTGCTTCCCCCTTCATCCACTATATCAGTAACCCAGTCAAATAAGGAAATTAGGTTTGTTTCACATGGATTGTTCTCAACAGATTCATTTGCTATTCCTTATAAGTCTATTATCCTCTAGGGCTATGTCTACACCTGCACTTTTAAGTCGACTTAGTGTGTCTACACATAAAATTAAAGTCGATTTAAAGGGGAACTTACAAAGTCGACCTACAGCATCCACACTGGACGCCTAGGTCGACTTCTAGAGGCTAGGGGGACCTTGGGCAGGTCCACGGTGGTGGGGGAGGGCAGCCCTTGTGTGCAATGGGGTAAAGGGGGACAGGGACCCTGGCAGGGTATGTGGGCAGGGTGTGATGCTGTCTGGATTTAGGGAAGCATTTATGATATTATTTTCGATCCATATATCCTAAATGCTATAATCCATAGGAGCTATGTCATGTTTGGTATCAATAGAAAGGTAGTAATTTGCTGGGAATGATTATATAGTTTATGTCTAGGAATTGTATTTGGATTAGAAGTTAGTTTAGTTAGGAATTTGGTGTTATATCTGTACTTTAATTTGTGTGATTTTATGGAAATGGCTGAGAGAGGCGTCTGTGTAAAACCATTGTGTCCTTAATGTTAATGGGCCCAGGGAGTATCCTGATGAGCCATTAAGGACACAGTGGTTGTATTCCTTATGTCCTTAATGGCTGATTAGGTTACTCCCTCGGCCCATATCACCTAGCACATTCCTTAACATTAAGAAGACAATGGTATTACACGGGCATTTCCATAAAATCACACAAGTTAAAGTACAGATATAACACCAAATTCCTAACTAAACTAACTTCTAATCCAAATACAATTCCTAGACATAAACTATATAATCATTCCCAGCAAATTACTACCTTTCTATTGATCCCAAACATGACATAGCTCCTATGGATTATATCATTTATGATATATGAATAGAAAATAATATCATAAATGCTTTCCTAAATCCAGACAGCATCACACCCTGCCCACATGTCCTGCCCTTAAGTCGACTTAGGGCTACCCCAGGGCTACACTGGCTTAATTCGACTTAAAAAAGTCGAATTAAGCCTTAAGTCTAATGAAAAGGTGGTTTAATAAAGTCAACTTAATTTTCATTGTCGACTTAATTTTCATTAAGTTGACTTAAGCAAGCTGCTTAAGTCAACTTAAGGAAACTGTAGTGTAGACGCAGGGTAAATTAAGTTGACTTAAGCAAGCTTAAGTCGACTTCATTCACCAGTGTAGACGCAGCCTAGGTGCCTACACACTAATTGTTTAATAATTTGACCCATTATTTTTCCATGTGCCAAAGTTACGCTGACTGATCTATTATTCCTTGGGTCCTCTTTGTTCCCCTTTTAAAAGTTGGGTGCTCTGTTTGCACTTCTCCAGTCTTCTGGGACCTCACCTGTCCTCAGGGAGTTCTCAAAGATAATTACTAATGGTTCTAAGATTGTTTCAGCTAGTTCATTCAGTACCCTAAGATCAATCTCATCAGGCCCTGCTAAACTGAATACATCTAACTTTTTAATATGTTCTTTAACTCAGTCATTCTCAACCTTTTTGGCAAGAGGGCCACAGACATCATTTTTATAACCTGAAGGACCATGGGCCTCTACCAACAGGCCTCCCCTGAAAAGCAGTCTGCCTCCTTGTTGGTCATCGATCTCTCTGACTGCAGCAGGAAAACCGCATGCATCCTATAGCCTTATGCACTCCAACTGTGTCCCTAGGCAGTGGCTCCCTCCTGCAGCCAGGGGGACAGAAGATCAGTGCTCCCCTTTCTCTGGCTCCAGCAAGGACCCTAGCACCTATGGACCTAGTTGGAGTGCTTTGCTATGTACATTAGGAAATTAGGTCAGTGTAGCATCACTCAAAGATGTGAATTTTTCACATCTCCTGAGCAGCATTGTTAAGGTGAACTAAATTCCTGTTAAGATAGCACTAGAATTCTTCTATTGAGCTAACTGTCACCTCCTGGGGAGGTGGTGTATTATGTCTGTAGATAGTGGCTATCCTGAAGTGCTACACATTTTAAGTGTAAACAAGTCCTCAAAGCAAGATTCTGATACTCTTAATGGTACTTAAGTAGTACATTTTTCTTCTTACAGCACATTAATTTCAATGGAGCTACATGTGGATTAATGAAATACTCAGTATGAATCTGGAAATGTTAATATGTCAGAATTTGACCAGTCAGTGAACTTTGTTGGGTGCAGTGCCAGTCAACCTTTTCTTTAGCTTCCCATCTTACAGTATGTAAACACTGCTATCAGAAGCGTGGCTGCAACACGTGCAGCCAGCCATACCCAAGCCATCAGGTCAAACAACAATTGCAGTGAAGCTGTGTCGACATGGTTGTTGCAGTGGGCTAGCCACTCAAGTACATACCTAGGGTCCTGTGTTGGTTTGTACAGCCCTTCGACTTCAATATGACCTGATTTCATGTGTTTATTTCAATAACACAACTGGTGTCATATATTTATCAGTTTTGCTTCACTAGATACTGTTTACATTGTCTTCTTTGGACTTGTTCAGGAAAAAAAAAAGCATTCACAATGAAGGATGGAAAAAATGCTAATTATTTTTCAGAGTTTTGTCGATGATCTCTTTCCCAAAGTTTCCCCTTTCAATTATGTTGTGTTTGTTCCTTTTATGCTCGTGGCAACCTGTTCTTACGCTTTGCTACTTTGTCTTCATTATCACTAGTTTTTGTTCACTTACAGAGTTTATTAGTCAAGCTAATAACCATGAGTTGTAGTTCATTAATTGAATCTTTATTCTCAGTGGTTTTAATAAAAAGGTTCACATTTACTCCTTTAATCATCTTCAGAAGTGTTTAATTCCTTTTATAGGTTCCTTTTGTTTCTCTTCTGCTATCTCTAAGTATAAGATGTTAATGGTGATTTCATTATTAAAAACCAGGAAATTGTAGAATGCTTAACACTTTTATGATTATTGATGGCAAGTTGAAGATTCATTCCACTTAAAGCAGAGAATGGGAAATCTTGATGTCAGGCAAAATCAAAATACTTTAGCTTGTGGACAGCTCTGAAAATGGTGTTCTTTGGAATTTTTTTGGTTATTTTTTTCTTGGTTCTTCTTGGGGCCCTTTTGTACACCTAACTGTCGATGAACTCAATGGGTAAGGATTACTGGCTCCAGCTTAATTTGTCTCACTCAGACTCTGTTGTCTAACCAGAAAAAAAAAGATTTGTATGAGATGTTCTACATTTTCAGATTTTTCCAAAGTAAGTGCTGGATGTTAGTTTAAACTATTTTATTTTATTATTTTTCTTTTGTTTTAACTATATTAGTTTAAACTAACAAACTAAGTGCTGGATTAACTGTTAGTTTTCCAAACTAGGTGCTAGATTATTTTTGCAAGTCAGCACTTGTTCACATGAGTATTCCCATTGACTTCATTGAGACTATTTATGTGAATGAACATAAGCTAGCCCTACAGTTCTACTTATATAATTTACCTTGAATTGTACCCTATTATGCACATAATCCTGATAAAATAAATGGGACAGTTGGTGATTTATAGAATCTGGGCCCATGAGAGAACGTACTAAAAACAGGGATTACTCCAGTCATCAGTACAATGGATCAAAAATTTGGAACAAAATGGGTTTTTTGGGGAAAAATAGTCTTTTCTTGGCTCTCCCCAAGTTTAATAAAAACTGACTTTTTCAAAATTTAATTTTTAATAAAGTTTTTGTAGTTTTTCTTCAATCAAAATGTTTATAGAAACTTTTCATTTACTGAAAAGCCACTTTGTAGTAGACAAAAATCTTTAACTGTTTGGATAAATTGTTACATAAAAATTGATTAAAATACTAAACTTTTTAAAAAGGGTCTGTTTTGAATTCTACGAACATGGAGAGAACATCAAAATCTCAAAGGGTATGTCTACATTAGCAATTTAGGTTCACTTAAGGACCCTTAAGTCGACCTAAATTTCTCCATGTCCACACTGGACTTTCATTAAGTCAACTTAAGAAATTCCTTAAGTCGACTTAATAACTACTGTTCATTAGGTTGACTTAAGCCATAAGGCGACTCCTTAAGTCAACTTAAAGACAGTGTGGACGGGGAGTAGTCCTTAGGCTGACCTTATTAAGTCAACTTAATGCCAGTGTGGACAGCTATGTCCAATGTTAAGTCAACTTAATAAAGTCAATTTAAAGGGTAGCCAATTTGTTTAGTTGACTTAATAAGGTTAAAGTCGACCTTATTAAGTCAACTTAACTTTTTCTAGTGTAGACATAGCCAAAGATTTTGTCCTCATTATTTATTTATTTTTCCAAATAGCTGTAGTTGTCTGGTTTTATGTTTAGTTAGCTAAACAAATACATGCAGCCCAGACCATGAAACCCATTCCATTTCTGCCACTAAGTCAACTAGAAGAAGGAAGTAATATTTAGCAAAACAGGGCTGGCATACAGACCTACAATAGGGAGCATCTCAGACTGTTGTAATATTAGATGGAGGATGGCTGGAGAAGCCATCATCTCGCTGAAGGGATGACAGACACTGGGTGTCAGATCATGGAGGAGCAGAGGCAGAAGCTGCAGCTGAAGCTGCTTTTCTCTGTCTCTCGCTCCCTTTATTAGACAGGATAAACAACTTACGCAATATCATGATAAGCATACTTGTACAGAAACATAACATACAACTCAAGGCAAAAGCTCAGTGTGCTCAGTGTTTTTCCATCACGCTCTCCCTTCCCCCCTGCTCAGCATGTTTGCACGTGAACAGCCCGTGATCATGCATCGAGGTGGTCTGGGTGTGCCCGGACGTGCCGTCTCAGCATAGACCATGAATCCCTACACTCACAGCTGCTGAAATGTGCGTTTACCTGACCAATGATGGCAGTAGTCACTGACAAATTTAATATTTAAAGGAAAGAGTCTGCCCTAATTTAAATATTGTAAATCTATAGTAAGTGAATTGACCAGTGTAAGGCTAAGTGATTCTATTCTATTTACTCTGAATTTATGCTAATATAACTGCATGCTGGCCCGCCACTCCAGGGCTCTCACCATAGCCCCCAGCACCTCCTGCAGCTGCACCTTGGAGGCTACTCTCCCTGCAGGGTCATGGGCAGTTGTCCCATCTGCCCACCTGCTAAGACTCTATGGCTATGTCTGCACTTACCAAAGCTAATTCAAATTAGTTAATTTGAACTAATTTGAATGAATTTTAGGTAGTTCGAATTAACTTAATTCGAACTAGCAAATTTTAGTTTGAACTAAGCAAGTGCCATGCATGGTACTTGCCTCGTTCGAATTAGTCAATTGTATTGAGCTCAATGTGCCAGTTAGTTCGAACTAAGTGCTTAGTTTGAACTAATATAGCCACATTGGGTTAATTCTAACTAACTAGTTCGAATTAACCCTTATTTTGAAAAGTATAAGCAAATTTATTAGTTCGAATCAAGGAAGCCCTTAATTCGAACTAATGAAAGCCTAGTGTAGCCAAGGCTTAAATTAGTTTGAATTAAGGTTCCTTAATTTGAACTAACTTGCAAGGGTAGACATAGCCTCTGTGTCTGTGGATTGATTGTTAGTCCCTAATGTCTTCCTACCTTAGGCTATGTACACACTACAATTTTTAACGCGCAATAATCCTCTTCCGCATTAATTCTCCCGTGGCTGTTGTTGCGCGAGATCGCGTACACACCATGCTTGCTCGAACGGAACAAAGCCCCCCCCCCTTCTGATCGCAGTCCTCCAGTAAAGCGAAGGGGATTGTGGGTACCTATCCCAGAGTCCCCAGTATCATCTCCCGTGGTGCATTCCGTTACCGACGCTACCCAGCAGTTGCCAATAGCAACGAGCGCGAATTTCAAATTGAAGCAACCTTCTTTTCGGCACTGCCTTTTCTGAATCGCCATGGATTCAGCCGTGATCTTGAATGCTGCCTTCAGCATTGTGAACACAGCCCAGATTCTGTTGCGGTTTGCCTTTGGCTATGATTCAGAGCATGACACGGATGACTCGGTCTCGGATAATGACAGCATTGAAAACAAAACGGACATTCTGATCAGTTTCGCGGACCAGCAACACAGCCTGAACCGCCGTGTTTGGTCCCGGCAGACGAGCACAGACTGGTGGGAACGAATCGTCCTTCAGCTGTGGGATGATGATCAGTGGCAACAGAACTTTAGAATGCGGAAAGCCACATTTATGGAGCTATGCCAGGAGCTTGCCCCTGCCCTTCGATGCAAGGACACGAGGATGAGACCCGCCATGACCGTGGAGAAGCGTGTGGCTATCGCACTTTGGAAACTGGCGACTCCAGACTGCTACCGCTCGGTCGCAAACCAGTTTGGGGTTGGACGCTCGACCGTTGGAGTGGCACTGTCACAAGTATGCAGAGCCATCAACCGTATTCTGCTCAGGAGGATGGTGACCCCGGGAAACGTGAGGGAGATCATCGCAGGATTTAATGAGTTGGGCTTCCCGAACTGTGGGGGTGCAATAGATGGGACTCACATCCCTATTCTCGCTCCCGACCACCTTGCCTCTGAATACATAAATAGGAAAGGTTACTTTTTGATGGTTCTACAGGCACTGGTGGACCACCGTGGTCGCTTTATGGACATTAATGCTGGCTGGTCTGGAAAGGTGCACGATGCACGCATCTTTAGAAACTCTGGACTATTCAGAAGGCTACATGCGGGCACCTTTTTTCCAGATGAGAAAATAATTGTGGACGGTGTAGAGATGCCAGTGGTGATACTTGGGGACCCCGCCTACCCACTGATGCCCTGGCTCATGAAGCCGTACACCGGGAAGTTGGATCCTGACAAGGAGCGTTTCAATTACCGGTTAAGTAGATGTAGAATGGTTGTGGAGTGTGCCTTTGGCCGTTTAAAAGCGCGCTGGAGAGCGCTGTATGGCAGGCTAGATCTTCATGAGGACAAGATCCCAATAGTTATTTCTGCTTGCTGTGTTCTTCACAATATATGTGAAAGCCGGGGGGAGAGATTCAGGAACTCTTGGACCATTGAGGCACAACGTCTGGAAAATGCCTACCAGCAACCAGACACGAAGGGTATCCGGGGGGCGCAGCTAAGGGCAGTTCGCATAAGGGATGCGTTAAAAACCCATTTTAGTACTGTTGGTTAAGATTGTACCTTTGAATTTTATTAGTAACCATTTTCTATATTTTTCGACTGTTAAAAAATTAGCTCTAAAACTTTTGTTTTTTTCCCATCTAATCGTTCATTAAATCAAAAGCCGTTAATGTTAAATTACTGAAACAAATAAAGAAAGTCTGATTAAGTTTAACAAGGTTTCAACTTTATTCATTTAACAGTTATCCAAACTCGGGTTTGAGGGGAGAAGGGACTAAAGGTGGGTATAGGTGCGGGACTCAACTACATACGTTGGGGGAGGGGTTCTGTTAACATTACACCATGGATGTCCATGGTGGTCTAAAAACTGTCTGGGGGGGGACTGTGGCGTGGATGCACTGAAAGGCATATGAGGCTGATGATGGGGGGTGCGAGCCTGGAGCAGACCGACCATGCTCTTGAGGAGGTTGGTCTGCTCTTGCATGATGCCTATTAGGGCATCCTTCTGCTGCTCTCTCCTCGCACTGCTCTGTCTCCTGTCCTGCCTACACTGCCTCCTCCATTGCCTTGTCTCCCTCGCAGAAGCCTCATGGAACTGCATGAGCTCCTGGAAGACGTCTTCCTTGCTCCTGCGAGGCCTCCGCCTTATCCTCCTCAGACGCTCAGCTGCAGCTGTAGACTGTCCACCGAAGGTCATTCCTGTTCAGATATGAAAAATGTAGAATGCCGCTATTGTTCTCGCCACGGTCAGGAGCAAATAATGTTGTTCTCCCCACACATTCCTTCAATACACAAGTGGGGACCTATGGGGGGGCGGTAACAAATTTCCCAAAGCTTGGGACGGGTTGCTGAGGTAGTACAAGGGAGAGTTGCCTATTGCCACTGCTAGTTCTGATCCCGTGCCCGAGATGGCTGAAATAGAGGCAGATCTCACACTGCTTAGAGTGCCTCTGCAAGCGAGAATGCATCTCCTTCATGTTGCCGACTTCAAGCCGGGACCTTACGCTGCAGGATTGTGCGCAGCAATGGTACCCACAGCAGTGCTTGCGAGGATGAAAGGAAGAGTGTCCCTGAATGGTGGAGGGCAAAGGAACGCTCTACCATGTAATTTCAAGAGAAGACTCTGGAAATATTTGGATAACGCGTTCAGTGACTTGAAAGGGAACGACTACTTGGAAATCGAGGCATACATTGATGACCTTTTTATGTAATGCTAGTAACACCTATACACATCTGTAAGGTACAGAACTGAAGATACAGAAAACGAAAACCCCTTGCATAAAAACCATGTATACGCTGAGCTGTAGCATCTAGAATAGAGAACACTGCGAACGGGACTTACCAGAGCTGCCTTCTGATGATTCCTGGGTAGGCGTGGAGAAGGAATCAGTGGAGCTTGTTTCTGGCTGGGTGGAAAATAACTCCTGGCTCCCCGGGTCGGTGGCTCCGCTCTCTCCGTCCTCGTAGTCTTCATCCTCTGATTCCTCGTCCACAAGTGCCTCGTCGCCTTCTGCTGCCTTCTCTGTTTGGGGTGCAGTCTCCAAAGTGTCTACCGTGCAGTTCGGGGTGGTTGTGGGATCGCCGCCCAGGATCGCCTCCAGCTCCTTATAATACCTGCACGTTGGCCATTTCCGGAATTTTCACATTGCGCGAGAAGCGTACACACACGGGCCATCGCGCAACAACTATTCCGCGTTAGCAGCAACCACGCTCATTTAGGTGGTTTACATTTTGCGCAAAAAGAAGGGACTTAACGCGGAATAACTGTAAGTTGTGTGTGTACGCTCTGTTTGTTATCGCGCGATAAAGGGCTTTATCGCGCAATAACTTTGTAGTGTGTACAAGGCCTTACTCTCCCTCACAGTTCCTGCATCGTCAGTCTCAATCTCCCTTTTTTTGTTTTGGGATAGTAGACTCTTCAAGGCAGGTTTCCTTTTTTTACACGACATTGTAAAATAGAACCTGTGATGGGGTAGGCTTACCCCACACTGAAAAGCCCAAACAGACCCTGTGGGTGGTGGAAGCCCCGCCCCTTAAGGCCTGCCAGGCATGCTTACACTGTTGTCCTAGCATAAAAGGGGGAAGCTCAGTTCAGTTGGGGCTGACAGGGGAGGAGGAAGGACCTCTGCCTGAAGCTCCCTTCCAGGAGTGTGGGCAGTCCCCAGTGGCAGGAGAGGGAAGCCCTCTGAGTACTCAGCGGGAAGCAGCCATCTTGTGATGGCTGCCCTGAGGACAGCCAGCCATTTTGTGATGGCCGCCTTGAAGACAGCCAGCCGATGCAGCCTGCGGTGTGTGGATCGCAGAGTTCCCTGGAGGAGTGAGTATCAGGCACAGACCAGGACTTATCCAAGTAGAAAGCAGTCCAGAGGGCCCAGGTTATAGGGCCTGGGGTAGAGTGGCCCAAAGCCGGTGTTTCAGACAGGATCCCCGCTGGCAGGGTGCCAGAACCCTACCACCTCTAGGGCCCTGGGCTGGGGCTCAGTGGAGCAGGAGGGCCTGAGCCCCCCTACCCGGGCACCATTCCCACATCATCGTCCTACACTATGCCAGACTGCCCTGACCCGAGGGCCTGTGTTATTGACTCTGTGGCCATTAGACCGAACTGCCCTGACTTGAAGGCTGGTGCTATTGACTCTGTGGCCATTAGGCTGGACTGCCCTGACCTAAGGGCTTGTGCCACTGACTTTGTGGCCACTGGGTCGTGCTGCTGTGATGTGAAGAGTGGTGTTGACCAAAGTAGTAATGTCGCGGAAGCCTTCCCCCGTAATTACACCTCTCAGACACTCCCCACCTGCAAGGCCTGTCGGGGATGCACTCCATGATAGAGCCCAAATCCTGGTTGTGGATTTTGGGTACTTCTGTGGTATAGATAATAACAGGCAAAGGGGATTGGGATATTTTCCCTTGCATCCATTCACCTTAGACCTTCATGCCTGATGTAGCTTCATTGATACCCTAAGGTGCTGTTTTGATTATCTGATTTTGGCCAGAGAATACAAATTTATTCACATTTAAATAGAAGTTGATACTACAGTGTCTTGATATAGGAAAGTAATTGTGAACTATTTAGATGTGTAATAGGCACTACATACTGCAAAAATACAGGAGAAAAATGTATACAATTTCACATTATCTACTAATAAAATCCATTAGTATTGGTTGGAAACTTCTCTGTGTGTTTGCTGTGAACATGAAAGAGCTCAAACGGAATTGATGGGCTTGAGGGAGAGAAGTTTTATGTCCTGTGTTATATAAGTGGTCGGACTAGATGAACACAATACTGTCTTCTAGGTTTAAAATCTATGAATTTTTCCTATTGGCATTTATAATTAATCATGTTTGTTATGGTAGTGCCTAAAGGACTAACCATTGTGCGAGGCACTCTTTAAACATAAACTAGTGGACAGCATTTGCACAATGGTGCAGCCTGCTCCCTTTTGGGTTATTGAGTTTGCATATTTCTGTCTGCATGTTGGAGACAGGGCTTCTCATAATTCACAGGATTAAGGTAGGTGGGTATGTCAGGTGTACCTCCTTAAATATCCCATAGAAGGAAGAATCATAACTAAGTTTTAAAGAAACTAAATTTCATATTTTTTTCACAGCAACAAGTGTTATTTACGCAGTTAATTTTTCATCTAGGCTGTGAAAAATAGGTGCTTTTCCTTTAAGCATCTAACCCAATTATAGCTCAAGATGCTTTAACCAAGTAATTGTTCATATTTTCTCCTTGATTTTTATAACATGGCTGCTGTTAGTATCTCTTGGGGAAGATAATTCCAAACACTGATTATTCTCTGAGAAAATTAAAATCCTGTGTGTATTTAATTTATTTAAAACATGTCCCCAGCTTCCATACATTCTAAAGTTGCTGCTTAGTTCAAAGAATTCCTTTGTCTTTATCTATATTGTTAAAATCCCTTTCATGAAAAAGTCTCCTTCACACCCCCCTTCTGCCATTGTTTCTTCAACTCCAGATTGTATGATTTTAAGTTTTTTTCCAGTCTATTTTCCTAGCTAAAACCTTTGTAAATCTGATCAATTCAGTCTCTGTTCTCTTTTCTGTGTATTGCACACAGAAGACACCTGAGACTGGATAGTGTACCCTCAGAGGTGGATTAGGGGCCTTGGGGCCTCTGGGCCTCCACGGCAGCGGGGTCTCCCTGCCTGAGGCCCTGTCTCCCCCCCCACCTGGGGGCATAGCCCCCCTGCCAGCCAAGGGCCCTGACCCCTATGGACAGGCTGGTGCTGCGGGGCCTGGATCCAGAGGCTGGCCCCAGTGCAGCTGGTTGGCCCTCAGGTATGGCAGGGCTGACTGGCACATGCAGTGAGTCTTCCGGCGTGGCCCGAAGGCCAGTCATACCAGCTTGCCTCGCCCTTGGGGGTGGACCAGTCGGCACAGGGGTACAACAGGAGAGCGGACCCTAGTCTCTGTCCCAGAGCTGCCCTGCTCTCCCCCTCGTGCTGGCAGGGCGGAGTGGGAGCCCTAGGCACTGACCCCATAGACCTGTGAAATAATCTGGACCTAAGTATCCTAGGTACCTCACAAGGGCCGTGTCCAATATCTTCTTGTTAATATATCCTTGTGGCAACTGCCAATCTTGAAAGATGATGTAAGTGCCAAATCACTTCAGTTACCATGTGTCATGGTGCAGCCTTGTGAGCTACTAAAAAGTCCAAATCTTGAGTGATAGTCCTTGACACAGATAATACAATGTAGGTGCAGGGTCAGACAAAGATGTCATACTTTTAGCACCTGAGTCCTGCTGAGGTCTTCTCTTTGATCTCTTCACTTTCCTTCTTCTCGGTCACTTCTCTTCAGCCTTTTTGACTCTCTGATGCAGCACAGCCATCCAGTGTAGCCTGTTATCTTCTGCGTTTGCATTATTGGTGTTGAAAGTTTTTAAGTCCCCATTATAAATGTCCTTGAATTTGAACCTAGGTTGGCATAATGGCGTTGAAGCATCCATAAGTTCTCTACACTGGACATCCTTTGGAATGCATCCATCATCCATCCAGTGCAGATGACCAAGCCAACAGAGGTTTATATTTGAGAATAGTGATTAAACTTGGCAATTTTGCTTTCTCAAGTCTTTTGGTGTTAGAAATTTTGGTTTCCCACTTGATATTTGGAATATGATAGAGAGTGGGTGTGGAAGGTTTTTCCCACATTTTCCAGATTTCTCTCATGCTGCTGTCAGTGGTCTAGGTCTCAACCATCACAGAACAGCTTGATTGAAAGGCATGCCTGGTGTACCAATATCTTGAGGTTCATTGTATTCCACATGCACTGGATCAGTTGGCTGAATGTGGTGGCTGCCTTTCTGTTATGATGTAGGCGTTTGTAGCGCAGGACCCACCTGATGGGCATCTCCTGGTGATGTTACTGGGGAACGAGCTCAAGTGGTCCCCATCAGTATGTTTGGTGTTCCACCTTTTGCATGTCAAACTCCCTCCTGAGTCTGCTTCTGGGATCTCAGCCCTGCCACTGAGTCTCTCCTAATACCACTCCTTATGGAGTACAGTTCCACTTGCTGGTTGACCACTGGTTAAAAGTCAATGGACTGCAAGCTCAGTGCCACATCTGGCACTCTGGGGGAGCTGGGAAGGACCTGGGCCTGCCCACTTTTCTGGGCCCCGCCCAGGGACCCTCTATGCAGCAACCTCTGCACCATCACTACTGCCTTCCCCTGCTCAGCCTCCAAATCACAGTTATCTGGGCCACTTTCCCTGCAGTACCCAGTCACCTCAGAGCCATGCCATAGACTACTGCTGGTCTGTGTCCTGTAATCGCAGCCGCTGTCCTCTCAAGGCCCTTCCCTGCAGGACCACTGTTTGGGACCTCTGCCCCTTCTGGCTTCAGAACCGCTGGTTCCTGGTCAGCTCCCAGTGACCCACTGTGAGTTCTCTGAGGTGCTGGCTACCACAGCCAGCCAACCAGTAAGAGAACTTCTCCCTGGGCTTCCCAGGCCAATTGCCTGAGCTGCCTTTGCTGCTTCCTCTTATACTGCGTAGCCAGTCCCTGATTGGCTCCCTGCCACTCTCAGCTTATTAGCTGCTGTTCCCAGGCCCTGTTTAACTCCTCCTGGGCCTGAGCAGAGGAAACAGCCCCACTAAAATGATTATTAAATAAAACATGTGCCTAACTTCTGCCTATTAAAACTTCTGGTATAGTCAATACATCTTGTTTCATAAATCATTATTTTCTTTTGACTGATGGTTGGCCCAATTTCATCAAAATCTAGTAAAAAGCTGTTGGAGTTCCCCTTTATTGTGTGTGACAAACACTGTTATGAAAAAATAAGTTTTCTTACCAGAAGGTGTTCAGCTTCACATTTTTTCTCTTAAACATGCAATGTTCACATTTTTCTCTTAAACATGCAATGTTTTAAATATGCACTGTGAAGAATTTTCCATTTAATCTTGTATGGAGATGTACATTCTCAATGCTAAATAAGAAAGCATGATGAAGCAGCAGAGAAAAGACTATAATGAAAAGTGTTGGTGCCAAAATACATCCCTGTTTGTAATCTACAGTGTCAGATTGATCACTCTCATACTGAACTGTAGCTTTAATGGCCTCATGGAATGACTGAATAAAACTCAGGAAGCTAGAAAGACAAGCAAATCTCGCTAGCATTTCAAAAAGAGCCCCTTTGTAAAACTTTGTAAGATCTATGAGTGGTAGAGAGGTTTTCGTTGTTCTCAACACTTTTCTTGAAGTTGCCATAGTACAAAAACCATGCTGATAGCCGTCTATCCATATGGAACCCACATTGTCTTTCTGAACGTATACTTTTGACAGGTACTTCCAGTCTTTTGAGACTCATCTGTGCAAACACAAGAAACAAGAAGGAGAGATTTTGCTGTAATTATTATAATCAATTTTCCTTTGTTTTTATACAATATTGTACTGTTGACATTTTCATGTGTTGTGGTACCCTTCTTTCCCTCCAGCAGGCAAGCAAGACAGTGTGCAGATGTTTAAGCACACCCTGTCCTCCTTCTTGCCATACTTCAGACAGAATTCTATCTTTTCCTGTAGATTTTAATGATGCTAGGGAGGGGACTACCTCTTTAAGCTAATTTATGATTCTATATGATGATCTTTGGTAGACTGGAGCCTGGGAATCACATTTAGCACTGCTTCAGAAACAGTGGTTTCACACAAATAGATTTCACGATAATGTTCCAACCTGCATTCCATATGTTTGTTTCTGTCAGTGGTATCAGTTCAAACATACCTCTTACGTACCATCATGTACACCTCTATTCTCAAAGGACATTTGTATCTTCTTACACAGATCAAGCCACCATGATTCATTGCCTTGTTGTTCATTGTAAATGCATTCTTGGATAATCTGACATTAGCACATACCTCAGGAGAAAGGTTAATGTTGTGGTAAAGATATCAGGCACTGTAACTGTGAGGTATCTAAAGTATTTCTCATTGCCTTGCAATATATTTTTATCTTCATTGCTTTGTATCCTGTGCAGTTATTGACACCAGTAGAGTCAAGTTCTTTGATCAGGCTGAACTGGGCTTTTTTCAGCCCTGGGAGTGGGGATAAATTAAGATTACTTTCAGCAGAGTATTGGACTTGGTGTCTCCCTGGTCTGATCTGGCAAGACAATTCCTATATAAGGAGATAGATAGCATATACAATGAGAATTTTTTGGAGACTGGATAGCAGTAGAGGGAAGAAATAAAGAAAAATTATTGTTGGAGGATGACTAAAAAGTGAAAAGGAATTAAGAGAAAGGTAAGTGAAGATAAAGAAAATGGATTTAGAAAAATGAAAACAAAAATAATTAAAAAGGAAAGAGTTTGAGGA
>ML685802.1:1083929-1153161 GCA_007922175.1 Pelusios castaneus | reverse complement strand
TAAGCGACCAGGGAGCTTGCGAACAGGGGCTGCTAACAGGGAGTTTTGCAAGGGAGTTTCAAGGGAGGGCGGGGCCCCATAGGTCCTCCTTGGTCCCCTGTCCCCATATAACCTATACTTCAAAACCATACTCTAAAACCCCTTTCTTTCAACCACCCTTTCATTAACTAGGAGACAATGCAGGCAGAAGCCCAGCAGCAGAGTGGGGGCTATCCAGTTTATTGCGCCGGGTGCGGAATGTATGAGTACCTGCCTTGTGGGAGGGTGTCGTATGTCTGCATTCGGTGCAAGGAGCTCCTGGCCCTCAGAGACCACGTGCGGGCTTTGGAGGCCAGGGTGGCAGAACTGGAGGAGCTGAGCGAGGCAGAGAGGTTTGTCGACGAGGCTTTCAGGGACACTGTAGAATTGTCCCACCTCCGCTCAGACAGCCTCTGTGCTGTTGAGGAGGAAGAATGCCCAAGGGAAGCAGAGCAGTCAGCGGGAGCAGAGGGGAACCTTCCCATAGTTGGGACCCTCCTTCCAGATGATGCTGAGGCTGCCTCTCGCACGGAGGTTGCCTCTCCGGGGGAGGGAACTCCAGTTGCTAGGAAAAGGCAGGTGTTAGTAATGGGAGATTCGATCATTAGAAACATAGATAGCTGGGTTTGTGATGACCGGGAGAACCGTATGGTGACTTGCCTGCCTGGTGCGAAGGTTGCGGACCTCTCGAGGCATCTAGACAGACTTATGTGTAGTGCTGGGGAGGAGCCGGTGGTCGTGGTACATGTAGGTACCAATGACTTAGGGAAGGGTAGGAGAGATGTCCTGGAAGCAAAATTTAGGCTACTAGGAAAGAGTTTGAGATCCAGGACCTCTATGGTGGCATTCTCAGAAATGCTCCCAGTTCCACGCGCAGGGCCAGGTAGGCAGGCAGAGATTCAGAGTCTCAATGCGTGGATGAGACGATGGTTTAGAGAGGAGGGGTTTACGTTCATTAGGAACTGGGGAAACTTTTGGGATGGGGGGAGCCTATACAGGAGGGATGGGCTCCACCTAAACCAAAAGGGAACCAGACTGCTGGCGCTAAACATTAAAAAGGTTGTAGAGCAGTTTTTAAACTAGAGGATGGGGGAAAGCCGACTGCTGTAGAGGAGCAGGTGGATCGGACACAGACTTCTCTTAAGGGAGAATCTGATGAGAGGGAATCTCCAGGTTATAGTTATAGTTATAGTCAGGAACAGAGGACAGAAAAGGATGGTGAGGGGGCCGGATCCGATGATAAACAGCCACATGACCAAGAATCTGTCACATTAAAAAAGGGCAGACAAATAAACAGGGACAAGTTTTTAAAGTGCTTATACACAAATGCTAGAAGTCTACATAACAAAATGGGTGAACTAGAGTGCCTAGTGGTAAAGGAGAATATTGATATAATAGGCATCACAGAAACCTGGTGGACAGAGAGCAATCAGTGGGACACAATCATTCCGGGGTACAAAATATATCGGAAGGACAGAACAGGTCGTACGGGAGGAGGAGTGGCACTATACGTGAAAGAAAATGTAGATTCAAATGAAGTAAAAATCATAAGCGAATCCACTTGTTCCATAGAATCGCTATGGATAGAAATCTCATGCTTCCATGACAATATAACATTAGGGATCTACTATCGGCCACCTGACCAGGATAGTAAGAGCGATGATGAAATGCTAAGGGAAATTAGGGAGGTTATCAAATTTAAAAACCCAATAATAGTGGGGGATTTCAACTATCCCCATATTGACTGGGAACATTTCACTTCAGGACATATTGCAGAGATAAAATTTCTCGATACTTTGAATGACTGCTTCATGGAGCAGCTGGTATGGGAACCCACAAGGGGAGAGGCAACTCTAGATTTAATCCTGAGTGGAGCGCAGGAGCTGGTCCGAGAGGTAACTGTAGCAGGACCGCTTGGAACTAGTGACCATAATACAATAGCATTCACCATCCCTGTGGGGGGAAGAACACCTCAACAGCCCAACACTGTGGCATTTAATTTCAAAAGGGGGAACTATACAAAAATGAGGGGGATAGTTAAACAAAAGCTAAAAGGTAGAGTGATTAAAGTGAAATCTCTGAAAACTGCATGGGCGCTTTTTAAAGACACCATAATAGAGGCCCAACTTCACTGTATACCCCAAATTAAGAAACACTGTAAAAAAACCAAAAAAGAGCCACCATGGCTCACCAACCATGTAAAAGAAGCACTGAGAGGTAAAAAGACTTCCTTTAAAAACTGGAAGTCAAATCCTAGTGAGGCAAACAGAAAGGTGCACAAACAGTGCCAGCTTAAGTGCAAGAGTGTAATAAGAAGAGCCAAAGAGGAGTTTGAAGAACGGCTACCCAAAAACTCCAAAGGTAATAACAAATTGTTTTTTAAGTATATCAGAAGCAGGAAGCCTGCCAAACAACCAGTCGGGCCCCTTGATGATGATAATACAAAAGGAGCGCTTAAAGATGATAGAGTCATTGTAGAGAAACTAAATGGATTCTTTGCTTCGGTTTTTACGGCTGAAGATGTTAGTGAGATTCCCAAACCTGAGCCGGCTTTTGTAGGTGACAGATCTGAGGAACTGTCACAGATTGAAGTGTCACTAGAGGAAGTTTTGGAATTAATTGATAAACTCAACATTAACAAGTCACAGATGGCATTCACCCAAGAGTTCTGAAAGAACTCAAATGTGAAGTCGCGGAACTGTTAACTAAGATTTGTAACCTGTCCCTTAAAATGGCTTCGGTACCCAAAGACTGGAAGTCGGCTAATGTAACGCCAATATTTAAAAAGGGCCCTAGAGGGGATCCCAGCAATTACAGACCGGTAAGTCTAACGTCGGTACCGGGCAAATTAGTTGAAACAATAGTTAAGAATAAAATTGTCAGTCACATAGAAAAACATAAACTGTTGAGCAATAGCCAACATGGTTTCTGTAAGGGGAAATTGTGTCTTACTAATCTATTAGAGTTCTTTGAAGGGGTTAACAAACATGTGGACAGGGGGGATCCAGTGGACATAGTGTACTTAGATTTCCAGAAAGCCTTTGACAAGGTCCCTCACCAAAGGCTGTTACGTAAGTTAAGTTGTCATGGGATAAAAGGGAAGGTCCTTTCATGGATTGAGAACTGGTTAAAAGACAGGGAACAAAGGGTAGGAGTAAATGGTAAATTCTCAGATTGGAAAAGGGTAACTAGTGGTGTTCCCCAAGGGTCGGTCCTAGGACCAGTCCTATTCAATTTATTCATAAATGATCTGGAGAAAGGGGTAAACAGTGAGGTAGCTAAGTTTGCAGACGATACTAAACTACTCAAGATAGTCAAGACCAAAGCAGATTGTGAAGAACTTCAAAAAGATCTCACAAAACTAAGTGATTGGGCATCCAAATGGCAAATGAAATTTAATGTGGATAAGTGTAAAATAATGCACATTGGAAAAAATAACCCCAACTATACCTATAATATGACGGGGGCTAATTTGGCTACAACGAGTCAAGAAAAAGATCTTGGAGTCATTGTGGATAGTTCTCTGAAGATGTCCGTACAGTGTGCGGAGGCGGTCAAAAAAGCAAACAGGATGTTAGGGATCATTAAAAAGGGGATAGAAAATAAGACTGCAAATGTATTATTGCCCTTACATAAATCCATGGTACGCCCACATCTCGAATACTGTGTACAGATGTGGTCTCCTCATCTCAAAAAAGATATTCTAGCACTAGAAAAGGTTCAGAAAAGGGCAACTAAAATGATTAGGGGTTTGGAGAGTGCCTCGTATGAGGAACGATTGAAAAGGCTGGGCCTCTTCAGCTTGGAAAAGAGGAGACTGAGGGGGGACATGATAGAAGTATATAAAATTATGACTGATGTGGAAAAAGTGGACAAGGAAAAGTTGTTTAAATACTCCCATAATACAAGAACCAGGGGTCACCAAATGAAACTGATAGGTAGCAGGTTCAAAACAAATAAAAGGAAGTTCTTCTTCACACAACGCACAGTCAACTTGTGGAACTCCTTACCTGAGGAGGTTGTGAAGGCTGGGACTATAACAATATTTAAAAGGGAACTGGATAAGTTCATGGTGGCTAAGTCCATAAATGGCTATTAGCCAGAAAGGGGTTAAGAATGGTGTCCCTAGCCTCTGTTTATCAGAGGATGGAGACGGATGGCAGGAGAGTGATCACTTGATCATTGCCTGTTAGGTTCACTCCCTCTGGGGCACCTGGGCACTGGCCACTGTCGGTAGACAGATACTGGGCTAGATGGACCTCTGGTCTGACCCAGTACGGCCTTTCTTATGTTCTTATGTTCTTATGTTTTAAAATGAACCCTTTTTTCCACAGGCAGACCAGGCTTAATTTCCTGGCTCCCATAGCTGATGAATATATAAGCCCTAATTTAACATACTATATATGGAGGATACACTTCTTCCCCCAAGCAGTTTAATTTTTGCTGCTGAAGGTTGCACAGGAATTGACAGTGTTATTTCAATGTGCTCTCAGAGGAAAGTTAACTTGAATTTTACTGAGAAACAAACAGAGTCCTGTGGCTCTTCTAAAAACAAACAGATTTATTTATCGCATGAGCTTTCGTGGAAGAAAATCCCACTTCGTCAGACGCTTTGAAGATGGGAAACTTACCGAATGGGAGGAAATTAAATGCAAGAAAATGTATGACATAGGATCAGGTCAGGCTGTAACAGCAAATTCCCTGCATTTTATTTCCTCCTATTCTGTAAGTTTCCCATCTTCAAAGCATCTGACAAAATGGGATTTTCTCCCATGAAAGCTCATGCGACAAATAAATCTGTTAGTCTTTAAAAGTGCCACAGGACTCTATTTGTTTCTCTGCAATAGACTAACATGGCTACCCCTTTGGAACTTGGATTTTACTGTGAAAGTAAAGGAACCTCTTTTTTAGTAATTAAAAATGAAATGAAATTTAGATTAAAATGATTTATGGAAAAAGTCTTCATTTATTTAGTGATAAAACTCTGCCCTTTGTCCTACCATTTTGAATAGTCCTAAAAAAGGAAGTGTAGGAACATTTTATTTATTTATTTAAAAAACAACTACTAATGTGTAGGAAAAATAATGGTGAGAAATAGTGTTAGGTCATCATTATGTTGGTGTCTCATCTTTTCTTTCAAAAGTTTCAGAAGGTGTCAGTAATAAAAGTCCATTTCTTTTGATCTTTAACATTGTTTAATATGAGATTTGATTGAAGGAAAAAAATCAGCATTTTAATGAATGATACATCACTGTAAAATTGCTCAACTATGTTGGTGGCTGAAACAGCAGAGAAACTAAGAGCTTCCCAAATCCCCTTAAAATAATAATAAAAGCAGTTTTGCAAATGCCACTTCCTGCTCAGTCGTTACATTAGTCAGCAGTTCATAAATAACCCTACTGGAATGGAAAAAATCCACTATTACTTCTGAAACTAGGAGGAAAAACAACACAACCCATAAACTAAACAGGATATTCCCTAACATCCTGAGGATGTGCATGGAGACCCTAACAAAAACAAATTCTGGATGCAGCCAGAATCTCATATGGAGATTTATTCAACAATATTGCTGTCTCAGCATTGATAACTGTCACTTCTGATCCTCCAAAAGCTTTAAAAAAAAAATATAGTACCTAACTATACTGTACAATCCCACCATATTACTCTCCCATCCACGCACTCTAACCCCAGTGACCTACTGTGAACTGATTTAGTTTGAATTTAAGATGACTGTCAGGAATCTCAGACTTTTCCCATTTATAATCACACCAGTGTTTTCATGATTAAGGTACTTTGGTAAAATGGTTATGTGAAGCTATTCCAGGTCAGGTCAATTCATAATAGCAGAGAAATGGCAATGTTAATATTTCTGTGGCAAGGAGGTGATGACAGCAGAAATTGTGAGGATGCTTGTTCTTGTAATGTTTCTTTGTCTCTGCAATAAGAAATCTACCAGGATGGGGATGACTCCTCTAGGGAAGGTTAAAATTTAGGCAAAAATTCTCCTCTGTGTGCGTGCGTGCGTGAGAGAGAGAGAGCTTGATAAATTTACGGAGGGGATGGTATGATCAGATAGCCTGTTTTGGAAATTGACTGATATTTGGCTACGGGTGGTGGATATATAAGTGGCCCAAGAGGGGAGAGTACATGGGGTGGGTTCTGAGTTATTACAGAGAATTGTTGGGTAACTGGCTGTTGAGACTTGCCCATGTGCTCAGGGTTTAACTGATCGCCATATTTGGGGTTGGGAAGGAATTTTCCCCCAGGACTGATTGTCCTGGGATCTGGGGGGTTTTCGCCTTCCTCTGTAGCAAGGGGCATGGGTCACCTACCGGTGAATTCTCTGTATCTTAAAGTTCTTAAATCATGATTTAAGGAGGTAAATAACTCAGTCATAGGTCGGTGGCCTGTTGCTGGAGTGGGTAAGTGATGTTTCGTGGCCTGCATTTTGCAGGAGGTCAGACTAGATGATCGTACTGGTCCCTTCTGACCTTAGAGTCTATGAGAGAGAGAGAGAGAGAGAGAGAGAGAGAGAGAGAATAGTTTAAGGAGAATATGGTTTCTCTATTTTAATACAATTCTTTTTTCAGTGATAGAAGCACAGTCCCTACTGATGTAGGACATATAATTGTTTTTAAATAGGGAGAAGAGTATTACCTCTGAAACTACTCTCTTCCTTTCTCTCACTGTAGTGCACCGGATCGGGCATTGGATTGGGAGTAAGGAGATCGATGCTCTGGCACTGACCTACTGTGAGAACTTAGGCATGTACCTGTGTCTTCCCCCCCCCCCATTGTACTCTTTGTTTATCTTCTCTATTTGAACTCTTATGGCATGGACTGCCTATATGTTTGCATGCAGTCCTATAAGGCTGCTCTCAATTGGGTTCTTAAATGTTACTATAGAATAAATTAATCCTTCTGGGCTCCTTCACCATTGTAATGGGACATATCTGAGACCAGATTCTTCATTGATTTGTACCATGTTTAGTCATCATTGTGCTGATGTCAATTCCACTATTCTGATTTCTGTAGCATTTTGCATCTGTTCCGCCCTCTGATCCTCATCTGCACAGTGCAGCTAAGTATTATTGCACACACAGGCCCGGTATTAGGCCTGGAATTCAAATGACAGTGTGCAAAACCAAGCCTTGTGAATTTTTTGTTTTGTCAAACCTTGTTTACAAACTGCTTCTCTTCCAATAAGAGTTCTTCATTGTTGGTTATAATAATAATAATATCAATTATCATCTGTGTAATGCCTCTCAGCTTTAAAGTGACATTTAAACCCTAACCAAATGGGAAGAGTACTTCAAACAAAATAGAATTAGCTGAAGAATGATTTGTTGGTGCACTGTAAGTGACTGCATAGAACCACACATCTCTCTTTTTTTTAACACATCGTTTCTATTTGTTTTTGTAGTTCACTTACTGATCGTGAACGTTGTTAAATTAGCGTTTCTCTCTAGTCTTTCTCCATTTCCAGAGCAAAAGAGCAATGTGCAGTTTACTGCAGAACAGCAAAATAAGTGGTACGTATATCTGAATTTTACATGGAGAAGGTACTGTCAGTTGGATGAACTGGTTATTTTGCAACCCTTTTTTAAAGTGACTCCTACTCACTTTAGAGTTGTTGTCGTCATCCTTAACGAGTATAAAAGCAGACAAGTGGCCTTAGCCTATCTGAATGCATCTTGCTTGTCTTACTCCCTCTTCTGGTTGATGGATACTGACAGAAATAGACACAGGTGACTAATTTTGAACTGGTTTGCACTTTATGAAATTATGTTGTTCTGATTTTTTTTTTAAGCTTTTGAAACCTATTTTGCATAAATATGTCTGTGCCAGGCAGTGGAGATTCTGGCCAACATATGTTTAACATTTTTGACAATTTATTTGTATATATTTATCTTTTTTATGGTTAGTGTCCCATTTAAAACCACCACCACCTAGTAAGTATTAATTTCACAGAACCCAGATGGTAGTAATCTACACAAATACCACTGTTCTGAGGAATCCCTTTCTCTTTCTAACTAATCATATCTAAACTAAAGAAGTGTCTGTAAACACATTCACATGCTAGTGATCAGCTGGGTATCAGGGCATCCTGACCATGTGCTTGGTACAAGGTAATAGGATGAATATGTGGCATGATTGTTCCTACCAAGGGACTCAAGTGGCCAGTTCCACTGGTTTAAAATCTGCTTTGCATCTCAGCAGCCTGGGGCGGGGGGAAGAATCAGGGCCCAGATTCCCAGATTTCCAGACATATTTTTCTTAAAATCACTCCATTTGGGAGACAAAATATGCTTCAAATGTAGGAGAGCTGCTCACTTTATTAACAAAGTGCAGAAAATAAAAGTAAAGCATCCTAGTTTTTGCTTCCCTTGTTTATAATCTGAGGGCATTGTAAGGTGAGACTATGCTGCTATATTGTCCTTGTAACTAGGAGCAAAAATGTTTCGATGACCAGAGCTCAGAAAGAGTGAGGGGAATTTATCCATTCTTTGTGATTGTAGCAATGCACATTTTGTTTTCAAGGGATCTGGGCACTTGTTACATTCTCCAATCATAACCCTGAGACCTGATGATTTATTAGTACAAAGTCCTTTTGTAACATAGAACTGACATTGTGAGGCCACAACTCTTAGTGGCTTGATATATTTCTTATTATTTCTTCATCAGTTGATTAATTTACATGACACATAAACCCCACAAATCTACATCAGAAAAAATGTGAAGGGCACTGGTTAGTTCTTATTCAGGATTTTATTTTTGTTTTACATTTATTGATCCTGCTTATTTGTGTCTCAAATGTTTATACTCGTTCCTAACAACAAAGAGGTCAAGTGGCCAACCAGCTTTTTCTAAAAGTAAGGGCAATATAAAGTATATAGATTGCCATGGACATTTAGAACAGGACACTGCGCATGATACAAGGTAGTTTGATTGAAGTGATACTGGTAGCAAAGAACATCTAATTTATGTACAGCTATAAAATAGCCATATACGCTGTGTGTCAGGAATACAGTTATAGCAAAGTCATGTATCATTGAACTTGCTAATCCACACAGGTTATGATCTTCAGAAAAAAATGGTGGTTTCCTTCCACCTCTCAGCACCACTGAAATAAATCTTAGTTTCTAAGACCTTGTCTACACTTAATATTTAGGTCAATATAGATACAGCACTCTGCGGTGTGAAAAATAACCCTTGGTGCAGATGCAGGAGGGTTGTTTCTGTTTTCAGATGGATGTTTCTGTCAACCTAGTTCTTGGGGAGCGGTAAAAAACCCTCCAGTCCAGGCCTTACAGCACTGCGGGCTACACTATTTTTATGCCTCCATAGCTACTGCTCTAGTCCTTATAATGTAGTCATGGTCTAAGACTTGGCTATTATTTCTACAGTATACATTAGAGGACATTTTTGAGGATATTTTGAGGGTAACAGAGGACAGAACAAGGAGCAATGGTTTCAAATTACAGCTGGGAAGGTCAAGGTTGGATATTAGGAAAAGCTTTCTCACTAGGAGGGTGGTGAAGCATTGGAATGATGAGCTACCTAGGGAGGTGGTAGAATCTCCATCTTTGGAGATTTTTAAGGCTCGGTTAGACAAAACCCTGGCTGGGGTGATTTAGGGGGAGTGTTCCTGCTTTTTAGCAGGGGGTTGGACTAGATGACCTCGTGAGGTCCCTTCCATCCCTATGATTCTATGATATTATGGTGTATTATAAATCATTTGAACTCAACTACAGTTGATGTACATTTTATGGTGCATTAGCTTGCTTTTGGTTAGCTTCCTCACTGACTAATTCCCAAAATTCCATAACTCTTGGGGGCTTACCTGATTATTAGCAAGATTCTATCGTACATACACATTCACATATACACACATACACTTGCTGCAGATCAAGATGAAAGCCCATGTTTAAGTGGGAATTCAAACCTGGGGCCCAATCCTCTGTGGTGCCGAGCATCCTCAAGCTCCAGTGACATCACCGGGAGATCTAGATTACATAAGGTAAAAACACTAGCAGCTGCTAGCACCTTTTCTACACTTGCACTTCTGCCACTGCTACCTCCTCTGATTCTGAACCAATCAGAACAATGGTGGGACAGTTTTGTTTTAAAAAAATAGCGCAGACAAGGACCCAATCCTTACCTTTGATGCCACTGATTTGTGGTGTACTGTCAATGCAAAGCTACCCTTAAATCAGCAGATACCTGTTTAATCAGCAAGTGGCGATGGGGTGGGGACTGGAGACGATATGTCTATCACTGTTTTGACCTATCAACATGGTCCTTTAATCTGAATTAGAAACTGGTTTAGTGAGGAGCAGTGATGTTCTGGATGTTTGAACCATGTTCAACTGTAGCTTTTAAACACATTCTCCTCCCAGCATAACAAACAAGGAGTCCCGTGGTACTTTGAAAGACTAACAAATTTATTATCACATGAGCTTTCATGGGAGAAAATCCCAGCATCTGGCGAAGTGGGATTTTCTCCCACAAAAGCTCATGTGATAAATAAATGTGTTAGTCTTTAAAAATGCCACAGGACTCCTTGTTTATTTTGCTGACCTAGACTAACATGGCTACGCTTTGGGAACTAATCTCCTCACAAGTGTTACCTGGATCCAACATGTCTTATCTCAGTAAATATTGGTTCTGATATACAATTTATAATAGATCCTTCAGAAACTGGAACGAGCAGTTATTTCTTCTGGTCTGGAACTCTGAAGGGGATTTTTCCTAGCTGTTATGTGAGCTGCAAATACTGTAGTTTTCCTCTGAAAAAATAGTGCTTGCTGCTTTAAAGACTTAGTCTTTTGCAATGTTCCATTATAGTGAGTTATTCTATTTGCAATTTAAATGCCCTTGGGATGGGGTGGGGAATCTGTGAATACAAAGCTTGGATAACTACCTTAATATGTAGTTCTACACATCACTGCTTTATTCATTTTTATAGTAGCGAATACTTTATAAACCATGCTGTGCTTGCTGTCTTGCCTGCCAAAAGAGTACACAGTTAGTGCCCAGGACACTACAATCAGTTTTCAGAACAGCTTCCTCAGCTGCAAAATGGAATTGAACCTGAACATGATGACCTTTTTCAATCTCTCCTACTGTTTGTGGATTAATCTCGAGCCTAATTTAGATCATTCTGCTTGATACAGTATGTTCTGGACTTTAAGGGTACCATTGTCTATGCATGCATTAGACTGTACATTTCTCCAGATTGATCTCATCCAGAATTCTAATTATTCAAGTAGTATAACTGCCTGTAACAACATCATTTAGATGGGACTCATGTCATACAAAATTAATTCAGCTCTTTCTTCATTTTGGGCCTTTCACCAAAACTGAATGTTTCTTTTGCCTTTAGTATGAAGTATTATATACACAAGTCATTCTCTGTTGGAATGACTGAATATAAAATCATAAAGAACCTTTGTAAACTTTTGATGAGTAAACAAAAGGAAACACTTTGGCTATGTCTACACTTACAAAGTTAAGTCAACTTTAACCTTGTGAAGTCAACTTAACAAATTGACTATACTTTAAGTCGACTTAACAGCAGAGATAGCCGTTATATTGCCTTTAAGTCAACTTAATAAAGTCGATTTAGTGTAATCCCTATCTATACTGGCCTAAAATCGACTTAAGGAGTCAACTTAAGACTTAAGTTGACCTAAAAGGAGGCATTATTAAGTCGACTTAAGGAAATGCTTAAGTCAACTGAAGAAAAGCCTAGTGTGGATGCGGCTTTGTTTAGGATGACTTAAGTGTCCTTAAGTCGACCTAACTTGCCAGTGTAGACACACCCTTTGTGATGGCAGAATCATGTTGGCCTGTCCCCGTGGCAATATTGAAGATAATGTTGGTAATAGAGTCAGAAAGAAACTTTTGTCTTTGTGTCTTGATTATTATCAGGTTAACTGATATAAATGAAAATATATCATTATACTCTTTGATATTTTGGTCAGTATCTCATTGATTCTTGGAAACATGCCAACATGACATTCAATCAAATCACTTGTAGGGAGGACACTGCCTATATGCCACATACAGAGGAGTAAAAAAGGGAAGGGCGAGTTAGGAGATCTTATCAGGAGATAAGATTCAGCCAAATGACATTTTATACATTTACCATTTGAAATCATTCTTATCGGTTGTGGAAAGTGAAAAAGATTTTTCTGAAAAGTAAATGCTTATATTAAACAGATGTGGTTAATTTTTTTAAGAGAATCTCTCTCACCCTTTATTTAAAATAATTTTTTGGGAAACTTTTAGCTTTTAAAATTTTTGTCTCTTATGAACCATATGCAAACACTTATCCAAACATCTATAATAAGTGTTCTCAAAATTGTTATAGACATGGTTATAGAATTTTTTCATTTACCAAAATCCATGAATTTCCATACATGAAAAATGTTGAATTTATATCCACATTTTGAAGAAAAAGCAAAATGTGTCCATTTTGACTGCTGTGAAAAGGAAACAGCTTAGAATTTTGTGAATCCCTGACCCCCTTTTTAAGTAGCTATAATATCAAACCACATTTATGTGTATATGAGTAACCCTTTAACTGATAATACACCTGGAAAAAGTAGCTTTACAGTCTTGTTGGGGCTGTGTAGCATGAGACCCAACCTTGCAGTATGCCTGGAACAGGCTTTGATACAATGTGTTCCCTGGCAGGTCTATCCAAGTCCCTTTTCACACTGACTCCCTGATTCGCTTTTGGTACTATATTGAATGATTAGGGATCCTCAGCTGAAGAGAGGTGGCACCATTTTGAACCATTTCAGTAAGACTTGATACCAGCTAGTGCAAAATTTGGAATGTTTTGAAATGATATAGGGACTGAAGCCTTATTTCTGCCTATAGCCATGTTCCTACAGTCATATCCACATGGGTAGACTCTTTTGCCTCCATAGAATCCACTTAAGTAAACTGGGGTTTGCCTGTAAGGACCTGACTGAAAAATTGGTGCCCAAATGTGTAGTACAGTATCTATTAATAGAGGATCTATTGTTTTTGTTCATAATAATAAATTACAAAGTAGAAAAATTGTAGTATATCTTGCTTTCAGTAGATGGCAGACATAGATTATATATCCTTTATCATTTAAAATATTTGTATATAAACAAGTGATTTAACCTATTTTCTAAAAATGTCATTTGTGTTTAAGCGTTTTTGTATGTTAAAAAGAATGTTCCATCTAAAAATGTGGCATTTTAAGTAGCATTAATGGATATAATGTAGAATAATAATAAAAAGACAGCTTCAGAATGTGAATGGAATGAAATGGAATTAAATCATGTCTGCTGCATTAACCTTGAAGTCAAACCTCTTTGTGTCTTATGTTTTCATTTTCCTGAGTTAAACAAGAGGAAAATGTATGTGTGTTAGAGTAATTATTTGCATATACAAGAAGCAGTGTGCTAGGTCTAGTACACATTAATTATATAATTCCAGTCTGATTTCATTTGGTTGTTCTGATTATAATATTATAGAACGTCCATAATTAAAAATAAGATTTTTTTTTCAGTTAAACCTAAGGAACAGACTTATTCAGGCATTACAAATATATTTTCTATAGCATACTTAGGGAAGTTGAAGCTAGACAAATTGTCTCTAAATAAAGAATACATTTTTGATGTGAAAGTAATTAACCATTGGGACGATTAATCAAATGTCATGGTGGATTCTAACAGTTTTGAAACCAAGATTGGATGCTTTTCTAAAAGATACACTCTAGGAATCCTTTTGGGAAAGTTCTATGGCCTGTGTTATACATGTTCTCAGACTAGATGATCATAGTGATCCTTTCTGGCACTGGAATCTATGAATGTGACAGACATTTTCAAGGCGTGTACAAACCATAAACAACATTGCAGAGGGCAGAGCCCCTCGTTCTTATGTACTATTACTAGAAGCACCAATAAGGATGAGTCAATTAACAAAAGGCAAACATAGAAGGTGAGTGTTAATAAAAGTGACAAGAAAGAGATGTGGGTATCACACTAAAGAACACTTCACTGTGATTGTGTGCGTGGAATAACTCTTAAATTGTTCAGGTGCTGCTGCAAATATTAATATGTTCAAGGTTTGTCAGACTATTCCTGTGTGGGTTATTTCTGTTCCATTCTATTTAGGTTCTTATCCCATGCTTGTCAATATAGCACCTGTGCACCTTCCAGTAGTGTATAAAGCACAACATCATCTATCACATAGTTATTCTCTCATCCTCTCCTCAGGACAAGAAGTAAATGCAGTGGAGTGTTTGGGACTTTTTTTTTTTTTTATTAGACATGTTACTGTATGTTGAAGATGGCAAGGTCAAAGGAGCCATCCACTTAAAGTGGGGAGAGAGGGATGATGTTTGTGATGGTCCTTAATGATGTGGGTCACCCTCAGAGAATGCTTTGTCTGTTGCACAGACAAGTTTTACCCTTATTGTACAGGGCTCCATTGTTTAACACTGGTATGTATAACAATCATTTATAGAAATTTAAATGTATGTGTGTCTGCCCATGAGGTCATTTAAAAATTGGTAATGTAATCAATGGAGGGAAGCAGTGGGAATTAGAAGAAACTTCCATTGGTACTCTAAACTATTCATATTGCATTGATGTATTACAGTTTTGGTATACTATTTTTCAAAAAACTAATTATATTCCATATACTGCAATACAGCAAGCATGTTGCCATGAAAGTTCAGTGTCCATTCCCCATGTCCTTACTAATCATATTGTCATATTGTAGCATTAGCCAAGGGCATTACATATTTGTATGATTATTATTACTGGAAATCAAGTCTATATGGTGAAATTTGTATGCATGATATATTCCTCTTGTGTAGTTAGTTGCCTGATCATTTTATATAACAATTATCACTGTGAATGGAATGGATGAGACTTCTTCATTTATAAGAGAACAAAATCTCTTAAAGACAAAATTATCTAAAGATTTCTTATATTACTCAAACTGAAATAGACTCTTTTAGTGATTTTAATAAAGAGAGGTCATTATGCTTGGATTTCTTTTTCTTACCCTCTTTAGTCTTGTCTTTTCCACCCTCTATTCAAAAACAAAACAAAACAACAACCAGAAATGACCAAGATGTGAATCTATTTAGAACTGTGGTAACATTGGTCTGGTGTATTTAGTAAGCAAATGGCACATATTATAAGGTCATTGGCTATGTCTACACTTGTAAATTTAGGTCGACTTTAGCTAAGTCGATTTAACTAAGTCTTAGCAAGTCTACACCTAAATTTAAAGTCGACTTAGGGGGAAACTTACAAAGTTGACCTAGAGCGTCCAGACTGGATGCCTAGGTCAACTTCTAGGAGCTAGGGGTACCTAGGGCAGGTCCATGGGGGCAGGGGGGGCACCTCTTGCCCAGTGCCAGGGGGCTCAGACTTTGCCCCATTGTACCTTGGTACAATGGGGCAAGAGGGACAGAGACCCTGGCAGGGCATAGGGGTGGGGGGGCATGCCAGGTTCCCCCTGTACCTCCCCCCCCCGGAGGGGAGGGCAGTGAGGGAGTCCTGGAGTAGTCCTAAGTCGACTTAGGGCTACTCCAGGTCTACACTGGCTTAAGTCGAATTAAAATGAGGTTTAATAAAGTTGACTTAATTTTCCTTAAGTTGACTTTATTTTCCTTAAGTCGACTTAAGCAACTTGCTTAAGTCGATTTAAGGAAACTGTAGTGTAGATGCAGGGTAAATTAAGTTGACTTAAGCAAGTTAAGTTAAGTTGACTTAAGGTGGGCCATACTAAGTCAACTTAGAGAGTCTATGCTAGACTCTCTAAGTAGACTAGTTAGGTCCAGGGAGAGGCGAGGCTCCTTTGGAGCCTTGGCTCCCCAGGCTAGGAGGGCTTGTCCCAGTTAGCAAGCCCCAGAGTGGTCCGAAGGAGAAGGGAGCGTGGAGCGTCTCCCGCTCTCCCTCCTAGCCAGGACCGCTCAGGAGGGAGAGTGGGAGACCTGCAATCCAGCTGCCGACTGCAACAGCTTAAGTCAACTTAAGGAAACTCCAGTGTGGACACAGAGTAAATTAAGTCGACTTAAGCAGGCTTAAGTCGACTTAATTTACAAGTGTAGACGCACCCAGTGTGTGACTGGGAGAAGCTGAGCCAGGAATAGACAGCAAGATGTTTTCTGCCTACTCTGGAGCCTTTCGCAGCAGAATTAATTCATATATATATGTGATGGAGTGCTGGTTAACCAGCAAGCTGACTGGATGGTGCTGGCTCCAGAAGAGAAAGAAAAGCCTGCGTGAATTTCTAATAAAGGTTCCTGCAACCAAGGAAGACGAAGAAGCTGCTTCTTTCTACTCAAGCCTTTCGACTTGAACGGAGACTGTAATTGAGACTCATGTGAACTCCACCTAAACTTTCAGAACGCTTAAGTTGCATCTCATAGTTTTCCTTTGGGGACTGTTCTGTTTAATTGTATTCTTATTTATGTGTTGTGCAAAAGAAAGCTGTGAAATGGTGAATGTGGGTTTACCAAACAGCCACATCTTGTTGTTCTTTCATCATAACATTTACCAAGTTAGTACTTAATAAACATCATTATGTTTGTTCGTAGTAGTATTTTAATGTGGAGGGGATAATGCTGAGCAATCTTTGCTTTGGGTCCCTTACAGACTGGATCCTGGGTCTTCAGCTGCTTCTCCATAGGAGTTGGGGTTTATTTCTGTTAAGGCACTGGAAAAGGGTTATTAAATGAATTCTAGCCCACCCAAATGTTACATCCTCACCCCAGTGACCACTTTTTTGGCTACAATGGACAGTGCCAGCTAGTCTCTTCTTTTACTCCCTCGCTGGTTCAGCCCTCTGACTAACAGCTCACTCACCTTCTGGGGTACTCAAAGGCCCAATTGACATACACAAAAGTTCTTTCACTTCTCCTAGGATTTTCTCAAATTTTCTTCACTTTTGTCAGAGCATTGATTTCCCCCTCTTTTCCCTGCTGGGAGTTCAAATACCACAAAAACTGGTCTTCCACCCCCCTTGTGTTTCTCTTCTATTCCCTTATTTTTGTAGGCCCTAACTCAGTGCTCTCCCCCAGAAGCCTATCCTGCTTCCTATGTTTGCCTCAGCCAGACTTCCACAGGTTCTTCAGCTATGGGGCACTTCCTTTGTTCATTCTTTCCCTCCAAGGTCTTAAGCATATTACTGAGCTCCCACCTCTGTTTATGTAGCAGTCTCTTTGCTGCAGCATCATAGCTAGGATCAGGCTTTTAAATTAAGCCCCTTACATCCAATTGGGGTCACTACCTAATTTTTATGTTGCTAGCTCTTCAGTGAGGCTGAGAGATAGTTGCTAAGTCATGGGAAAGGCTGAGCCACACTTGCCTCAAAAGACTAGCTAGCTCATGACATACCCACATTTTACAAATAAAGAAAACAAGACACACACACCACATTTGTCCACAGATAGATAACGGCTTGTCTACACAATGCGGCAATGCACACAAGAGGAGTGTAATTATAGAGCATGCAAAAATGTGCTCTAACTGCTCCATGTAGACTCTTTTGGCATGCTCTGAAAGGTACCTAATGTGTGCTGATGTAGTCTCCTTTGAAACAGTACTCTTAATACACTCTAGGAACCTGTTACAGTTTGTCAGCAGGGTCTACACAGGGCAGTTAGAATGAAACACTTTACCAACCTCTACATTTTAGACCGTGCTGGTGCACATTGCTACACTGAGTAGACAAGCCTTAAGACTTCAAATCTGATTGCCCGGCAAGACATTCTGGTTGCCCCAGTTTTCGGGTTGTGGTTCCTTTCACTCATTATGTTGATATGAAATTTAGTTGTTGCTGCTGCAATTGTTTTAAAGACTTCTCTACATTCTGCTTGTTTTGTTTTGGGTAATTGTCCTAAGGTCTCTAATTTTTATTCTCTTATTTTTGGCTCCTTTCACTGGATTTCCATGGAAGTTAGGAGGGCATATACCTCTGAGGATTTGGGCCTTAGAGACTCTGTGCTTCAATTTCCCATCTGTAAAGTGGAGAAAATACCACCTTCTTGCCTCACAGGGATAATGAGACTAAATACATTAAAAATTGTGACACTCTGTATTATAGTAATAGGGGCTACAAAGTATCTGCAAATAAGTTGTTGTTTTTTTTAAATCACTATGTAGCTTTCATGCAATTTGCACCCTCTCCCAGATGTGACTTTCTATTACAGAAATAAAATGCAGTGAACAATATTAGCATTGCTACAATGCAATCCTCAGAAGATCATTGCATGACCATAACTTTTATTTATGTAAATAACATCAAAACTTTGTATTGCAGGTGCCATGACTTTAGCATTTAGCATAGTCAAAGAAACATTGTTTTAAACCCACGACTTCATCTCCAGACTGAACTGTTTTACTACTCCGCATAATTACAAAAATGCATATTAAATTTGAAATTAAAAATGTAAATCCCACCCATCTGCAGCCTTTTCTGCAATAAATTCAAGCAATAAAGAGCTGATTTTTTCATTAAACATACAGGGAAGAACAAAAAGAAAATAAAATAAGTAATAAGTTATTGTTAAGAGGAGGAGAGGGGAAAAAAGGTATGACTTTCAGAATCCCTGCGAGAAAGAGACTGGTTTTAAATGATGGAGTAATACGAACAGATGTAGATATTAGATATAGATAGTTTCTACCGTAGTAGAAAATTCAGGATTCATAACGACATGCACAGCTTCTTAAATATGACCTGACTGTTCATCCTACCACATTGTGACCTTTCTGCTGTTTTCATTAATTCTCCTCCTTCAACAATCACTGGATGTATCTTTAGACCACTTTGCTTCCAGCACTGTCTCCAGTAACTTGTTATGCTTGTGCTTTTATGAGATTGTTTTGCTGATATTTACATACATGGTCAAATATTCCACTCTGTGTGTGTGGGAGGGGGGGGGGAGGGAAGAGGGAAGGGAATGGGATGAAATGGGGGGTAATGGTAAGCATGAGGTGGGGTTGGCTGCTCTCTCATCTCCCTAGCTTTCACTTAGATTTTCATGTTACTGCAGCAAGATTTCCTTCTCCAGTGTCAATCTACTTCAATTACTTTGGTCACCTTTCACTGATGTCAAAAGGGTGCAATGTTATCTCATGGGAGCACTTGGATTTGATGATGATAGTTACCAATACAAGAACCTAGGGCTATGTCTACACTGGCAAGTTAGTTCGAATTAAGGAAGCTTAATTCGAATTAACTTAAGCCATGGCTACACTAGGCTTTCATTAGTTCAAATTAAGGGCCTCCTTAATTCGAACTAATAAATTCAAATATGCTATTCGAACTAAGGGTTAATTCAAACTAGTTAGTTCGAATTAACCAATGTGGCCACGTTAGTTCGAACTAACTGCTTAGTTCGAACTAACTGGCCCATTGAACTCAATGCAATTCGTTAATTCGAACTAAGCAAGTGCCATTCATGGCACTTGCTTAGTTCGAACTAAATTTTGCTAGTTCCAATTAAGTTAATTCAAACTAACTGAAATTAGTTTGAATTAGTTAGTTCGACCTAACTAATTCGAACTAACTTTAGTAAGTGTAGACATACCCTAGAAGAATTTGGATACATAATGGTTGGAGTCAGAAATCCTAGGTTCTATTGCCAGCTTTTCTAGTTTCCGGAGCTGTTTAAATCCTGGGTGACAGGATTCCTGACTTTATCACTGACTTGCCACATGACCTGAGACAAATTACTTAGGCCAGAATGTTCAAAAACATCTACTGCTTTTCAGTGCCCAACCTGAGACATCTAGGATCTGATGCTCAACACCATTGAAAACCAGGCTCTGTGTATCAAGTTGGAAATTTAAGATTAGTAATTGCTTTTGAAAAGGTGTTGGTCTTTGTCCTGGGCTTATGCTTTCCCATCTGTAAAATCACTCTTATAAATAGCTATCTACTTTAAGACAGTAATTTACACCTCTGTCATGTTTTGAGACCCCTGGATAAATCATATGCAATAAGTGCCCTGTAGCAGTAATATTTTTTACCTTAGCTATTATAAAATTCTACCTCCAGGCTAGATAAAATTCCACCTCAGGCATAGGTTTCAGTTGCAGGCCATCTTAGTTTGAACAACTACTCAAGCCTTTATGCTGTGGGAATGAGGAAAGATGCAAAGGGTGGGAGAGGAAGAATAGGAAAAAAGGAATTTTAAAAAATAACTTTTCTTAATGTCTGTTGGCTTTGTTTCTGTTTACAGCTGTGTTCCCACTGAGATCATCATTCTTAACAGAAGCAGCAGTTCCTCTCGGTGACAGAAATTGTTTCCATGCCGTTGGCAGATATACAGTGCTGGAATTGAAATGCATTTATCCTAAACTCTAGGCTGTATCAGAGCTGGGATCAGTATGCTTGACTGCAATTCCAATATTGAAGGGAAGCTACCATCACTTTCTTTTGGTGCCAGATATAACCAGTTGTAAAATGTGATGTGTTACAACTGCAGATATATATGACCGCAGGGATCTCTTCTGACTGGAAGGTATAGTGGTTGTTTATAATATTTTCCAGACAATATACAATTCCTCTCAATTGCCATGTAAACTACAGTAATAGTGGTACAAGGACTTTTAATAATTCTTAATATTTGCACCAGTGCTTTTTTGGGGGGGGGAGGGGGGAACATGTATTGCATCCATACGGAGCCACAAGCCCTTCATAGTCTCTCAAATGTAGTAAGTGGAAGATTTTAAAAGTATTGTATCTCTTTTAAGCTTCAGACACTAAACATATTCAGAATTGCTCTACTTTGATATATAAAGATATGTTTATATTGTGGCAGGATGTCCCCCAGCTTGTGCCACGTAATGACTGTTCTCCCTGGCATAGTAGACCTGTAGTAAATCTGACCACCCTGGCAAGCCCTCTTCACTGCTCAGATGCTGTATCCCTGGTGGCCTTGACCTAGGTCTGTGGACCATCCATCTGGTAGTCAGCTCTGGTTTAGTGTGCCAGGGTTCCTGGACCTAGGGTTTACTTTGGGGCAGGTCCTTTGGCAGGCTTTGTTTGTAGTGGTCCTATCCAGTGAGGGTCAGGGCTGCTGTAGTTTCCTTCTCCAGGCAGTCCTGGGCCCTTCCCTCCTGCAGTTGCTACTTTGGGGGGTCTCAGACCTCTGTCTTTGGGGAGGTGAATATTTGCTGCTGTTGCGGAGACAAGCCTCTCAGGCCTTCTCTCTCCTCTTCCATCCCTGTGTGCTAGCAGAAGTGTGGTTTTTATTGGGCCTGGAGCAGCCCTTGTTTACATTCAGGTGCCCCTGATTGCCCTGCAGCTGTCTCTTCTGCACCTGCTGGAAGAAGGGCCTTCCGCATCCTAGGGCTGACATATCTTCCCTCAAAAGCTCTTCTGTAGCCATCTGGCCTGACTTTACCACAATATGTTTACTATGAATGATTTATCTGTATTCCAGTAATGCCTGAAGGCCCCAACCAAGGTTAGGCACTAGTCAAATACACAGTAACAGACCATCTCTGACTTGGAGAGCTTACAGTCAACAAAGACAACATAGACAAAAGTTAGGAGGGGAAATAAAGAGGTGAAGTGACTTCACAGAGCAGGTTTGCAGAACGGGGAATAAAACCTTGACTACCAGTCTCTTGCTCTATGCATTAAATAATACTTTCTTTCAAATTATTTGCGAGATCATTCTTAATTAACATAATTTCCTTTGGAAATGTTTAAAATGAGGGCTATTCCAGGCAGTCTAGTGTCTCTTGCAGCATCTAGTTAATACATTAATTTATATGAGAAAGTTAAGTCCTTTTTTATGTGGGTGCCTAATGAGAAGGTTTTTGGCATAAAGACTCAGTACACCCATCATCAGTTTTACCAAGGGAAAGTTAAATAAATAAATAATGGGCCTTATTCTCCACTAAGCTTCCAGAGATGTATCTTTTGTTAAGTAGGTACATGGTCAGTTAGCACTTGCTTTAATTAAAAGAGGAGGAGGAAGAGGATTTTAAACTTGGAACCTAATCTATCCTCCTACTTCAGTAGTTTTGCTTTTCTATTGTGCATTGGTGTTCCCCATATTGTGCAGCTGCTCTTGATTTTTCTTCACCATTGTGAAATACTGCATTTTAAAATAAGTCAGTTCAATAATATAACTTGATCTGAAAAATTGTAAGGAGCCAGTGGTCTGCCTCCCCTGGAGAAGTTACCATGGACATTGAAGTAAAGAATGATCCTCTATGACCTAATGTCTTTAAAATATTGGCCCAGATCCTCAGGTGACATAAGCAGATTTACATGTGAGGATCAGGCCCATTATGTTTATTTTGTGAATTAGTGGTTTTAGCCAGACCTATCAGATTCACAAAGAAGAACTGTAATGGGATTGAATATCAACACATAGGAAATTACTTACAGTACAAAACATTGCAAAAAAGTAGTATTTCATCAAGATACTAATTTGGGGTTAAAGCTTTTGTTCTCTTTATTCATAGAATGTAAATAAATCCTCCTTCTGGCATAGCTGGCATATGAGAGGAAATGCAGTCACATTCCATTAGGCATAAAACAAGCAGCAGCATTTCCTTACTCCACTCTTCAAAAACTCTAATCAAATACACAAAGAAACCTCGGTTTTGATGTAGTGGTATCTGCTTCCTTTGCAACATCTGCATCCCTTTGTTTCCACAAAATATCCGTAAGTGAACAGATGTTGTTTATAGCAGTTAGCTTACACTCACCTTTCACCTCTTGAGATTAAGCTCAAAACTTCACCTAGGGCATACGCAAATTGAATTTGATGTATTCATCTTATCTGAACACTTCAGTAATCATAAACAATGAGAGCCCTGTGGCACCTTAGGCTATGTCTACACTTGTTAATTTAAGTCGACTTAGTATGCCCACACTCAAATTTTAAGTCGACTTAAAGGGGACCCTACAAAATCAACCTAGAGCATTCACACTGGATGCGTAGTCGACTTGTAGGGGCTAGGTGGACCTGGGACAGGTCCACGGTGGTGGGGGGGCACCCCTTGCCAAGTACCAGGGGGCTCAGCCTTTGCCCCATTGTACCCTGGTACAATGGGGCAAAGGGGGACAGGGACCCTGGCAGGGCATAGGGTCAGGGTGGGCAGGGCTCTGCCCTGCTCTTTGAGGGGGCCCGCCAGGCTGTGGCTGTGCCATCCACCCTGGCAGGGAGGGCAATGGAGAAGCCCTGGAGCTCCCTAAGTCGACTTAAAGTCGACTTAGGGCTACTCCACATCCACACCGGTTAAGTCGACTTTCTAAAGTCAACTTAGCCAGCAAAGTCGACTTAAAATGAGGTTTAAGAAAGTCGACTTAATTTTTCCTTAAGTCAACTTAAGCAGCTGCTTAAGTTGACTTAAGGAAAGTGTAGTGTAGACGCAGAGTAAATTAAGTCGACTTAAGCAAGCTTAAGTCGACTTAATTTGTAAGTGTAGATGCACCCTTATAGACTAACAAATTTCTTTGGACAAAAGCTTTCATTGGCTGCAATCCCTTTCATCAGATGCATGAAGTGGGTTGCAACTCACACAAGCTTATGCCTGAAGAAATTTGTTAGATTTGTACTTTCCTTAATCTGAAATCTTAAACGTATTTTTAGCTGCTGTACTGTTAGGCTTTAATGTTTTTTCTGCCTCTGTAGACTTTTCTCTGTCAGGTCTTGTCTGTTAAAGCTTGGATACTTTTCCTGTCAGTAAGTTGTGGAATGAAACTCAGGTTAACAATCATACCAGACCCACCCAAGGACAAGGATGCTGTGAACAATCAGTAAGGCAGTGGCCAGCTGCCTAATGAGAAATTCTGTCCTAGATGGGAACAATACATTTCTGATTAGCTGTAAGGACCCTCCTCTCCATCCCATCCTCCCACCCCACCCTAAATGTAGCCATAGGGCCTTTAATGTAATTAAAGTGTCTCTGCATCGGTCATTATCACCTCTGTTCTCTCTGGGTGGAACAAGCCTGTACTTGTAAGTAAACAGGTAAAGAATTCCAAGTGGATTAAATTCCAAAGGGGTAGCCGTGTTAGTCTATTGTAGAAAGACAACAGAGTCTTGTGGCATTTTTAAAGACTAACAGATTTATTAATTGCATGAGCTTTCGTGGGAGAAAATCCCACTTCGTCAGACGCTTTGAAGATAGGAAAGTTACAGAGTGGGAGGAAATTAAATGCAGGGGAGTGTATGACATAGCATCAGGTCAGGCTGTAACAGCAAATCAAAGTAGGTGTTAGGATTCAAAACACTGGGGAACAGCACATAGAGGAGGGGGGAGGTCAATTCACTTGATGTAATGCGAGAAAAATCCATAGTCCCTGTTTAACCCCAAGGCAACTGAGTCAAATTTGCATATAAGTTCGAGTTCTGCAGACTCTCTTTGAAGCTGTGATTTGTTATTCATCTGTGTCAACACAGCTATTAACAAGTCGTTAAGGGAGTGAGCAGGGAGGTTGAAGTGTTCCCCTACAGGTTTTGCAGTATTGCAGTTTCTGATGTCAGATTTGTGTCCATTGATTCTTTGGCGCAGAGACTGTCCTGTCTGTCCAATATATAAGGCAGAGGGGCATTTCCGGCACATGATGGCATAAATCACATTTGTGGATGAGCAGGTGAACGAACCCTTGATGGAGTAGGTGGCATGATTAGGCCGTGTGATGGTGTCATCAGTGTAGATATGAGGGCAAAGTTGGCAGCGTGGTCTGCTGCAGGGCTGTGTTCCTGCTTTAGTGTTTCTGCTCTGTGATCTGTAGTTGCTGGTAAGTATCCTTTTAAGATTAGGGGGCTGTCTGAAAGCAAGGAGAGGTCTGTCTCCCAAGGCTTGAGAGAGTGAGGGATCATCTTGTAAAATAGGCTGTAGATTTTTGATGATGTGTTGAAGAGGTCTGGCTTGGGGGTTGTAGGTGACGACCAGTGGCGTTCTGTTGTTGTTTTTCATGGGCTTCTCCTGCAGTAGTTGACTTCTGGGTACCCGTCTGGCTCTGTCAATTTGTTTCTTCACTTCTGTGGGTTTGTACTGTAGTTTTAAGAATGCCTGGTAGAGATCCTGAAGGTGTCTGTCTCTGTCTAAAGGGTCAGAGCAAATGCGGTTATATCTTAGGGCTTGACTGTACACAATGGATCGTGTGGTGTGTCGAGGATGGAAGCTCGAGGGATGTAGGTAACTATACCAATCAGTAGGTTTGCGGTATAGGGAGGTCTTTATGTGTCCATCGCTAATTTGCACTGTAGTGTCCAGAAAGTGGATCTCTTGTGTGGAGTGTTCCAGGCTAAGTTTGATTGTGTTGTGGAAATTGTTGAAATCTCTGTGGAATTCTTCAAGGGCATCTTTACCATGGGTCCAGATGATGAAGATGTCATCAATATAGCGTAGGTAAAGTAGGGGTGCTTTGGGATGAGACGTGAGGAAACGTTGTTCTAAATCGGCCATAAAGATGTTGGCATATTGTGGGGCCATGCGGGTACCCATGGCAGTGCCACTGACTTGAAGGTATAGATCATCTTCAAATCTGAAATGGTTGTGGGTGAGTACAAAGTCACAGAGGTAAGCCACAAGTTTAGCTGTGTCATCATCCTGGATGGTTCTTCTAATAGCTTGTAATCCATCCTTGTGGGGAATGTTAGTGTAAAGAGCCTCTACATCCATAGTGGCTAGCATATATATTTGACCACTGTAACATCACCAATTTGAAGCTGTCCTGTCAGTCTTCCCGGTATCATGAATAAACCTCTTCAGTATTATCTATGCTGCCTGATTCTTGGGGAAAGAATCGTTCTGGCTTAACAGTACCTTTTAGCTACCCTGTGACATACTAGCGCAGCGCTTCTCAACCACTGTGTCTGGACACAAAGGGTGCGTCTACACTTGTAAATTAATTTACTCTGCATCTACACTACACTTTCCTTAAGTCAACTTAAGCAGCTGCTTAAGTCGACTTAAGGAAAAATTAAGTTGACTTTCTAAAACCTTGTTTTAAGTCGACTTTCTGCTTAAGTCAACTTTCTGCTTGGAGCCAGCTTGGGGCTTCTGCTGCCTGTTGCTCTCTGCTGCTCTCAACAGCCCACTTCTGCTGCACAACACAGGCAGCAGCCAGGACCAGATGAGTAAAAGGAATTAGGGGCTGCAATCCAGACATCCTGGGCTGGGGGGGGGGAGGCACCACCTACCACACAGAAATAAAGGTGGCCCCATTGAGCCAGACCACCAGGGCACCAGCCTGCACTGACTTAACTCAGTTCCCACCCAGGTCCCAGAGTGCTGCATCTTCCAGAGCGCCACAACCTCCCAAGCGCTCCCAGCAAAGCACCATTGCCACCGGCAGATTGTAGTGTGTCACGCAGGGATATATCATCTGTCAGGTGTGTCATGAACGAAAAAAGGTTGAGAACCACTGTGCTAGAGCACATACTATTTGATCCCTGTCAGAGGTCATGCAAGCTTTCTGTTTTTCTATAGACTTCCTGTTACTAAGGAAGAGGTTTTAACATCTAAGATGCCTTGTTTTCTTTTAATTTCATTGCACACACAGGCTATTGTTTTAAATTGTCACAGAGGTTTTGAGTAAAGAAAACTGAAAAAAGACAGATGGTCCTATGGTTAAGATGTTGGACAAAAAATCTGAGAAGACAGGATTCAAGACCTGACTCCAACACAGATTTCTTCTGTGACTAAAAACATGTCATATGGGTCAAGTTCCAGTGGGATAGCTGTGTTAATCTATTGCAGGAAAACAAACAGAGTCCTGTAGCACTTCTAAAGACTAACAGATTTATTTATCACATGAGCTTTCGTGGGAGAAAATCCCACTTTGTCAGATCTTCAAAGCATCTGACGAAGTGGGATTTTTCTCCCACGAAAGATCATGCGAAAAATAAATCTGTTAGTCTTTAAAAGTGCCACAGGACTCTGTATGTCATATGGGTATAATCCAATGCCATTGAAGTCCATGGAAACATTCCAGGAATGAACATTGGATTGGGCTCTTGATGTTCCAGCTGTAAAAGGCCGCCTCTCTCATCTCTTTAGATTGTAAACTCCTCTGAACAAGCACTGTCTCTTGTTAAAGGCACGTGAAGTGCCAAGTACTATGGAGCCCAATCTCAGTTGGGATATCCAGGCTAAACTGTCTTCCCAATAGTCTTTCCCAATAATGGGCTTATGAAAGAGGTGCTAATGGTCTACTGTGAAGAAGTAGGAAACCTGATATATTTGTCTGACAGAATGTGTGACTTACTTTCCCTCTTACCTTGTATTGTCACCCATTAGATGTAAGGGGATTCATCCTTTTATTGAAACAAGACCAGCAGTGCATTGACTGAGGGAAGTCGCTAAGTATGAATGAAGTATCAGAAACTACTATCCCTAAGGGCATTTAATGCAGCCCCCTTCACAAGTAACTAATTCTGCAGAAGTACCACCCCCTGGAGGAAATTGTATATGCCAGTTTTGATGGGGTCCTAAAAAGGCCAGCAAATAAAGAGCTGGGACCTGTATAAAGTGGCAAGTCTGATCTTGAGGAGGGTTCACTCTCACTTCAGGCAAGAAGGACTCATTCTGCAGAAAAGGTTTAAAAGTCTACCAGGATCTCCATGTGGTGACACCCGGTAAACTTGGAATGCATATAGACTATTTTATGACCTTTTCTATATAATGTTTTGGTCCTAAGTACATGTACTGTGCTTTGTGAAAGCAGGCTGGCCACTTATTAACTCCCCCATTATTCATGAGGGAGAGAGCTGGACTGCTAGTGCTGAAATAAGCCCAGCCTTGGTAAAATGATTAAAATGAAGAGCAGGAGGAAATACAGCTTAAACCCAAGGTCTGGAGAAAGAGAAATGCAAGTTCCTTATCTGAGAGGCAATGGGTAGAGGCCTGAGACCGAAGAGGGCACCTACAAGGAAGCCATGGAAGAAACAGAGGTACAAGAGACATCTGCTTGTGATAGAGCATTATTAGTAGCTCCCTGGTCACTGCATGCATTAAGAGACTGGGAATAAATACAAACATGGTATGTGTTTGTGGTTAAAAGATCAAGGAAACAGGCCAGACTGTGTGGCATTCTGAGTAGTGACAGAGACACCCCATCACCCATTGTTCCTTGTCCAAGACCTTTAACCATCTGAGTTGAGAAAAGGAGAATCGAGAAGTGACCAGCTAGAGGTTAGAAGATCCAGGCACAATGGACAAGCTACTGCACTGGCTAGCTGTGTGATAAAAAAGAGGTGCAGAAGAGCCAGCAAATGGAAAGGTAAGGACTTCTGGGTTGGTAGGCAGAGTAGTGGTGAACATTACAAGAGTTCACCAAGGAGCAAGCCCAGGGACAGCAAGAAATCTTGCAGGGACATGCCCCTGGACCTATGTCAGATGAACTGAGATGATGACTCTGATGCCTTTTTATTAAACTTTGAGCAGGTGGCTATTAATGCTATTTGGGACAAAGATGCCTGGGCACTTCAACTGATTCCTAGTTCAACTTGTGAGGCTCACATGGGCTAGCCAAGGATTAGGATGAAGACCACTATCTTGAACAGGGTCATCTTATTGGTAGAGGAATACTGCCAAAAAATCAGACTAGCCAGATGGAACAGTGGGGTACCTCCAAGGGCTTTTATGTACAAATTGTCATACTGGGCCACTCCATAGCTCAGGATAGATAGCCAGGACACTGAGGCCTTAATGGAGTTATAAGACCATAAGAACAACCATACTGAGTCAGACCAAAGGCCATATAGACTAGTATGCTGTCTTTTGACAGTAACCAATGCCAGATGCTTCAGAGGAAATGAACAGAACAGGGAAATTTTCAAATGATCCTTGCCTTGCCATCCAGTATTGCAACTGGAAGTCATAAGCTTAGGGATACCTAGAGCATGGGGATGCATCGCTGATCATCTTAGCTAATAATCATTGATAGACCAGTTGTAGTTTTGGCCTTCACAACATTCCTGGCAATGAGTTCCACTGGCTAACTGTGCATTATGTGAAGAAATTCTGCCTTTTGTTTGTTTAAAATATTCTGCCTATTAATGTCATTGGAGACCCCCGATTCTTGTGTTTTTAAAAATTGGTGTCATATTAGCTATCCTACAGTCATCTGATATAGAAGCTGATCTAAGTAATAGGTAACATACTACAGTTATCATTTCTACAATTTCACATTTGATTTCCTTCAGAATGTTTGGGTGACTTATTACTTTTCAATGTATCAATTTATTCCAAAACCTCTTCTGTTGACATGTTAGTGTGAGACAGTTCCTCAGAAGCATCAGATAAAAAAGAATGAATCTGCCTTGCATCCTCTGCAGTGAAGATGGATGCAAAGAATTCATTTATTTTCTCTGTAATGACCTTGTCTTCCTTGAGTGCTCTCTCAACACTTCGATTACCTAGTGACCCCATTGATTATTTGGCAGGCTTCTTGCTTCTGATGTACTTAAAACAAGTGCTGTTAGTTCTTGTGTCTTCTGCTAGTTGCTCTTCCAATTCTTTTTCTTTGGCCTGCCTAATTATACTTTTATACTTGACTTGCAAGAGTTTATGCTCCATACTATTTGCTTCAGTAGGATATGTCTTCCAATTTGTAAAGGATGCCTTTTTGCCTTTATCTGCTTCTTTTACTTTGTTTAGTCATGGTAGCATTTTTTTGTCCTCTTACTATTTTCTGAAATTTTGGCTATACATTTAATGCAAGTCTCTATTATATTTTTTTTAAGTTTCCATTCAGTTTGCAGGCATTTCACTCTTGTGACTGTTTCTATTCAATTAGCTTCTTCATTTTAGTGTGGCTCCCCTTTCTGAAGTTAGATGCTAATGTGTTGGACTTCTTGGGTATTTCCTCACCATCTCCACAAAGATGTTAAGTTTAATTATAATATAGTCACTAATACTGAGCTGTTCACCTCTTGAACCAGATTCTATGCTCCGTTTAGGACTAAATGAGTAATTGCTTTTCCTCTAGTGCAAGGGTGTCCAACCTTTTTGGGTGAGGGGCCACATTGTAATTCTTCTCTCACTCGGAGGGCTGGTGAGCACATTTTGTATAGGTAAGGCATAATAGAAATTGATCTTACTATTCATAAAATGTAAGCAGTCAAAAAATAAACACCGGTTTACAAATTTACTTTGGTTCTGTAAAACCAGAAACTTACGTTTCATACCTAAATACAATTCTCAAATAATATCCATCCTCCTTACAGTAACTGTTATACAAGTGTCACTTTCACAACTGTACACAACAAATTTTCACTTGTTAATTAAACCATGTTTTGTGAAAACTTGTAAAGGGCTCGTTTATTCTTTTCCAGGAAACGGCAGTGTGTACAGATGGTAGAAGAGTGTGGCAGGGCATGGGGAGGCCATGGGGAGACTGTGTGTGGTGGCAGGGGAAAGCATGGAGAGTGGGGGCAGGGCACAGCTGACAAGGGATGGTAGGATGGGGTGCCCGGGGAGCATAGCAGGTCAAGCGAGGTCAGGGATAGCTATGTGGGGTGGCAGGGCTGGGCAAGGAATGGATGGTAAGGAGGGCAGGGGTGAGATGGCAAGAGAGCATTGCAGGGCAGGGGAGGACAGGGGTGGCCATGTGGGGTGGCAGGGAAAAGCATGGGAAGCAGGGCAGGAGCTACAAGGGAGGGCTGGGGGTGGTTAGGGCAAGTGAGGGCAAGGGATGGTCATGTCAGGTGGCCAGGGGGAGTGTGGGGAGAGATAGCAGGAGAGGACAGAGGTCAAGAGACAAGGGAGTGTGGTAGGGGTAGGGAAAGGGAAGGAAGCAGTGCAGCTTGGTGTTGGGATGCCCACTACTTACCTTCCTCCCCCAATCCTTGCTCACTCCCTGACCCTTTCCTCCTGCCCCACACCACTTGGGCTCCCCAACTCCTCCACCCCACGCAATATATGTTTCCCTTCCCTGTCGACTACCTGACCCCTCCTTGGCCCTGTGCTGTGTGGGCTCCCTGACCACTTTCCTTCTGTAGCTCATCGGCTCCCCTACCCCCTTCCCTGGCCCCTGCTGTGCCATGTGGGCTGCTCTCCCCTTCCCTTCCCCCTGCATGCGCTGATCCCCACCGCCTTCCCTCCTCTTACCCCACATGGGCTCCTCTCCCCTCCCTTTCCTCACCCAGGCTCCTTTCTCCTTCCCTTCCCTTTCTCTGGGCAGGGTCTTCTCCCCAACCCCCTCTTCCCTGCCCGCATAAAGCAGCTCCTTTCCCCAACCCCCACATCTGCTTTCCCCACGCAGCTCCTTTCTTCTTCCAAGTCCACAATTCCCTCCTTTCCCTGTCCCTGTGCATGCCGGCAGCTCCTCTCCTCAATCCTCCCCACCCCATTCTCTGTCCCCGTGCATGCTGGCAGCCCCTCCACCTCCCCAATTCCTGCCCTCCTTCCCTGTCCCCGCACACATCTCCTCTCCTCCTCCCCCCACCATTCCCTCGCACAGGCTCCTCCTCCTTTCCTCCTCCCTTCCCTTTCCCTGATGGGGCTCCCTTTTCCATGGCTGTATGCCTCAGAGGCTCCCTGACCCCTTCCTGGTCCCTCCCCCACTCTGAAAGGGGCTGACTCAAGCTCTTGAAGCCAGCTGTCGGGCCAGGCCACTCCCGGGCAGCGACTCTGAGCAGGGCGGGAGATTTAAAAGGGCTCAGTTGCTTCAGCTCACAGGCTCCTGAGGCAGCACTCCATGGGCCGGATGAAAGCTCTTGGTGGGCCGGAGTCCAGCCTGTGGGCCGCAGGTTGGACAAGCCTGCCCTAGTGGGTTCCAGGTCTATCTGCTCAAAGAAGCAATCATTAACGGTGTCAGGAAACTTTAGCTCTGCATCCTGCCTGAGTTGACATATACCCAGTTAATATGGGGATATTTGAAATATTATTATTATTATTATGAGATAATAATAATAATAATAATTAATAATAACAAATAAATCATTATTAATTGAAATTTTATATTTATAGCCTCTCTAATTTCTCTGACTATTTCAAAATCACCATCATCATCATCATGGTCAGGTGGCCAGTAATATAGTCTTATGGCTACATTCACTGAGTATCTCGACGAGTTTATAAAGGTCTGGAGGTAAAGGCTTCTGTCAAGCTGGCTGGAGTAGCTCACGGCAGACTGTCAAAAAACAGGGAGCAAACACCAAATTGGCTGTGAGTGCTATGCTTATATTTCACCAACCAACAACTGTGAATGTCTCGTGAACTATAGCAACCTAACCATGGAGTCACAGACAGGCCACTTGGGTATGCTTGCACCCAAGCACACAAAGATGGTCCCTCTCACTAAAAATCACAATAATAGTCAGGTTGCTCATAATCCCAAAGGATCAGTCACTTACCCCATGTTAATTGCACCTTGGACCTCACACCACAGATAATACTTATAGCCACTCCTATAATAAACTAATTAAAGATTTATTAACCAAGAAAAAAGAAATGAAAATTATTTATAAGGTTAAGGCCGATAAACATAAACACACAAATGAATTACAATCCTTGGTTTTCTAAGGTAATAGAAACTGTCATAAAATTCAAGTTTTCTCTGTCCTTTTGAGCTAACTCAAGCTAAGCAACTTGGGGATCCCTTGCTTATGCTTAAAAATATTGTCCTTTTCAAATTCCAAGTTGCCTGGTGATTGTTTTTTCTGGCCACGGATTTTTATTCCCTTATCCAGAGTTCAAAGTGATAGAACAAGTGCTGGCACCTGTTTTCTCTTCATGGGTGTGGAGACAATCAATAAATTCTTTGTCTTTTGATATTTTACAATGGTTCATTTGGTTTCAGTGGGCCCTCTTGTGTGCGTGACCAGCACTTTAAATAATTAATGTTTCTTTCCTGTTTGGTGAGTTACACAGTTACAGAGGTTTATAATGCAAACAATCAATATAACTTTATAATATGTAGCATACAACAAGCATTTCATCAAGTCTGAACACATTCTTAAAATGTTAACATCTTTTTTAACAATGCTAACACACAGGTGAGTCAGATCAGCTTCCAGCTATGCATTTGTCAGTGTTCAGTGAGGCCTAGGGGCGTTGGCATGAGCTGGCAGCTGGTCTGCCAGCATCATAGCATCGACTGGAATCATTAGAAGCTGTTGTACAATTAATTGAGGAGCACATGGGAGCAAACTTTCCATGAGAAATTTCAACCAGGGAGGGGAACCAGAGGTGGAAGAATCTCATTCATCAAAACCCAGGGTTAGAGGCAAGAGACTAACAATGGTGCCCCATCCACCTACTTAATGGGTTACCACCAGTATAGATGCAAAAGGAGAGTGAAATTGCAGAGTTTTGTGGCTGGAAAGGTACAGAAAGGGAATCTGGGACAGGAACAATTCTGTTCAAATTGGCTGAATAACCACAAGGGCTATGTCTACACTTACTAAAGTTAGACAACAGAGTCCTGTGGCACTTTTAAAGACTAACAGATTTACTAATTGCATGAGCTTTCGTGGGAGAAAATCCCACTTCATCAGATGCTTTGAAGATGGGAAAGTTACAGAATGGGAGGAAATTAAATGCAGGGGAGTGTATGACATAGCATCGGCTCAGGCTGTAACAGCAAATCAAAATAGGTGTTAGCATTCAAAACAATGGGGAACAGCACATAGAGGAGGGGGAGGTCAAATCACTTGTTGTAATGCGAGAAAAATCCATAGTCCCTGTTTAACATATTGGACAGACAGGACAGTCTCTGCGCCAAAGAATCAATGGACACAAATCTGACATCAGAAATTGCAACACTGCAAAACCTGTAGGGGAACACTTCAATCTCCCTGCTCACTCCCTTGACGACTTGTTAATAGCTGTGTTGAAACAGATGAATAACAAATCACAGCTTCAAAGAGAGACTGCAGATCTCGAATTTATATGCAAATTTGACTCAGTTGTCTTGGGGTTAAACAGGGACTATGGATTTTTCTCGCATTACAACAAGTGATTTGACCTCCCCCTCCTCTATGTGCTGTCCCAGGTCCCCCTAACCCCTACAAGTTGACCTAGGCATCTAGTGTGGACGCTCTAGGTTGACTTTGTAGGGTCCCCCCAAAGTCGACTTAAAATTTAAGTGTAGACATGCTAAGTTGACTTAAATTAACAAGTGTAGACATAGCCAATGGTTGCTGCAGCATGGAGGAAGAATGGGCTTAATTCAAGCCAGTTAACCAATTTGAGAATCATTAATCCCTGGGGGTCAATTGCTGAGCTCATGTGGCAATTGACTCAGTAACTGAGAGGCTGTAAGTGGGAGAAACAGGAAGCAGGAGGAATTCAGGGATGAGACTAGGGCTAGGCTGAGGAGAAAAAGTTGTATGGAAATCTCCTCCTTGGTGAAAGCCTGCAGTGTGTTCAGTTATGCCATGTATTTAGTGAATAAATACATGTGGTAATAACCCAGCAAGTTTCTGTGGTTGAGAACTCAAGAAACAGACCACATAGTACAGCACATGCAGTGGTGGTGGAGGCACCCCCCATAATGCCTCTTGGGGCCTTGGAAACAAAGGTGATCACAGACCTCATTAAAATAAATGGATGCATTAAAACTCAGGACTGGGACAAAACTTGTGGAGTCAGAGAAAGGGATAGTCTTATATGCATATAGTCTATTTCTCTGGGGAAAAACACAACTGTTTCTTGGAAAAGGTCAGAGGTACTTGATCTGAAATGTTTGCCAAAGAATGGTGTATATGCAATTCGTTCCTGCTGCTGCTGTTCAAGAGAACTGGACATGCTTACATTTTTTGAGTGCAAAAACCTCAAAACTCCACACACAAAAAATACCCTGACTCCATGATACCAGTGCCTCAGGCAAATGAAAGCCACCTTTAAAGACCCCCTTTAAAGCTTTTTCTTATACTTACAATTTAAATGGATTTATTTGCATAGACAAGTTCCCGTTTATTTTCTGATATTGCAAACACTTACATATATGAGTAATTTTATTCCCTTGGATTCTGATCCTGCAATTACAAGACCGCTGCATTTGCACCAAGTCAATGCGATTCTGCCTGGGCACAGGATGTTATGAATGTCAAATTGGGATTTTGATTAGTTGTAATGTCTTAAAGCAAATATGTTTAAAGATACTCACATGCATAAGTGCTTCCAGGATCAGGGCCTAAATTTGCACACCATGGATTCTGGGAAATACCTCCCTCTGATATAGTGCTTTTTATTAATAGTTCTCCAAGAACTTTAGAAAGGATCTCAATATCATTATCCCTTTTTTACAGATGGAGAAATGGAGGTATAGAGGAATGAAGTCATTTCCTAAAGTCATCCTGCATCCCAGAGGCAGAGTTATAAAGACAATGTCTCAGGAGACAATGTGCTGTATCCACTAGGCCAAACAAGTGAACCTTCAAACTTTGGATGTATAGCTATAAAAAAGGGAACAAAATGGGGGGAGCCGGAGAGAAGGAGGAAGAGATGAATGGCCGTACAGTTACAAGCTTAAGGATTATAACTTTTTTATTTGATTAATAAAAGTGTTTGAAATTGAACAAGATGGTAGCCTAAAAAAACTCTTCCTTCTACCACTGCTTCCTCTAAAACAACCATCCCAAAAATACTACTTAAAAATAAATGTTACGTCTACTAAAATATCCACTACATAGATAAATAGTTAGCAGTAGCGTCCATAAAAACAATATCTGCTCAAAATAATCTTCCATGAAAAAAGACTAGAGAATGGGTGATGGTAACACAGCAACTCCACTCTTGCTTTTTCCTGTTCCTAATAGTTGAGGCCAATTGCAAGAACCATGAGGGTTGATCAAAGAATTAAAATGCTTGTGAGTTCAAATGGGTCTATATCAGTAACCAAAAAGGCCAGGGAGCTGAAACAACTTAAAAGTATTGTCTCTGAAATAAAAACAGATTATAATAATCCTTTCAAGCTGTATAGAGGAATTCAAGCAATACATTAAAGTGTGACAGAGGTCCACAATTCCCTGCTCTCTAGTTGTAAAGCACTCTAGCAGATTGTAATGACATTGAGAGAAATCTACGATGAGCATCTGCAGCATTCTGGAAAATGATGAGAACAATGAAGCATGAACTTAAAAAGTAGAGCTTAAAACCAAAATTATTGTTTAAGCATGCATGGAAAGAGTATGCTGAACAGCTCACTCAATAAATTGGTTCAGTTTGAGATTCATTGTGTTTTGATTTCTGTGCAACACAGTAAATTTTCTAGATAAGGAAAAAGGTCAAGTATTTGCAGGAAATGCTTGTACAGAATGATTATTCCACTGAGGTGTAGCTCTGGAAATACTTTAGGTTAAAATTCTGGTCTCACTGAAGAAAATGGAGTTTTCTCACGATTTTATTAGAGCTAAAATTTCATTCATTGACCTCCCTTAGAAGCAGCTTAAAGGGTTAAAGCTAATGGGAGTTTTGCTGAATTAAGAACTACAGAATTTGGTCTAAAGACTTCAGATTCATTCATTCTTTCCCAACCCAGCTGTGACCCTCCTTTTGGTGTCTGAAAAAAATCCTTTTATAGTTTGGGCTTACTGGATCTGAACTACCTCAGATATTTTATAGCTATTCACAGCTCTTCAAGATAGTTACATTGTAGAATGTTGCTTCAAGAAAACCTGGCCCAGGATAGGAAATTTGGGTAAAGTCTGCAAAGTATTTTCTGTGGTGATTTCTCAGCTGTAAAACATTTTAGTCTAGGAAATCACACTGATCCTGACCATGTTATGGGGCTTATTCCTCTAACAGGTCTCAATGAACTGCTGTGAAATGGCATTCTAACTTTTGTCTTCTGATGGAATCTATATATCCTTGTGTATCTGACCTAATTATATAGTGGATTGTGTGATTCAGTGTTTAATAAGACTTAATAATGTAAGAAATCTGTAGTTTATCTTTGCCAGGCTTATTAAATGCATATCTGGGCATAGTTACAGATTTATTTCATAGTTTTCAAGTATATTCTGGTATCTGTAAATATTGAGTATTTCACAAGTGCTGTGGCTTTTTCTTTAATAACAATTATATATGTTAATATATGAATGGAGTTCTTTGACAAATTACATTGGGTATTGCACATTTACAGTAGCATTGCTTCACTAAGGTACATTATGCTCTTATATCACTTTGTTACTCTGAAGATAGGTTGCATCTTTGGCAGATTTTGTAGCATGACTGTGGTACCATATTGGTACCACACTGGACACTTTCAAACAAATAAGCCTCCTTGTGCAAGGCACTACACACTTTACGAACATGAAACAAGGTTTGTTTAGCAGTTGCTAAATAACATGTAAGCCTTAGCCAATGGGACCCGAGGTCAGAAAATTTGTCATGATTTATGTTTTTTCCATACTCGAGGATAGTGGGCTTTTCTTTTCTTTTTAAATTCTCATTGACTTCTGAGCTCTGATTTAAAGTTCACCAAAATAAATGGCAATCTTTACATTAAAAACAATGGAAGTCCTGTGGCACCTTAAAGACTAACACATTTCTTCGTGCATAAGCTTTCGTGGGCTGCAACACACTTCGTCAGATGCATCTCTAGCTCTATATATACTTGTCAAAGTTGACTGATAAAACATATCACATTAATTCCATCAAGAATCAGATTTTCAAAAACTTTAAACACTGACCCAGATAGTTGGAGGTGATCAGTTACTTTCTAATCTTAAACTTCCTTCACTGAATCTAGAAAGCTGTTCTTTATCTCCAATTTAATTGTCTAAAATGTTTAACATTTCAACTTCTTAAAATATTGATAACACAGGAGTCTTGACAGCTCAGAACTTTGCAAAGACTAGACAAATTTCCACTAGAATAGAAGAATATAGAATATAACATTTTCACCCTTCATGAACTGACTCAGTAGCTGAGTGTCTCCTCTATACCATTAGAGGCATGTGTTATTACAATTGGAAAAGGTTGGTAACTTTCCAATATTTTTGTACAACAAAGTTGACAGTACATGATTAATAATAACATTACTTTCTTAAATTGTCTTCTCTGTGTATCTATGGTATTAAACCAATTGCTTCATTACTGTGAAGCGACATGTTAAATAGTATGACATAAAAAGCTTTACTGGTTGCTTTGTAGCAAGAGAGAAAGCCATATTGCTAGCAAGAGTGATCTTTATTTCCCTGTCTCTCATTGTTTATTTGCTCTACATATAGATGACAAAGATTATTGAAATGGAAAATACCATCAAGAAAGATAGGAAGTAAAGAAAAAAAATAAAGGGGGAAGTGTCACAGGATGCAAATCCGTGCACCCCTAGGTTATGATTTATGTAACTTCCCTGTTCACCCTGTTCCCCTTCACTTTTCTGTGTCAAATGTGCGGATGTGTGCCTATGGTGCTTGGGAGTGGGTCCAGTGGTTAAAGTATAATTTGATGAGTCCCGGAACGCTCCTAATCTCAGGGCCCCTTTCCTGTATTGTCAGGGCCCCCTTCATGCATGTGCGGGCCCCAGCCCGGGTAGGCATTTGCAACCACTTCTCAGTACCACATGAATCGGTTATCGCTCCATAAAAATATTTATAATTTTATATGGCGTTTATGTCTATAGCAATTATTGTCACAAACTAGCAAACTGCATAACACAATAAGTATTGTGATTAACAATGGTGAGGTGTAGGACCTGCCAGCAGCCAGTGCAGGGCAAAACATGAGTTCCACCGGATTTTTCTATTTTTAGGGGCCCCAGAACTCTGGCCCCACAAATTTGTGGGCCCCAGAACTGTGTTCCGGTGCGTTCCCCCTTACTTTAACCCCTGGGTGGGTCCCAATCGCTGTAGGATGGCAATTCCCAGTGTGCTGTGTGGGGACTCAGGGGCTATGTCTACACTTGCACTTTTAAGTCGACTTTAGTGTGTCTACACTTAAAATTAAAGTTGACTTGAAGGGGAACTTACAAAGTCGACCTAGAGCGTCCACACTGGATGCTCTAGGTCGACTTTGTGGGGCTAGGGGGACCTTGGGCAGGTCCACGGTGGCGGGGGGGCACCCTCTGTGTACAATGGGGCAAAGGGGACAGGGACCCTGGCAGGGCAGAGCCCTGTGTGTGACACTGTCTGGATTTAGGGAAGCATTTATGATATTATTTTCTATGGATATCTCATAAATGCTATAATCCATAGAAACTATGTCATGTTTGGTATCAATAGAAAGGTAGTAATTTGCTGGGAATGATTATATAGTTTATGTCTAGGAATTCTATTTTGATTAGAAGTTAAGAATTTGATGTTATATCCATACTGTAACTTGTGTCATTCTCAAGAAATGTCTTAGACGGAGGGTGTGAACAACCATTGTCTCCTTAATGTTTAGGAATTTTCCAGGTAGAATGGTCCCAGGGAGTATCCTGATGAGCCATTGAGGACATAAAGAATACAACCATTGTGCCCCCCCCCCCCCGGCAGGGAGAGCATTGGTGTAGTCCTGGGGTAGCCCTAAGTCGACTTAGGGCTACCCCAGGGCTACACTGTCTTAATTCGACTTTAGAAAGGTGTTTTAATAAAGTCGACTTAATTTTCATGAAGCCGACTTTATTTTCCTTAAGTTGACTTAAGCAAGCTGCTTAAGTTGACTTAAGAAAACTGTAGTGTAGACGCAGGGCACATTAAGTCGACTTAAGCCAAGCTTAAGTCGACTTAATTTACCAGTGTAGACGCAGCCAGGGTGCTCACTTGGGGACCATCCCATATATGACTAGTGGGCACATACCCACTGCTTGGGACCGATTACAAGCAGGAGGTTAATGTGCACTGACTCAGGAGTGAGTAGTCACCTGTCAAAGAGGGGCGAGTCGGAGTTCAGAAGTAGTGATCAGGGGTCACAGAGGTGCACTGGACCAGATTCTGGGTGTGGCCTGTCACAAGAAGCAAATTATTGTAATTCAATGTTGGTTGTGATTTTGGAGTGGATGACAACCATGAATCCCAAACTCAGGGCAAATTGTCAAGAAGTAGAGCAAAGACCTCAAAATGATTGTGTGTTCCATAACTAGATTTCAGTAACCCAGGAACAACAGTGAACTCCTAAAGCACCATAAAAGTCTTACCATGGTGTCCCAGACAGTGCCCTTGGACATTTTAGTCTGTCTTGCAATCCAGGCATACTGGACTTATGATAAATGGTTGGTATACACCAAAGATCACAAATGATTCAGGTTAATCCCAAATCCAAAATGAGCAGTCATTTACACCTTAAATCTCACACCAAAAACAATAGTTGTAGCCAATTCTAAAGATTTATTAGCTAAGAAAAGAAATGAGTGAGTTATCACAAGTAAAGCTATAAAGCAAGTAAACCTATATACATGAAGACAGGTTCCAAAGGGGTAGCTGTGTCAGTCTACCTCAGCAAAACAAACAAGGAGTTTGTGGTATTTTTAAAGACTAACAAATTTATTTATCACATGAGCTTTCTCCCAAGAAAGCTCATGTGATAAATACATTTGTTAGTCTTTAAAAGTTCCACAAGACTCCTTGTTTGTTTTGGTATATAGATGAATTATAGTCTATGGCTGTGGTGGGTAAACTACAGCCCATGGCCGAATGCAGCTTGCAGGAATCTTTCATCTGGCTCTTCAGCTGATCCTGGTCAGAGTATGGTGGCCTCCCTCTCCATTAGGCCCTGTCTGTTTCCCCCCAACACCTCTCTAACCATATGGAGCCAGCAATGCCCACCTGGCAGGAGCACAGTGACTCCTTTCCTCACCCAGCCCCACCCCTTCTTCCCACCGTGGGCAGAATACAGCATCCACTACTCCCCATCCCTTCCTCCCCAACTGCCACCATCTGGGCGCATTGGCAGCCCTTCCCAGCCTCACCCATTCCCCTGCCCCTCTCTAGCTGCTTAGATGCCAATGTGGCCCGCAGGTCAAAAACCACCCAAGACTCTGGTTTTAAGAGGTGGTAAAGTTGTAGTAATTTGTCAATTCTGAATGATTTTTAGTGCTAACTTATGTTGAGACTGGGGATCTCTGCTTCTGTTTTGTAGCTCCTGTCCTGTGAGAGTCTAAACAGCAAAAGAGATGAAAAATTTTGTTGATGGTTATTTTTATTTCCTTCTTCCAGGATTCAAGCTGGTAAGACGAGCTATTTTACATGTGTCTCTTCATGAGCATAAGGGGCAATTAAAGACTTTGTATTGTGATCTCCCATAAAGACCCATTTGGTTTTAATAGCTTTCTTGATGGGCAGGAGAGGATCCCCTCCTGATTGTATTCACGGTTTCAGAGCACATACTGTTTTTTACAGTTACAAAGGAAAAACTTTAATATTACCTTATAGCATGTGATAAAGAAATAAGTGAGATAATGCATGCAACAATTTATTCTTGCATGGTTTATGAAATGCCTGTGAAGTTTAAACACATTATATTCAATAGCCATCTTAACCATACTAACACAGAGATGAAACAGACTGGTTTCCAGGAAAGAATTTGTTAGCACTCAGATGAGGCCTAAAGGCTTTGGAAGAATTGGCACCGGCTGTGCCAACATCACAAAAGCATCCAAAGAGATGGGGTTAAGAATGGTGTCCCTAGCCTTTGTTTATCAGAGGATGGAGACGGATGGCAGGAGAGTGATCACTTGATCATTGCCTGTTAGGTTCACTCCCTCTGGGACACCTGGCACTGGCCACTGTCGGTAGACAGATACTGGGCTGGATGGACCTCTGGTCTGACCCAGTATGGCCTTTCTTATGTTCTTATGAGATGTAATTCTTAATGGTATTCTCAAATGTCAGAAAGTTTGACACTGACAGATGAGGACCGCATTTAAATGTCAGTTGTTCGCATGTTCCCTTTAAATGTTATTGTTCACATAATATTTTTTAAAATCACTTAATTAATTTTTGAATTGTTTACATAAAAATTTCAAGTGTTATAGCTCTTTAGACCCAGGGTTCTCAACTTTTTGCGGATTACGACATATGTGCTGGTATATCATGACCCTTCAGGACACACCACCCCACCTACCCCAAGCCGAATCCAGCTATTTCCCCTGCTCTCACACACTTACCACTGTGTGGTGACACAGTAATGTGTCCTGACACAGTGGTTGAAAACCACTTGCTTTAGAGTACGATAATCATTCTGAAACAGGAACCTCTTGGTGTCAGCTGACAGAGGGCACAGATGTATGCATAGCACTTCACCGAAAGGTGGCATGTGAGAACTCTTTTGAAATCCCACAGCTCACTGATCATCATAAGTGTTGTGATACGTATGGACAACTTTTAAAGAGTTATACATCTATGCTAAACTAGGTTCTTAATATCTTGGATTTAGAGACCCCTGACCAGGAGATGACATGCCTCAGAAATGTTCCTTTAAGACAGGAGATAACAAACGCTTATTTCTGTGTCTGGTCATATGTGTCTTGCCTGTCTCACAATGGAGCCCTATTTGCATGCTGAGCCAGGTGGCAGTCAAAAGGTTGTGAAATCTGAGAAGAAAAAAATGTCTACTGGAAGAAATAAAACAGCAGATATGTGTCCTGTTTAGGACTTAAGACAAAGAATGGGACTTGTATATCTTGGGAGGCAAAGGAACACAATGGACCCTTCACCCAGGAGATAAGCTGGCAGCATGTCTTTCTCATGAAAGGATTGCTGTAAGATGATGCAAGGACTTTGGGTAAGCACTACTCTGCAAGACACAAGTATCTAGTTACTTAAGTCTAGGTTCTAGAAGGCACTTGTCATTTTTAAATGCAGTCATTTGTTTCCAATATTTCTACTTGCTATTACTTGAATCTCTATGCTTTGTTAAATAAACTCATGTTTGATTTAATTATAAATCTATTTAAGTGCTGTGCATTAAGCAGAATACTTATTGGATGGAACTTGTTAACTGGGATGTACTGCTTCTTTGGAAGCAACAAATTTGTTTTACTGGGAGCATCACAGCAGGAAGACACTTGGAAGGTTCAAATGTTGGGCATGGTCCATTGTATAAGAGGCTGGTGGATGCTAAGCCTGCCCATGTGGGAGACAAATGCCAGATGGATCACCTCTCTCTGGATGTGTGTTGGACCACTGTCTTTGGAGCACTGGAAGTGAAGCTCCCTGGAAGTGGAGGCCCACCTATGGGGTGGGGGTGTGACATTTGTTAAGCTGTAGAGTTATAGTGAGGCCAGTAAGGCCTAGAGGGGAGTGTTTGTGTTCCTCGTGGCCAGTGAAGTTAGGGAGATGACCCCTGGTAAGCAAAAACAAGGCTTCTTTAGTCTAAAGGCAAATAGTATCAAGGAGTCTTTCAATCGTGGGTACCCCAGGAAGCATAAAAAATGCTTATAATTCTTCATACTTGGTTTTTAACAAATAGAATTCAGAAGAGGGTCACAACATTTAATTTTGACCTTTCTTAAGATTGTGTTATCATTTGACATTAAACATTATGATTAGCCCACAACAGTTTTCTTTTGAAATGATATTTTAGTATTTATGTTTAATGTTAACATGTAAAAAAGAAGTCACTAGATTTATTATTAGTAAATGGAAGTGCTATTAATGTGTGCAACTAACATTTCCTTTGCAATCTTATCTATATTAAATATTTGGTAATATAATTATAGAATCAAATTCAGTTTTAATATGCCAGCTAGTGTTATTATGCAGGCAGTTCTCCAAGGTTAATAATGTCTGAGAATATGTTTTTTTGACTACAAGATTAGACTTCTTACTTGGTAAAGGGCTTTAAATTTCATTTCATAAGTGGATTTCATGCCCCATGAAATGTAAACTGTGACATTTAGAAAACATTCACTTTATTATAATACAGTGAAAAATTATAGAGCACATGCTTCTGGCTCAATCCATCAAAACTGCTTTTGTAAAGTAGCTGCTGATTCTTTTCTCAAAAACTTTGAGATACATCGAATAATCAGTGCCACCAACTGTTCATCCTGATAGTTAGGCAGAAGTAATTACTACTTTAATTGTGTTACAATGCTCTTTGACAATAAGGCCTTAAAAGGTATTCCAGTCATGTGTATATTTAGTAGTTTCTCTGTTGATAAAGTTTTCCTTCCATGTGGGAGTTGCAAGAAATGTATTACAAAAAAGTTAAATAGTTTTGGCTCTTGCTTTATAACCTGTCCAGTTTACGTATCATTTGAGTTGGTAATCCTGATCTTATATGAAAATAATAAAAGCTTTCAGTAGATGTAGAGCATAACAAGAACAGAGAGAGAAAGAAAGGGAGAGACAGGCAGACACACTTTGCTACATTTTGTTACAGTTTTGGAAGTTTTTTCAGTATGCATTCCAAATCTGGTCTCTTTAGAACCTTGTATTTCAACTTTTATATATATTTATACCTGGAGAGAACGCAGCATACTTTCTCAGAATATATCCTCCAGTTCCTTTCAGCCACCTGGATAGAGGAAGCTCATCTTGGTCAGATCTGTCTTTCAGGCTTTTGTTCAATAATAATTATTTGTGAGGATCAAATATTGAAAGGAAAATAAAGTAAATTCCGAAAGTGAGATCATCATTCTACCCTGTCTGTCTCCTTGTAAATATGGAGGGCCCACATCAGTAAAACTGGTGTAGGTCTTGTGCACAAATGTAGACAGGAGGAGCTCAGAGAGAGATGCACCCCTAGGAAACCAGATCTGTGGCTTGTCCCTGAGTGTGTATGTGCAGCAAGGATTGAATTTCAGGGTAGGGAAAGGGGTGGATTCACTGTTATTCAGATCCATTGGCTATTGCCCACGTATGAGTGAGCAGTAAATCCAAGTATGCTTCCAGTTCCCAAATTCAACTCTTACCGTATAAACCGAAGAGTAAATGAAGCCATGAGACTATTGATCCTTTAGTATGGAAAGAATATAGATATGTGGATCATCCTGTTTTACTTGGTGCCAACCTGCATCTGGTCAATCTTTTTGAGAATTAGAATAAATATCAGAATAACTGTTAACATATCCAACTGTCTATATCTCATGAACAGTTCCTATTATTATTAAATACTTAGATGTATTACAGTAGCACCTAGAAGCCATGGCAGAGATTGGGGCCCCATTATGCTTGATTGTTTTATAGACACACAGTAAGAGAGAGATCCTATCCCAAAGAGTTCATGATTTAAATAGGCAACTGTGACAGTTTCTCTTGGGGTACAACCTAGCTCTGGGGTACCACTGTACCCCCTTTAACTCTCCATCCTGGGCTGTTCCTCACAATGCTTTGCAAAGCAGCAAACCTCTCTAGGTGCTGTTATCACTCAGCCCAACAGCCTGTGAAGCTACACACACAGCTAGATTGCATGGATGCTCCCAGAATCACTCACAAACGTCAAAAAGAAAGGCACCAATCAGTTCATCCCAGCCCCTGCCCAGCATCCTGAAGTTGCCCTAGTTAAAAGTCTGATCAGTAAATTTACACCCGGTTTACATTTACTTTAGCTTGCACAAGACATACACCAACGTTTGTGTAGGGGAGCTAAAAGTTTATGCTAATAAATTAGGCCAGGTTTGAGTCACAGCTTACTATGGTAATGGGGTCGCTTCTTGGGCCTGTTTATATTGGTGTATCCTTGAAAGTAGTTAAAGTATGTTATCTTTCCTTCTCCTGTTCTTCTTTAGCCATTAGGCTGAGAATTAAGGTCTGAACTATTTCACTCTTTGATTTTTAATGAGGAGGTAGGGTCACCTCTTATCTCCACCTTACTCTCCCTGGTACCATAGCCCCTTAAAATGGTGAGGTCAGTGTTTTGTGCAGAAAATAATGAGTTTGAAGGGAAAGCGGCTGCGCAATATATGCAAACTCTGTCAACAATAAACAAGGGCGGGCTAAGTATATGCACTCTATAATTATTAATATGCATTTAATAGAGGTTGATGTAACCATAAAAGAGTCCATGGATGTTGTCAATGATGTATGTATCTCCATATTGCTTTGGATAAAAGGAGTTGTTAAACTGCTCCTGCTCGCTCACTCAAGACGTCAAGGAAACAAGTGGTTAATAAAGGGTGCCATTCGACCCAATCCTCCTCTGGGACAACCTGTGTTTTTCTTTCTAACAGTTTGTAAACTGACTGGGATTTTTCCAAACAGTTCATTGAAATGTACTGATTTAATTGAAAATATAAAACAGGTGTATGAACTACAGAAAGGTGCACTTCGAGTATAAGTGATACGCATAAAAGATCAGAGAGATACAACAAAAATAAACATGCAATTTAAATCTTAAATCTGTAACACTCCGCAGTATCTAGATAAGGCAATGTTCTCACTTGATTTGAATATTCCAGTTCTCAACATGTAGACTTCCCTCAAACCTGGGGCCAGTCTCTGAGTCTTTCCTCATTCCTGTTGCTTTCAGCATAGATCGGGGAGAAAAAAGGACAAGGCATGTAACCTCTCTTCCTTCTTTTATATCTTCTGACCATGTGGCCAGTAGACATTAGTACAGGCATGTCATGGTGGACTTTATATCTCAGTGGACTCTGCAGAGTCATCAGGTTGCTCAATAACTCCCATGTGAATGAGCCATACAATTGAGCAGCCTCCATTGTATAGTCTTATGAAAGTATATTGTAAATCCTTTGTTTACAACTCCTTTGCCAATTGAGGACTATTGAGCCCCCCCGAGTGTGTGTGTGGGGTGACTCCTTTGTTGTTACTAGCAACCTTAAAACATTTTGTAATAACAGCAAAGTCTTAGAACATGACATATACAAGCAATATGCGTATTTTAACAACACAATGGGGTTTAGCAGATTATGAACAATCATTAGATATTTTATATGCTTAATATAAATTATCACAGTTGTACAGAAATGATGAATATGGGCTTTCAGTATTCTGCTTTGGTATGTCACATCAAGTCAAAAGGCCCTAAATGTAGCCTGACTGGCTACACAAACTACAGACACTGAGGCTATAACATGTACTCGATGCCTTTACTATCCTCTCTTTGCAGTTCAAGAGCAACTTCAGGCCTCAGTAATATTTTTGTAATTTAAATTGCTACATGGACACCGCACCCCTAGGAAATATTTGACAAAGACAAGGAAAACTGGGAGAGGCAGCCCATTCCAGCCAGAATGTAGGCCAATAAACCTTGCTGGATTCAGGCTACACAGTATAATAAAAGAGAAAAAGATGGAGCGCTTTAGTCTGGTGTTACAATTTTAATCCTAATGTCCAATATCAAGGTTGGAGGGAGGATTTAGAGCCTAGTGCCAATGAAATACCCATAACTGAGAACCTAACTGCCCCAAAAGAATGGCTATCCTGCAGCCTGATGGAAACATTTACTTCCTTATCAGGCAGCACCACGCTCTGTTAACCAATTAGTTCAATGCAAAGTCTGTAGTAAATCTAGAGAAATAACCACAGGATCACAGAGAAAATGTGGGACAGAGTAGCATGGGAAAGTCAGGACATGATGAGGGTAGAGAGGTGAGTGAACAAACAATAAGCAGATATGAGTGGAAATTGCTGGCAAAGTTTTTATGAAAATATTGGCAATACATCACTAGAGAATGTGTTTCCTGTGTCTCAGAAACTTAATTTTTAACCATGTAATGGAACTCCGACTGGAGTCAGATCAAATGACAGACTTCTTGTTTAACATCATCTCAGCCAGATAAGTTACAGTCTGATGCTGCATTCCTGACCAGGGCATAAATTGTACTTAAATGAGGCTTAAAAGAAAAAGCTGCAAATGAACTCAGGTAATTAATCTAGTGTTACTGAGGCCTACTCTGCTGCTTTTAATTCTGTCAAGAAATACAAGGTCAAGAGTCTATTAATAATTTATTCAAAAAAATACCCTTTTTCCTTGACTTAAATTGTTCATTTATTTATTCATTGCTTGAAGATATTAAACAGATATTTAATGTAAATATATTTCAGTTTAGAGATTGCTCACAAAACAGTCACTGAAAGAATTGCATAGAATGTTTGATATTTACATTTCAAAATCAAAGGTGGACAGATTTCTAATTGAGAATTTTGTTTACTTGAATATCCTACAAAGTTTGCATAAAATTCCCTGTTTCATTTAACAAAACAAACAAGAAGTTCTGTGGCACTTTTAAAGACTAACAAATTTATTTATCACATGAGCTTTTGTGAGAGAAAATCCCACTTTGTCAGATGCTTGAAGACGGGGAATTTACAGAATGGGAGGAAAATAAATTCAGGGAAGTGTAAGTCATAAGATCTGGTCAGATTGTAACAGCAAACCAAGTGTGAGGATGCAAACAGTGGAGCACAGCAATTAGCAGGGAGGTGGGTGGGGGAGAAGGTAAGCAAATATATCTGTTGTAATGGGAAAAGAACCTATATTTTTTTTACTGTAACAGCAAATCAAAGAAGTTCTAGGAATCAAACAGTGGAGCACAGCAATTAGTAGGGAGGTGCATGGAGGAGAAGGTAAGCAAGATTATCTGTTGTAATGGGAAAAGAACCTATAATCTTTTTACTGTAACAGCAAATCAAAGAAGTTCTAGGAATCAAACAGTGGAGCACGGCAATTAGCAGGGAGGTGGGTGAGGGACAAGGTAAACAAAATTACCTTTTGCAATGGGAAATGAACCCATAATCCTTATTCAGTCCTGAGTTCACAGAATCAAATTTGCATATGAATTCCAATTCTGCAGTTTCTCTTTGAAGCTTCAATTTGTTATCCATTTGTTTGAGCACAGCTATTAACAAATCATCAATGGAGTGAGCAGTGAGATTGAAATGTTCTCCTATAGGTTTTTGAATGTTGTGATTTCTTATGTCATATTTGTCTCACAGGTGTATGGCTGTGAGGCTTTGCTATTTAATATTCCCAAATATGCATCCTCTTGACTTGAAACATATTCATGCAAAGCTCGTTAGGGGCAGAGGAGCACTACACACCTCATCAAGGCTTGTATAGGAGAAACTCAGCTCAGCTTTCCAGGAACAAAGGACTAGCCTAGGCATCAACAAAGAACCAATTGGACTCTCCCTTCCCTTGACCAGCTTGAAACCATAATGAGGTAACGCTCACTGACTCAGGACATGAATGAGCCCATGTAAGGACATTATTTGTCACCTGACCCTGGGTGGGTGCAAAGCCCCGGAGGGGAGATGGAACATTACAAAAAAGTGAGACATTTAATTTTGCCATATTCTGCCTCTTCCACCTCCATCTTCCAACATCATCAAGTAATTGAAGTGCTGACCAAAGGGGAGAGCCTGACTGAAGGGGAAAACAGACAGTCTGTGTTGAGAAACATTTAGGGTTGCTGAAAGTTTAGAATGTGTTTTGCTTTTGTTTCTTTCTGACCAAATCTGACTTGCTATTCTTTGATTTATAATCACTTGGAGTATAATCGTTTGGAGTAATTAATAAATTCATTTGTTTTATTTAAAATAGTGCATTTGGCTTAAAGTGTGTGGGAGACTTCACTGGGAATAAGAAATCTGGTGCATATCAATTTCTTTGTTAAATTGACAAATTTATATGAACTTACATTGTTCAGTGGGCAGCACTGGGGGGTATTAGGTGTAGTCATTCTGTGGTACAACTCAAACAGTGACTGGCTAGATGTACTCAGTTGGTTAGGAGTTACACGATGAAGGCTGAACAGGAACTGCCAGGAGTGGGGGTTCTCACAGCAGAGCAGAGTAAGATGGTCTCTCAGAGTAGGGGATTGGGGATGACACTAGTTCAGATTGTGCTAGAGAAATGTCACACCCAGTCCAACAAACACTTAAGCATGTGTTTAATTTATTTGTGTGAATAGTCTCATTTGAATTCTATGGTACTACTCATATGAGTAATGCTAACTTTACCTAAGTAAAGTTAGGTTTCTGTAGGATCAGAACTTCAGTGGGTATTGTGACTATACTAGGCAGTATTAACACACCAGGCAGCTATATTTTCCTCCTGGAAAACAAAGAATTCAGCAGACTAGTATTGTCATTGTAATGGCTAATATGCACTCTGTCACTTCTTTTATTGAGTGATAAGCACTGTTGTCTTAAAACAAAAATACAACGAAATCCAACAACTTTGAAAACTATCTTATGAAACATAAAATCTTATATTTTGCCAGTCATTTAGAACACTGTGTCATGTGGTATAGAGAAACTAATTTTAAAAAAAGCAGTGAAGTGAAGACATTGTTACATATATATATTCAGGATAAAGACAATGTCTTTATATATAAATATATATATGCCAAAGTAAGTAGCATCCTTATATATTGATTGTATAGAGTTGTCAGAAGCTGGTTTAACTTAAGTACTAGACTTTCTGAAAATTCTATTAGATTTTATTCCCTCTGGCACTGATGTTGTTTTTGGGCTTGCTCCAGTGCTGTTTCTGGGTTTGTGTCCATTTCTAATTTCTGCCACACTTCTTCCACAAAAACTATCAGTGTTAAATGCCAGAGGAAAAAAACCAGAGGAAGGCATATTTTTATTAAAATATAACTATCCCAATGCCTACTTTCATGACAAACAAGAAATATTATCTACAGTGGCAGGACCCAAGACCTACAGCCACAAAGCATAGTTATCCTGAGCTAAAATAGTAACTGTTAGCTAACTGCAGTAATAGGTTCTTATTCTCTATGGGTATGTGCACACTGCAATCAGAGGTGTGATTGCACCACAAGTAGATATGTCTGAAATATTGTTCAAGATAGCTTGAACAATAATAGCAGTGAAGCTATTGTCATTTTAAATATCCTACTAGCATCCTAATGTTAACACAACTTGGATAATAAACCCTAGAACTTCCCACTCACATATGGGGGAAACAGTATATGTATACTGTAGCATAACATATTATACGTCATTCCTGGGTCCTTCTTTACTGACATTAGAATCATAGAATAATAGGGTTGGAAGGGACCTCACGAGGTCATCTAGTCCAACCCCCTGCTAAAAAGCAGGACCACTCCCCCTAAATCACCCCGGCCAGGGTTTTGTCTAACCGAGCCTTAAAAATCTCCAAAGATGGAGATTCTACCACCTCCCTAGATAGCCCATTCCAATGCTTCACCACCCTCCTAGTGAGAAAGTTTTTCCTAATATCCAACCTTGACCTCCCCAGCTGTAATTTGAAACCATTGCTCCTTGTTCTGTCCTCTGTTACCATTGAGAACAGCTTAGCTCCCTCCTCTTTGGAGCACCCCTTCAAGTAGTTGAAGGTTGCTATCAAATCTCCCCTCAGTCTTCTCTTCTGTAGACTAAATAAGCCTAGTTCCTTCAGTCTCTCCTCATAAGTCATGTGCCACAGCCCCCTAATCATTTTTGTTGCCCTCCGCTGGACTCTTTCTAATTTGTCCACATCCTTTCTGTAGTGGGGAGCCTAAAACTGGACATAGTATTCCAGATGCGGCCTGACCAATGTCAAATAGAGGGAGTTATCACATCCCTCGATCTGTTGGCAATACTCCTATTGATGCAGCCTAATATGCCATTGGCCTTTTGGCAACAAGGGCATACTCTTGGCTCATATTCATCTTCCTGTCCACCATAACCCCCAGGTCCTTTTCTACAGCGCTGCTACTGAGCCGATCGGTCCCCAGCCTGTAGCAGTGCATGGGATTTTTCCGTCCTAAGTGCAGGACTTTGCACTTGTCTTTGTTGAACCTCATGAGGTTTCTTTCAGCCCAGTGTTCCAATTTGTCCAAGTCTCTCTGGATCCTGTCCCTGCCTTCCAGAGTATCTACCATTCCCCCCAACTTGGTGTCATCCGCAAACTTACTAAGCACGCAGTCTATTCCATCATCAAGATCATTAATGAAGATGTTGAATAGAACCGGCCCCAGGACCAACCCCTGGGGCACTCCACTCGTTACCGGTTGCCAACCAGACATCGAGCCATTGATTCCTACCCAATGAGTCCATTGATCTAACCAGTTTTCAATCCACCTTACGGTCCACTCGTCCAACCCATACTTCCTTAACTTGCCGACGAGAATGCTGTGGGAAACCGTATCAAAAGCCTTGATAAAGTCAAGGTATATCACGTCAACGGCTCTTCCCGAATCCACAAATTCAGTCATCTCATCATAGAAGGAAATCAGGTTGGTCAGGCACGATTTGCCCTTGGTGAATCCATGTTGACTGTTCCTGATCACTCTATTTTCCTCCAAGTGTTTCAGAATGGATTCCTTGAGGACCTGCTCCATGATTTTCCCAGGGATTGAGGTGAGGCTGACCGGTCTGTAGTTCCCCGGATCCTCCTTTTTCCCTTTTTTAAAGATAGGTACTATATTTGCTTTTTTCCAGTCCTCCAGGACCACCCCCATTCACCACAAGTTCTCAAAGATAATGGCCAGTGGCTCTGCAATCACTTCCCCCAACTCCCTCAGCAACCTCGGATGCAGTTCATCCGGCCCCATGGACTTGTGCACATCCAATTTCATTAAGTGTTCCCTAACCTGACTTTCCATCACCGAGGGCCACTCTTCTCTCCATTCTGCGTTACCCCGTGTAGTAGCCTGGGAGCTGGCCCTCCCTGTGAAGACTGAAGTAAAAAAAGCATTGAGTACTTCAGCCTTTTCCGCATCATCCTCCATGGAGATGCCTGCCCCATTCAGTAAGGGACCTACACCACCTCTGATCCTTTTCTTCTTGGTGATATACTTATAGAACCCCTTTCTGTTATCCTTCACATCTCTTGTTAGCTGCAACTCCAATTGTCCTTTGGCCTTTCTGATTTTATCTCTGCAGTCCCAAGCAATATCTTTATACGCCTCCCTTGTCATCTGTCCAAACTTCCACTTCTTGTAAGCTTCCCTTTTATATTTCAGTTCCCCACAGAGTGCCCTGGTAAGCCACTCTGGTCACCGTCCACATTTGCTGTTCTTTCTGCACATGGGAATGTTATCTTCCTGTGCCTTTAACAGGGTTTCTTTAAAATACAGCCAGCTGTCTTGGACACCTTTCCCCTTCAAATCAGCCTCCCATGGGACCCTGCCCCTCAGCTCCCTAAGGGAGCCAAAATCTGCTTTTCTGAAGTCCAGGGTATGTATACTGCTTCTTTCCTTCCTTCCATTGATCAGGATCTTGAACTCTACCATCTCATGGTCGCTGCTGCCCAGGTTGCCATTTACTTCTACTTCCCCGATCAATTCTTCTCTGTTTGTGAGCAATATGTCTAGTGGTGCAAGGCCCCTAGTTGGTTCCTCCAGCAGTTGTACTAGGAAGTTGTCCTCAATAGTCTCCAAAAACTTCCTGGATTGCCTGTGCACTGCTGTATTATCTTTCCAGCAGACGACAGGATAATTGAAGCCCCCCATAAGAACCAGGGCCTGCGACGATCTGGAAACTTCTGTTAGTTGTCCATAGAACGCCTCATCCACCTCCTCTTTCTGGTCTGGCGGTCTGTAGCAGACACCCACCACAACATCCCCCTTGTTGCATTCTCCCCTAAACTTAACCCACAGACTTTCAACCATCTTGTTTTCACTTCCATAGTGGAGCTCTGAGCAGTCATACAGCTCTTTTACATATAGCGCTACTCCTCCTCCCCTTCTTCCCTGCCTGTCCTTCCTGAACAATTTATATCCATCCATGGCAGTGCTCCAGTCATGCAAGTTATCCCACCACATTTCTGTTATTCCAATTATATCATAGTTCCTTGTCTGTGTTAGTACTATCAATTCTTCCTGCTTGTTTCCCAGGCTCCTCGCATTTGTGTACAGGCACCTAAGATACCGGGCCCATTGCCCTACTTTGCTATGTTCTAGATAGGAATCAACTATAGTACTTAACAATTACAGAACATGTTTCACTTGAATAACTCAAAGCACTTTACAAATGTGGTTAAATATCTTTATTTCCATTTTAGAAATAGGGTAAAAGACACAGAATAATTAAATGACTTGCCTAAGGTAACACAGCAAGTGAATGGCACAGCTTAGAATAGAACCCAAGTATCCTCAGTACTCGTTAGGTACAGCCTCAATTTCTTTTCAGCATTAATTCTCCTTCCTCTTTTCATCCCACTTTAATTATGCTAGGTGCTGTACAAACAGAAAACAAAAGACAGTCCCTGCCCCAAAATGACAGTTATCACAATCTAAGTATAAGATAATAGGTGCAGACTGGCAGACAAGTAATGTATGGGGGTGGCTTCCTTTCAGGAAAAAATGAGGCAAAACTGGATGGTATGAAAGGCAATAGTCTCAGCTCACAAGCTGCCATCATCTTTCCTTCTCTGCCAAGCAATCCCCATCTCTGCTGTTAAAACTATTCTAAAATCTCCCTCTGACACCTGTTCACACTTGTTTAAATCAAGGAAAGCCACCACTTTGGTTGTTTTTTCCATACTCATAAAGCAATTATATATTTTTAGTCTGAGTCCCAAATTCAGCAGGGTACTTAAGCACATGAATAATCTGAAGTCAGAGGGAATTTTCACATGCTAAAAAGAGGCACACACTTAAGTATTTTTACAAGGAAATAGGGAATTAATTCAGTTTAGATACAGGGAAACAACAAAATAGGAAACAGAAAAATGTAAGTCTTCGTGGGAGAACACAGTATGTGTATTCTTTGAAAATGGCAGCTGTCTCTGCAAACAATTCAATCTGAAGTGTTGGATGTACAGCAAAACAATTATGCATCGAGAAGGGGGAGGTATAGAAGGTAGATATATACTCCTGAATTAATATATGCACATATTATTTTAAGTATTTAAAAATACTTTGTAACATGAAATTCCTGTCCTTTTTTGTATCTGTAAGACACTAGTTCATAACAATCTTGCAAGATCTACAGACTTTTTCCAATAATGCCTTCAGACTTTTGCCTGCTTTAGAATAGCATTCCCTCCCTCCATTGTCCTTTTATAATAACAAAGGCATTTCATCAGCCTTCTTAATATCTAGGCTAAGAACCACAATTTGTTACATTATCCTGCATGGCTTCTTCTGTTACTTTTCCTTCCAGTAATCTTCCTCTATAGCAGAAAGTGACCAAAAATATGAATAGTGCTTGTAATCCAGCCTCACTCACAAGAGTTTTATAAATAATTTCCCCTGATTTATGTCCAGCAGCTCCATTTATGCATCTCACTATTGTTTGCTTTATTACTGCTCCCAGGAACTATGTTGCAGGCTTTAGAGTTTCCTTCTTTTTTCTGCTTGGTGCAAGACCAGTCTGATTTAAAACAAAACAAAACAAAAAACCCCACCCATTCAGTTCTCTACTTATAAACCACTTATCTCAGAAGTCTGAATGTACTGAATGCATTTTATTCAAACACAATACATGCACTAGCAGTTAATCTTTTCCTTATGTGCCCAAAATATCACATTGAAAAGAACTAATCTGGAATGAAAAAGTGTTCATTCTCTATGCACATGGCACATAACATGATTAAATACCTCTTGAAAAATAAATTAAAATACAATTAAAATGAAAAGTGATTTGAAGAGGTTTTATAAGAATCTTGGTTTACAGATCTTGCAATAATAAGTGCAACTATTCAGCTGTCAGAGATTAGACAAAAATACAAATATTCAATCCAAACCCCTTTGAATTTCAGGTTCGATGTTTTCTGATTTTTCACTTCTGAAACTGCCCTAAAATTTTAGTTATAGTTTGGATTCAAAATTTTAAAAAAGGCTCTGTCTCCATCTGCATGTTAAATAAAAATAAAATCTTAAGAGCATGGGTGATTTTGTCAGACTTTTACCATCTTTTTCTAAAAACCTCGCAAAAACTGCATGCAAACTTTTGACATTTATTCCTTAATCCAGCCAACACATGGTCTCACACTGAATTCACATTACAGACTACATCTAATCCAGAGATAAAGAGCATCTTCAGCCCATTTCTGTATCGAGTTCTAAGTGTAGACTTTAAGAAGATATAATTGTGACATTTGTACCTCAGTGAAGCATCCTGGAACTCCTATATTCACCATTATAATATGATTACCTTGGGTGCATTACACTTGTAAATTAAGTTGATTTAAGCTTGCTTAAATTGACTTAATTTACTCTGCGTCTACACCACACTTTCCTTATGTCGACTTAAGCAGCTGCTTAAGTCTACTTAAGGAAAAATTAAGTCGACTTTTTTAAACCTCATTTTAAGTCGACTTTGCTGGCTAAGTCAACTTTAGAAAGTCGACTTAGCAGTGTAGATGTGGAGTAGCCCTAAGTTGACTTTAAGTCGACTTAGGGGGCTCCAGGACTTCCCCACTGCCCTCCCGGCCAGGGTGGCTGGCACAGCCACAGCCTGGCATGCCCCCCACAAAGGGCAGGGCAGAGCCGTGCCCACTCTGTCCCTCTGCTCTGTCAGGGTCCCTGTCTGTCCAAGGTACAATGGGGCAAAGGCTGAGCCCCCTGGCACTTGGCAAGGGGTGCCCCCCCTGTCACTGTGGATTTGTCCCAGGTCCACCTAACCCCTACAAGTTGACCTAGGTGTCCAGTGTGGATGCTCTAGGTCGATTTTGTAGAGTACCCTCTAAGTCGACTTAAAATTTGAGTCTGGACATGTTAAGTCGACTTAACAAAGTCGACTTAAAGTCAACTTTGTTAAGTCGACTTAGCTAAGTCGACTTAAATTAACAAGTATAGACATAGCCAATATGTTTTAAACAATGCATGCCTCGTGAGGTACCATTTGAAAAGTTTTGATCTGGTTGAACATTAATATCCTGTGGGATTGTATGTGCTATCATTATATGTGGAGTTAAGAAGTATTGCAAGATGAATTATTGATATCTGTAATGAGGTTGAGAGATGCCCATGGCCAATCTTTCAGTGCTAACAAAGGGCCAGACAGACATGCCCATGGCCCAGTAAAAGGAAAACCACTTTCTCTCTTGCCAGAGGCATCTTTCTACCTTGTTTGCAGTAGCAATTATGCCAGCAAAACTTTCATTGCTCAGGAATGTGTGTGTGTGTGTGTGTGTGTGTGTGTGTGTGTGTCGGGGGGGAGGGGAACACCTTTCTGAGTGACATAAATTTTACTGGCATAAGCACTTGTGTAGTCATGTTATGTTGATGGAAAAGACCTCTTCTGCCAACATAATAAAACCACCTAAATGAGCAGAGGTAGTTATGTTGGTGGAAGAGCATCTCATGCTGATTCTAGCAAAATTTGTCACTCTAAGGTGTGTTTTTCATACCTGTACATGACAAAAGTTTTGCTGGACTATGTGCTAGTGTAGACAAGGCCTCAGAGTGACACATTGGTAATAGAGACTGCCTGACAAATAGGAGTTGCCTGACGCCCACCTCAGAGAAAGGATCTTTTTAGCAGGTAGAAGAAGATATAAGGAGAAACAGTGACATCATCACTTGGCTTTTCTCTCCCCCATTTCAACACTTGGAAGGATGTCTGGAAGACAAAGACTTAGAACTGGGGAAGAGTGGTCCCAGCTTGGAAGGTAATGCCAGCTTCTATATTGAGAACTTGTACTCTGCCTGTACCATCTGTCAGGTTGGAACATTGTTTGTTTCAAGGCTTGTTTAGACTAAAAGTTTCAGATTTAGAATGTATGTTTACCTTTACATTTTCTTAAGGTAACTCTCTGATCTTTATGCCCACTACATATGATCACTTAAAATGTATCTTTCCATAGTTAATAAATCTGTTTCATATTTGCCTAAAACATTTTGCTTTAGCTGAAGCGCTTGGGAAATCTCAACATAGGTTAACAAAAGCTGTTGCATGTACACTACCCTTTTGTCAGAGTGGTGAACTACTTAATAAATTTGTGCTCTCAAAGGGGGCCTTGAGTAGTGTATGGCAGTAAAGTCCTGGGGATAGGGCTGGATCTGAGGGAAATTATCTGGAGCCTTTCTATTGGTGGTTCATTAGTGAGTGGGAAATCATTCATGTAACTCAATTGGGTGTGTCCCTATCAGAATAAGTGCAATGCCTATCAGAGGTTTGTAGCTTGACATCAGCATCAGAGCCAGTCTGGGTTTGTGTGTGTGGAGGGTTCAGTTGTCGTATAGTTCAGGTTACACTCTGGGAAACCTGTCACAACAGTCTAACTAGTTTAAGTGCAAATGGTTTAATGGCTAGCCAGGCTACATTAGTATAAGTATTTTACCTTTGCTCTGCATTCACTCTAGTGTTGTTTTAAAATTGGTTCAGTCACACTTCCATCTTGAAATGTACAAGGTGATTTTGAAAGGCTTTGTGGGATACCTTGAAACTGCCTCAGGGAACAATGGCTATGTCTACACTTGTTAATTTAGGTCGACTTAGCTAAGTTGACTTAACAAAGTAGACTTAGCATGTTCACACTTAAATTTTAAGTCGACTTAGGAGGGACCCTACAAAGTCGACCTAGAGTGTCCACACTGGATTCCTAGGTCGACTTCTAGGGGCTAGGTGGACCTGGGACTGGTCCACGGTGGCAGGGGGGGCACCCCTTGCCAAGTGCCAGGGGGATCAGCCTTTGCCCCATTATACCTGGGTACAATGGGGCAAAGGGGGACAGGGACCCTGGCAGGGCATAGGGGCAGGTTGGGCAGGGTTCTGCCCTGCTCTTTGGGGGGGCATGCCAGGCTCTCCCTGTGGCAACCACCCTGGCAGGGAGGGCAATGGGGAAGCCCTGGAGTCCTCTAAGACAACTTAAAGTCGACTTGGGGTACTCCACATCTACACTGGCTTAAGTCGACTTTACAAAGTCGACTTAAGCAGAAAGTCGACTTAAAAGGAGGTTTAATAAAGTCGACTTAATTTTTCCTTAAGTTGACTTAAGCAGCTGCTTAAGTCGACTTAAGGAAAGTGTAGTGTAGACGCAGAGTAAATTAAGTCGACTTAAGCTTGCTTAAGTCGACTTAATTTACAAGTGTAGACGCACCCAATGGGTCATGGGAAGAAATTTAAACTTCTTTAAAGCCCTCAGGAAAGTCCCAAGGGGCTCTGGTAAATCTGGTGTCATTTCCAACTTGTTTTTGCAACACTGAGGCGAGCTAGAATGTTCAGCTCATACACACACAAGAAAAGTTTCTATTGGAGCTGTTGAAAAATTATTTCACTCAGACATTCTCAGCTTAGGAGTGGCCAGTGGGGAACCCCAACACCATTCTAAAGAACTATTTGCAATGAAATATGTAGTTGAAGAACAAGATGGTGGCAGCTGAGAAGAAACAAGAGGCTAGGATTTTTCCTAGGTAAAAGAGTTTTTATCAGCCCACTTCTCCATTTTAGGGAAGAGTTAAAGGAATTCTTTTGTGTCTTCAGGCCAAATGGCAAAGCAATTCTGCCATCTGCTTAGAGTTACAGGCATTATCATTCCTATGTAGCCTTAAGAAAGCATGTCTAGCTCACTTAAATGCCAGGAAAAACAGCTAGAATGGACGGATCCAGATTAGAGAACATCCATAGCACAGATGGTCACAATGGAATCCCAGATTGCAGCTTTGTAGAAAATGGCCTCAAAGGCATGTTGTGGGAGAGGACTATATCTAAAGATCAATCTAACAGAAAGGATAAAGCTAGGTAAGTGGTGAGCACAGGTGGCTCTGTGAAAAAAAATAGCCTGTGCTCATAATCTAAAAAGCACAGTGCATTCAATATTAAATTATATCAATTGCAAAAGGGTTTACTTTTTTAAAAAGTAATCTTGAGGTATTTTCCATTTTTTAAAATCATGGGTACAGCATAATAGAATAATTGAGAGAAGGACAGAATGATAACTTCAATTCAAAACCTTCTTGTTAGTTAACAGATGTGCATATCAATGTCTTGGGGTTGGTATTTTTACAATTATTTTTGGTGTTGAATATTGGTTAAAAGTAGGAGGAAAATAATTAATTGTGTGACGTGATCTCTGGCTATGCAAAACAAAAGGCAGCATATAATGTGCATTTTTTAAATTAGAATCCTTAAGATTGCCTAAAAAGATAATTGTTATCCAAACACCAACTTTGCAAACATGCAAAGGAGGTTTGCCATACTGAAAAATGCTAATAAAGTCTCAGTCCTGTGCAGATTTATGCATGGTTATTGCTATTTTGATGTGCAGTCCATCAGCCTTCTCATAAGATTGACTTTACTCACATGACTGTTTGCAAGGAGCTTGACCTAAAATGGCTGATTTCCTACTGGTATCATTTCAACCAGAGCAAAAGAACTGTTCCTTAATAAAATATCAATTCTCTAGGGCAAGCTTGTCCAACCTATAGCCAGTGGGCTGGACTCCAGCCCAACAGGTGCCGTCTGGAAGCTGGTGCACTGGCGCATTTTTAAATGTGCCGCGGCAGCACGGCCAGGACCAGATTGGGTTCCTGTTGTCGGGAGGCCGATCGGGCCAGCGGTGGCCAGGCCCCAGATCCTGGGGCCCCAGCAGAGGCTGCATCGAGCTGGCGGGAGCAAGCCTGATCATTCCGGTGGTGGCCAGGCCCCGGAACCCTGGCAGGAGCCCGATCGGGCTGGCAGTGGCCGGGCCCCAGATTCCCGGCCCCAGCGGAGGCCACATCAGGCCGGGGGTGGCAGGTAGTCCCTGGATCCCGGGCCCCAGCAGGAACGCAATTGGGCAGGCGGTGGCTGGACCCTGGATCCCCGCCAGACTCGGGGCACTGGTGCTGGGACTCGGGACATGTGCCTTGTGTGCCCAGTGCCAGCAATGCCAGGTGCGGGCCAGCAGGGGAATAGGGAAGGTGTAGAGCCAGAAGGGGTGGGGAAGAGGGCTGGGAAGGTGACTGGACCAGGGGACATGCAGAGCCGGAGGGGAAAGGGGCTGGGAGGGGCGGGCTCGAAAGGGGAAGGTGATCGGCAGGCAGTTAGGTGCCTAGCCAGAATGGGGGGAAGGAGGCTGGGAAGGGAGAGGAAAAGCTGATCGGGACTGGGGAGGTGCAGAGCCATGAGAAAAGGAGATTGGGAAGGGAGAAAGTTAATCATGGACATGTGGTACCAGGAGGGGAGAGGAGAAGCTGATCAGGACTAGGAGAGGTGCAAAGCTGGGAGGGGGGAAGAGATCCAGATGGCCAGGTGCAGGGGCAGCAGGAGAAGGGGACTGGGAAGGGGGAAGATGATCAGGATGGGGACGTGCGGAACCCGAGAGGAAAGGGGCTGGAAGCAGGGAAGGTGTTTGAGACCAGGGGAGGTGTGCAGCTGAGAGGGAAGAGGTCAGGGGCTGGGAAGGGGAAAGTGATCGGCAGGCAGCGAGATGCCAGGAAGTGGGGAAGGAGGCTGGGAGGGGAGGAAGGTGATGGGGACCAAGCAAGATATGGGGTCAGGAAGGGGGAAAGAGTCTGGGGCCGGAAGAAGGTGATTGGACCTGTGAGGTGAGGTGAGGGGCTGGGGAGGGAAGGGATTGGCAGGCAGTGAGGTACAGGGGTGAGGAAGGGGATCTGATCTTGGGGAGGAGGGGCAGGTAAGGGCAATAGTGGGAGTTCCACCATAGTGCTCCCCATTCTTCTTTGCCACTCCTGCTCCTCCTTGCTCCTCCCAGCCACCATACCTCTCCCTTGCCCTGTTCCCCTGCTACTCCCTTGCCTTGCTCCCTGTGTCCTCCACTGCCACCCCACATGGTCATCCTTGCCCTGCCACACTCCACTGCCACCCCACATGTCACCACCCTTGCTCTGCCATGCTCCCCATGCTCTCCCCGGCCATCCTGACATGCCTCCTTATCACCTGTACTCATTGATGCTTCCTGAAAAAAATAAAATAAAGGGAAGCCCTTTTCAAGTTCTCACAAAATGTGGTTTTATTAGCAAGTGTAAACTTGGGTACAATTGTGAACATGACACATATAAAATTTACTGTAGGGAGGATGGCTATATTTTGGAAATTGTGTTTAAATATGAAATATAAGTTTCTGCTTTTATAGAACCAAATTGCATTTGTAAACTGTTTTTTTATTTTTTGACTGTTTAATTTTAATGAATAATAAGTTCAATTTCTATGCCTTATCTATCCAAAATTTGTTCACTGACCCTCCGAGTGAGAAAAAAATTGCAATGTGGCCCCTCGTACTAAAAGGTTGGACACCCCTGCTCTAGGGAGACACTGCTTAAAAATGAAGAGAGAAAAGTTGGAGCTGGAGTCAAATGCAATGTCAATTGAAGATACTAATGAATTATCAGGGTAAGAACAGAGGGCTGCAGCTGCTTTTGGGCCCTTCAAAACACCTGGCATGGCCCCTCACCCTCTACATTTGGGGAATTAGGACAATCTCATTGTGACCTGGGCCTACTGGGCTAATGACCTGAAAATGCAAAGGTCAGGGCAAGCTGCAAAATTGAGAGCCAAATTCTTTAAACACTGATTGTTGGTGCTGAAGCCAGACTCCCAAGCAGTAACAAACCATGATTCCCCACACCGGTTATGAAGTAGTATAATAAAATACAAACAGCCTCCTTTACTGTATTCCAGCCCCTTGCTCTCAAATAGTCACTGGGTTTAGTAAAGAGACAAGTTGCTCAAAACTTTACTAAAAAAAGGTTTCTCCTGACCCCAAACAGTCCAGCCACATTCCACAGAACAATATAGGTTTGGATCTTACCCAAAATACCACCTGTCAGCCAATCATTTAGTAACTACAACTAAAGATTTATTATAAAAAAAGAAAAAAAAATACGAGAGATGTTAAAGGATTCAAGCGAATCCCATACATACGGATGATTGAGTCCATGTAAAGCAAGTACTTGGAAGAATTTGGCATTTGCAAGTTTGTATAGATCCTCTATTGTGCACCTCGTAGCTGTGTGGGCCTCAGTCCTTTGTTCTGTTGCAGATGAATAGATCCAGATATGGGTGGTAGTTGAAGACTGAAGACAGAAGACAAAATGTGTGACATACTGTGTGAAATTCTTTAGAAACCAAAATGGAGTTGAGTCACATGGGCAAGTTCTGGTGGCTCAACAAGTTTTTGTCTAAGCCCATGGTACCTGTCAGCTTCCTTAATGGGACATTAAGAAGACAATGACCGCAGACGTGCTGTCTGGGTTGGTTTCCAGAATCACATAAGTTGAAATACAAATCTAACAAATATGTTCAAAACTACTAATACCGATATGATACCTACACATAAACAACATAAACCTAGCAAATTATAACATTTCTATTGGCACCAAATAGGGCATAGCTCATATGGATTAATGCAATTATGAGATATTAGCAAGAAATACAATCATAAGTGGTCCCCTAAACCCAGACAGTGTCACGTTCATGTTCACTTTTTAAAAAGTTCCTAGCTCATTTTTTTGTAGAGACTGCCTGTAATGTAAAAAATAAGCTAATGTTGGGCTTGAAAATTTGTTACTGATTATTTCTGAAGATCACTAGCAGTTATGACTTCTACCCCATAGCAGCAGATGTGCAAAACTTGAGCACACTTTCCTTAACTTTGGGGAGAACACCAGGTCAATTTATGACTTCAGAGGCAGTGTCATATCAGTGTCACAGAGATGGCTTCCTAGCAGCCAGCTGCCTGCAGCTATTTGGTTCCTTCACTGAACAGGCAGTGTGACTTCATGCCACAAATGGAGGCAGTTCAAAATCTTGATATGCAATGCAATGGTTCTTTCATGTTTTTTTATGCTGGGGCCTCATATTTACAGTGATAAAATATATTAGCATGTCTTCCATAGTCTTGAGATCAATTGCCTACTTAGCCATAAATAATTTTCTGAACTTGTTTGCAAGCCCCCCACATGAGAACTCATTATCTAATGAAATAAATAATTGTTTACCAGTGACATGATTTTTAAGATCCATTAGTTAATGAACATACACAAGGTTTCAGCATAAAAGAATAAGCATTCAGCTTTCCTGAAGAATGCGTCCTACTACACTGGGCAATTTTGGTTTTCTGGTTTGCTCCCCTATTATTTGTAGATCCGTAGCTCTTAATTGATATTTACTTTCACACTGAACATGATGATAATGGGAGAGATTATGTACTTGTTAGCAAGTTAATACACAAGACTACTATGCTATTTGCTTCTAAGAATTCATTATTGAAGTTATCAGAGCCTTAAAAGATTGGCAAAGGTATACATTGCAAGGTAAGGGAAAGAGTATTAGGAAGTGCATTGGGTGTATAAAAGTTAATAACTCTTATCTGAATTAGAGGTTGTTTAAAGTTCTGCTCATCTCCTATAGAACCTTTCTATTCTTGTCATGCTCACATCCCCTGTGGATAACAGATAATTTAAGTAATGTAGTTTTTCCCTTTTATCCCCAATGTCCTTAGATTTTTGAAAGGCGACACATATTCCTCTTTCTACTTCTAAATAACAAAGACACTCAGGCCATCATGCATTTCATTCACAAAAAGAAAAAGAACAAAACACAGGATTTTGAATATACAAAGTGTCATAGACCAGATTCTGACATCCTTATTCACAGTGAGCAGTACCTTATTAGGTGAATTGTCCCATTGATTTCACAAATAAGAGTGAAAAAATTGGATCCTGTATGAATATGAAATATCAGTCTTAGATAATAGCACGGCATGGCATAGCTAAGACTCATTATAAAACGTACTAAAATCAGTGGACATACTCCCCTTGATCACAGTGGATGTTGGATCAGGCCAGAGACAGGATACTTATATGCTTTTGAAAATTTGCCCACGCTCATCTCATCTCCCAGTACCCAGTATCTTAGGGTGTCCCACTTACCTGTCAGAAAGAAGGGTTTGCAGTAGACCCTGAGACTAGTTGGCTCAGTGTCCAAGGCTGACCAATTAACACAACTAAACTTCAGCAGAACCACCAGATTGGCCAGCCTGTTTGATTGATTGAGGTGTGGCAGCTTCTTTGAAGTTTAACAGCCTGTTACTGTCTGTCTGCATGTCTGTCTGTTACTGTCTGCAGCTGTGATCCTGCCAGGACCAGCAGTGCTTCCTATTCCTGACTGACTTTTGACTTGATACCTCATTTCTGACTCTGGTTCTGACCACTGGCCTTGACTACCCACATCCCTGTCACTGACTCAGTTTTCTCATTTGTAAAATGGGGATTATTATATTTAATTGACTGTAGAGCTAGGAAACCTAACTTAAATATGTCTGTATAAGTAGAAGACATTACTATGGACAGTCAGTGGCAAAAGCAGCAGAATTATTTCTGCTAACCTTGTATTCACTTCCTTAGCACACAAGCTGTATGATGGCAACTCCTAAACTTTTGTTTTGTTTTGTTTGATGGGCTGTGAAAGTCAATGCAAATTTAGGAGGAGCTAAAGGGCCTTCCTGCAGTCTTGCAGGGTTGAGCCTGGGTTTAGACTAAGGCCTTGTACACACGATCACTTTATCGTACATTAACAATCATTACCATGCAATACCAACAACAGCATACACACGTTCAATAGGGCTGTTGTGCGTTAACTGCCTTGTTGTAGCGCAGTACAAAAACCACTTCGACGAGGGTGGTAGCAGTTAACGCGGAACAGCTGTTCGCCTTTCCACTCGTGTGTACGCTTACTGCGCAATGATTGGCCTCCGGAAATGTCCCAGCATTCCAAAGTCGTCCTCTCTGGTCTTCCCCCCACCTGCTCTGTGGCCATGATGAAACAGTCCCCGCCCTGATCAGATTCCCGGGATTTTCAAATTTCTCATCTGTTTCACTTCCTGTTCTCTTCCTCATGGAGTGGAGTGCAGCTCCGATCATCAGTAGCAATGGCGGCCTGCCGTGGAAGACGCGCACCCCTTTGGAGCACGGCAGAGGTGCTGGACCTGATCAGCATCTGGGGAGAGTCCGCTGTGCAGGCGCAGCTACGTGGCAGCAGGCGAAATTATGATACATTTGGCATAATTTCTTGGGCCATGTCAGAGAGAGGTTATGATAGAGACACTGTGCAGTGCAGATCAAAGGTGAAGGAGCTAAGAATAACCTATCACCGAGCGAAGGAGGCATACTGCCGTTCGGGATCAGCGCCTGCTACGTGCAGGTACTATAAGGAGATAGAAGTCATCCTCAGTGGGGACCCCACAACCACTGCAAAGAGTCCTGTGGACACATCGGCCCCCCCTCATCCAGTGAATGCCAGACCTGAGCAGGATGAGGATGTGATTGATGAGGAGGAGGAGATGGAGGACGACCTGGAGGAAAGTGCAACAGCGTGTAGCCAGGAGCTTCTGCACCCCCGCTGAGACGTCCACCCAAGACATGAATTGCAGCGTGTCCTCTGAGGCGGCAGAGGGGGGTTCTGGTAAGTTTCTCTTTCGTGCAGCTATGGCTCCTGCTAAAATATCATTGTCCGGGGTGGGGGTGCTTGCTGTCTCAGTCCCCGCTGTGCACGATCTTTACTCTGCATTAATTAGAAGTGCATCAACACAAGCAGTGATTGTCAAAAAATCATCTGTATTTAGGTCAGTAAAAGGTTTCCTCGATGTACCTCCAGAGCCTACTACTCAGGTTAGATGGGATAGTGTTTGTGTCTATGCTCCCAAAGACGGATACTCTGCCTCGCCAGCTGCAAAGCACAGCCCTGGGAACCATGGCACCACACAGTGCAGCATCATACGGTCCTGGCTTACAACTGGTGGCATGTAGGATATGTATTCTAGCTGGCAGGGGCACTCTGAGGAGAGAGATATCGGGTTCCATCTGTGTGCCCTGTGCAGAATGTTAGCCCACAGTAAGCTTTCTATTAGGACATACCTTGTCCGCTTCAGCGAAGCATAGGATGTTGACTGCCCTGCACCTTCCAGTGGAATGTGCTACTGGAAGGTTACATTGGTTATCTAGGCTATGTGTTAACAATAGCTTTATTATTATTATTATTTTTAGATTCGACCTTCACAAGGCCGATGTCTACCCCAGCTGACCGCATGAGAAACATTCGGCAGCGTGCTCGAAGAAACAGGGAGGATATGTTTCAGGACCTGATGAAAGCAGCACAGGAATCCGCGAGGGAGAATCGAGCCTGGAGAGAGGAATCCCAACAGAGGAGGCAGAAACACAGGGACGAACTGATAAGTGTGATGAAGGAGCAAACAGAACTGCTCAAGAGCATGATTGCTTTGCAGACCCAGGCGATTAATGTCCGGGCTCCACTCCAGACAGTTCAGCCGTGTCTGCCTCCCACACCCCGTAGTCCTTCAAATAATTTCTTTGAAGGCCACCCGTCTCCCTGGTACACTGCAACAATCAGTCCCCCCCAGAGCTACTTTTTAGAGACCCGCGGCTACACCCACCTGTAACCCCCCCTTTAGGTTTTAATAAAAACAGTAACAAAAAGTTGAAGAGTGGCTTTATTTGTACACATTGAAAATCTCATAAGGTGCACCTGATGCATCCTGGAAGTTAACTAGGGGAGGGCATCATTGAAATGGTCCCTGAGTGCCTCCCTTATGCAAGCAGCTTCTTCTTGGGCCCTCCTAATACTCCTAGTGCCTGGCTGTTCGTACGCTTCCTCGAGGCGCTGTGCCTCCATAGCCCACCCCAGGGAAAACTTTTCTCCCCTACTTTCACAAATGTTATGAAGGACACAGCACGACGCAATCACAGCAAGGATGTTGTCCTCCGCCAAGTCCAGCCTCCCATACAAACATCGCCAGCGCCCTCTTAAACGGCCAAAGGCACACTCCACAGTCATTCTGCAGCGGCTCAATCTGTAATTGAACCGCTCCTTGCTGTGATCTAGGTTCCCAGTGTACGGCTTCATGAGCCATGGCATCAGTGGGTATGCTGGGTCTCCGAGAATGACTATGGGCATCTCCACATCCCCCACAGTAATTTTTTGATCTGGGAAGAAGGTACCCCCTTGCAGCTTCCAGTACAGACCAGTGTTCCTGAAAATGCGGGCATCATGCACCATTCCCGACCACCCAGCATTGATGTCCGGAAAATGCCCCTTGTGATCCATGAGTGCTTGCAGCACCATGGAGAAGTAGCCCTTCCTGTTGATGTACTCGGTCACGAGATGGTCTGGAGCCAAAATAGGGATGTGTGTGCGGTCTATGGCTCCCCCGCAGTTAGGGAATCCCATGGCAGCAAAGTTGTCCACAATCTCACGAACATTGCCCAACGTCACCGTCCTCCATAGCAGAACGCGATTGATGGCTTGGCAGACTTATCTTATCTTGGCAGGCTGGCCATTATCTTTGAGAACTCATGGCGAACGGGGGTGGTCCCGGAGGATTGGAAAAAGGCAAATATAGTACCTATCTTTAAGAAAGGGAAAAAGGAGGATCCGGGGAACTACAGACCGGTCAGCCTCACCTCAATCCCTGGGAAAATCATCGAGCAGGTCCTCAAGGAATCCATCCTGAAACACTTGGAGGAAAATAGAGTGATCAGGAACAGTCAACATGGATTCACCAAGGGCAAATCGTGCCTGACCAACCTGATTTCCTTCTATGATGAGATGACTGGATTTGTGGATGCGGGAAGAGCCGTTGACGTGATATACCTTGACTTTAGCAAGGCTTTTGATACGGTTTCCCACAGCATTCTCATTGGCAAGTTAAGGAAGTATGGGTTGGACGAGTGGACCGTAAGGTGGATCGAAAACTGGTTAGATCAACGGGCTCAGAGGGTAGGAATCAATGGCTCGATGTCTGGTTGGCAACCGGTAACAAGTGGAGTGCCCCAGGGGTCGGTCCTGGGGCCGGTTCTATTCAACATCTTCATTAATGATCTTGATGAAATAGACTGTGTGCTTAGTAAGTTTGCGGATGACACCAAGTTGGGGGGAATGGTAGATACTCTGGAGGGCAGGGACAGGATCCAGAGAGACTTGGACAGATTGGAACACTGGGCCGAAAGAAACCTCATGAGGTTCAACAAAGACAAGTGCAAAGTCCTGCACTTAGGACGGAAAAATCCCATGCACTGCTACAGGCTGGGGACCGATCAGCTAAGTAGCAGCGCTGTAGAAAAGGACCTGGGAGTTATGGTGGACGGGAAGATGAATATGAGCCAACAGTGTGCACTTGTTGCCAAAAATTCCAATGGCATATTAGGCTGCATCAGTAGGAGTATTGCCAGCAGATCGAGGGATGTGATAATTCCCCTCTATTCGACACTGGTCAGGCCGCATCTGGAGTACTGTGTCCAGTTTTGGGCTCCCCACTACAGAAAGGATGTGGACAAATTAGAAAGAGTCCAGTGGAGGGCAACAAAAATGATTAGGGGGCTGTGGCACATGACTTATGAGGAGAGACTGAAGGAACTAGGCTTATTTAGTCTACAGAAGAGAAGACTGAGGGGAGATTTGATAGCAACCTTCAACTACTTGAAGGGTTGCTCCAAAGAGGAGGGAGCTAGGCTGTTCTCGAGGGTAACAGAGGACAGAACAAGGAGCAATGGTTTCAAATTACAGCTGG